>LNAC01000055.1:292-23525 GCA_002007465.1 Ailurus styani
AAAAAAAAGTTAAAATAGGAAAAAGGAAAGAATTTAAAAGAAAAAAGTAAGAAAAAAAATTCAAAGAAAAAAAATTCAAAGAATTTAACTTTGAACGACTAAATAATCATGGGGAAAAAGCCATTATTTCTCTGCGTTGCTTTTCCCTTGCTCCAGAGGTCCACAATTCTCAGCAATCTTGAACTTGCCTTTGGCTGGATGTTTTTCCCTGGTCTTCTGGGGGAGGGGCCTGTTGCTGTGATTCTCAAGTGTCTCTGCCCGAGGCAGAATTGCACCACCCTCGCCAGGGGCCAGGCTAAGTAATCAGCTCGGGTTCACTTTCAGGAGCTTTTGTTCCCTGAACACTTTCCGTAGGGCTTTGGAGGACGGGACTGAAAATGGCGGCTCCCAGTCTCTGACCCAGAGGAGCTGAGAGCTCGCGGCCTCACTCCTCAGTGCGCCTCAGAGAAAAGCAGTCCCTCCCGTCTCCTGGTCTCCGGCCGCTCTCCGAGCTCACCCGGCCTGTGACCGAGTGTCTCTGTCTCTGGCGCGGCCCCGTTTAGAATCTCCAAACCCGGCAGATTCCTGCAGCCGCTCCCGCACCACCCCTCCGGAGGAGGAAGGTGAGTCTCTCCGGGTCTGCTGCCCGTGGGGTCCCCGCTCACAGAGCAGTGGCCCGACTGTGCTTTGGATCCCATCCCAAGGTAACCCCGAGCTGAGAGACCCCTTCTCAGCTTGGCTCCGTCTCTCCCGCCGGCTTCTCTCTGAGACCTGGGAGCTCGGTCGCGCTCAGACACCCCTGGTCTTTTTGTGTCCCCGTGGGTCCTGAGACCACACTGTCTCCGCGAGGGCTGCACCCCCCGCTTGGTCTCTGGGGCAACGTACTCTGTGGAGCCGACTTCTCACAGTTCCGAGTCTGTGCTCCGCTGCTCACTCCCTTGCCGGCAGCCGGCCCCTCCCTCCCGGTCTATCCTCCCGTCGCTTCAGATTCACTTCTCTGCACGGCCTACCTTCCAGAAAGTGGTCGGTTTTCTGTTCCTAGAATCACTGCTCTTCTTCTCTTCGATCTCCCGTAGAATTTGTAGGTGTTCAGAATAGTTTGATAGCTCTCTGGGTAGATTTCTGGGACCTGATGATAATCGGTCTCCTACTCCTCTGCCATCTTGCCGCAGTCCACTGCTTTGTGCTCTTTGGCCAGCCTCTACCCCTCCAACCTACTTCAGGTGCCTCAGAGAATGATGCTTTGCTCCCCTTCCTCTTCTTCCTCCTGACACCCCAGAGCCAGCCTTGAGACCTTCTCATACCTGAAAGGGGAGCTTAGAAATAGTTGGTCAACTTGGTTCCCAAAGGAAAGTGTTTGGGACTTTCTTGTGTCCCGGGAAGTTGCTTAACCTTCATCATTTGCATGATGGGACAAGACTAACTGCCTCTAGGTTAATTTTTGATTTTCCAAAATCTATAATTTAAATTCTTAAACATTTTTTTTTTCATTTTGGAGCAGACCACTATATTTTCTTCCATGACTTGTCAGGAGCCATAAATGAATGAGAGGTTGCCTCCCTTCCTCCCTCCCTCAAGATTTTTATTTATTTATTTGAGAGAGAGAGGGAGATCAAGCACAAGCAGGGGGAGAGGCCGAGGAAGAAGCAGGTTTCTGGCTGAGCAAGGAGTCCGATGTGGGACTCGATGTCAGGACCCTGGGATCACAACCTGAACTGAAGGCAGACGCTTAACTGATTGAGCCACCCAGGTGCCCCATCTCATGACTTTCTTAGAAGTTTTATCTTACTTTCCTCCTCCCAATTTATGTAGACATCAACAGAAAGGAGGCACAGAGCATAGAGGGAAGAGGGAGGGACATGCAAACTTAAAAAAAAAAATCGAGTTCTTGCATCATACTTGAAGAACTGCAGATTCCCATGGGTGGTAAGATGTATCTAAGCAGCTCTGCTCATCTCTCTCCAATGAGCAGGCAGGTTGGGTGTGTTCCTCATGAGGTCAGAGGTGGAAACAATGTAGAAACCGCTCCAGCCTACAGTGGTTGGCTCAGTGTTTCAAATCCTCTTATATGGATATAATCTGAAAGTAAAGCAACATCCAACACTGGAGACCATGGGTGCTGGGGTTCCACCCTGGTCCGGGTGATGGGCTTTTTGCCCTCTGGTGTTCCTGCTCGCCCTTTTGTACCTTTAGGGTCACTGACAGAACAAATGTTTTAGTTACTTTTTAGTTATAATTACAGATAAGGTTTTCTCGGGATATGTAGTGGGTTGAATGGTGACCTCCTCCCAAATTTCTGCCCCCCAAAATATATCCTTAGCTTAAACCCTGGAATTTGTGACGGGACCTTATTTGGTAAAAGGGTCTTTGTAGATGTAATTAAACTAGAGATCTCAAGATGAGATAGGGCAGGGGGAGGGGGGGAAATCCAATCATGAGTCTTTATAAGAGACACATAGCAAGGATGCCAAGTGAAGAGGGGGTGAGTGTTGGCGGGATGCAGCCATAGGCAGGGAAGCTTTCCAATCATGAGCTCTTTATAAGAGACACATAGCAAGGATGCCAAGTGAAGAGGGGGTGAGTGTTGGCGGGATGCAGCCATAGGCAGGGAAAGCCTGGACTCACAGAAGCTGGAGGGAAGCAGGAAGGGTTCTCCCCCAGAGCCTTCAGAGGAGACAGGGCTCTGCCCACACTCTGATTTCAGACTTCTGGCCTCCAGAAGTGTGAGAGAATGAATTTCTGCTGTTTTAAGCTATTTAGTCCAGAGTAATTCATTATGGTAGCGCTAGAAGACTAATGAAGGTACATCTCGAATCCCAACTGACAGTTAATATTTCCAGATTTTCCAGTCCTTATTTTTACCAACTTACACAGGTGAATGAGTGTGTGTGTGTGTGTGTGTATGTTAGCAAATACAAATAATACAGAAAATATCTATTTTATCATTTTCATTGGTATAGATCTCTATGCATAAGGGTTATTTGCTCAGTACTGCTGAATCCAAGGGAGACCCATTACCAAGTGTGCTCTGAAGAAAGCAGATGTTCCCTGGAATTGGAGGTTGTGTTCCCCAAATCTCTATATACCATTCTATACATGCAGGTGCTTAGGAAACATGCTGATACATGTTAGTCGTTACTATTTGGTAACTATGTGATAAATTGAATTCTGTGTAACTTATCTGGCAATTACAAAAGTAGGAGTCTAGGCTTTATCTAGGGCCTGTTTGAAGGGTTTTGGCTTAGCTGGACCAGAGAATATAGCTCTTCTGATGTTGAGATCAGAAAACACAAGCTGCTTTTTCGAAGGGATGTGTCTATCACAGTCAGGACATAAGACCGCACATAAGACCCTTCCTTTGCCTGTCAAAGGCAACAGAGAAAGATAATGATAAATCGTTGTAATGACAGTGGCAGTGGACTGTCAGGTCGGTGAGGGAATCCAGATGAACATCCCTTTTCAAGCCATCAGTTTTAAGCAAATGAGACAACTAAAGCAAAGAGCAAAAGTGGCTGTTGTAAACCAAGAGAAGGACTCTAGATACAGGAGATATTAATTGATAGGATTTCCTTTTTGTACTTTCTCTTCAAGGATGACTGGACACTGTAAAACCTCTTGAAATCAAGGGTGTTACATTTGCAACTTCTTTTTAGCTCTGCTGAGGGCTATGCTTGAAGTTCCTTATTTACCTTTGTCTCCCCAACACATGGCAAATGGGAATATTCATGACAGTGACACTGAACTCAAACACTTGCTGCAGATTTAGCTTTAGTCTGCCACTATTCTAGGTGCATTGCATATAATTTATCTTTGCAACAACCCTACGATGCAGGTGCTATCATTATTTCTGTCCACACAAGAGGAAACTGAGGTGCAGAGGGGTCAATCAAGGAGGTTGCCCAAGCCTCACGGTTTGTATGAGTGGAGGTGACATGTGAACCCAGGTCATGTTATAGAGCCATTGACCTTTGCAGCTCCAGCAAGATCAGCAAATGCTCAGTGAGCAACAACAAGAAATTCACTCTTACTCGAACTTACTGTGTGCCTGGCACTGTTCTAAGAATTTCGCATGTGTTAACCCATTTAATATCCATATATACTTACTCATAAATACTTCTTCCAGCTTTGTTGCCTTATTGTTGACGTATAACATTGTGTAAGTTGGAGATGTACAGTGTGATAATTTGATACATTGCAAAATGATTACCACAATAAGGTAAGTTAACCCACCTATCAACCTCATATAGTTACAATTTGTGTGTGTGTGTGTTTGTGTGTGTGTGTGTGTGTGTACTATAAAATATAATCACCATGCTGTATATTAAATCCTCAGAACTTATTCATCCTATCACTGGGAGTTTGATCATTTGACCAGTATCTTCCCATTTCCCTCCCCTGGCACCTGCCAATCTTCTCTGGGATTCTAAGAGTTTGGCTTCTTTTTTTAAAGATTTTTTTTATTTATTTGACACAGAGAGAGAGATTACAAGTAGGCAGAGAGGCAGGCAGAGAGACAGGGAGAGGAGGAAGCAGGCTCCCTGCTGAGCAGAGAGNGCCTTGATCCCAGGATGCTGAGATCATGACCTGAGCCGAAGGCAGAGGCTTTAACCCACTGAGCCACCCAGGCGCCCAAGAGTTTGGCTTCTTTAGATTCCACATATAAGTGAGAACATACAGTATTTGTCTTTCTCTGACTTACTGTACTTAGCATAAAACCCTCAAGATTCATCTATGTTGCAAACGGCAGGACTTCTTTCTCATGGTTGAATAATATTCCATTGTATATATGTACACGTGTATATATATATGTGTGTATGTGCATCTCACATCTTTATTCATTCATCCATTGATGGACACTTTGATTATTTCCCTATCTTGACCACTGTAAATAATGCTAAAATGAATATAGGGGTACAGACATCTCTTCAAAATAGTGGTTCACTTCCTTCCCATCAGAAGTGGAATTGCTGGATCATATGATATTTCTATTTTTAATTTTCTGCGGAAGCTCCATACTGTGCTCCGCAGTGGCTGCACCAGTTTGCATTCCCACCAGCAGTGCACGAGCGTTCCCTTTTCACCACCTCCATGCCAGGGCTTGTCTTTTTGAAGATAGCTACTCTAACAGGTGTGAAGTCAAAGCTCATTGTGGTTTGCTTCATAAGTCATCTAATCATCACTGATGATTAGTGATGTGAACACATAGGTACCTAAAATTTTTTTTAAAAAATTTTCTACTTTATGGATGAGAAAACTGAGGCACTGAGCAGTTTAGGAAATTGCCCAAGGATCATAGCTATGAAGAGACAGTGGCAAGTTTCCAAGACAGGAAATCTGACCTATCATTGTCAGGTGAACTGAGGAGTTCCTGGGCCCTGGGGCCTCGACCCAGCCAGACTGAGGAAGTTGCCGAAGGTACTTGGTCTTGTCACCATTATGAATTCAAGGATACACATAAAGCATAGTGGACAAGAGACACAAGCAGGAAAGTTTGTTAAAGTAAAAAGTACACTCTTAAGAGATGAGAGTGGGGTGAGGGAGCGTGCAGTGTATGAGAGAGAGGTGGTGGGGGGAGGGAGAATGAGAAAGACAGAGGGAGGGAGAGAGAGGGAGGGAGGGAGGAAGGGAGAGAGGGGAAGAAGGGGGAGAGAGGAAAGAGGGAAGAGAGAGGAAGAGGGAAAGAGCTGCGTCCTGGAGGTTGGATTTCTATCTCTTATCAGCAGTCCTTAACCAGGGCAGGAATATTCAATACCTGGGGCAGGAAGCAGGGTTTCCCACTTTTTCCTCCTAATTTGATCAGGGGTTCCCTGCCACGGCATCTGCCATCTTGGGCCTGGCTGATTCGGTCAGGCTTCCTGTGGAGCTCAGCCTGGACAGGTCTTGGACCTTCTCTATAGTCAGCCATGACTTCCTCGGTGCTGACCTCCAGGTATCCTTTTAGAACCTAACCGCCTACACTGTTGTCTATGCTCCTAACCACTCAGCAGTACCGAATCCTACACAAACAAATCATGAAATTCATCTTCATGGGTGGGGGTGGAGGGAGAGATTGGCCGAAAATGATCATTGTAAAAAAATTTTTTTAAAGATTTATTTGAGGGGGGAGGGGCAGAGGGTGAGGAAGAGAAAGTCTTAAGCAGATGCTGCCCTGAGCACAGAGCCTGATGGGGGTCTCCAACTCTAAGGTTCTCAGTGTTGGTTGCATATCAGAATCACCTGGGGAGCCAAGTGTGATTTAATTGACCTGGGGGTGTGGCCTGAGCAGGGGGAAATTTTAAAAGCCCCGCAGGTGATGCTAATGTGCAATCAAGGTTAAGGACTTGGGGAGTTGGTTCTTAACACTGTCTGCACCTCTAGGTTCATCTGAAAATTTTAAAACTGATTAATCTTCAGGGGTGATTTTTTTTTAGAAGCCCCTGGTGATTCGAATGTGCCGCCAAGGCTTAGGACAAGTGTAGGAGACCAAACTTGAGTTTCTTGGCTTTGCAGTTATTCATTCAACAATTATTTTACTACTCTTCAATAACACAGGCAGGGAGATGGGTACGGGTGTTAAGGAACACAGCAGCCAGACCAGTCCTTGAGATGAGGCAGTGAGCTGGGCAAATTAACTTCTCTGTGAGCCACAGTTCCCTCATCTGTGGGCGTGGGGTAGTAATCAGGGGACCATCTGGCCGCCTCCCCTTCTCACCTGTGGGATGAATTCCTACGCATGCGTCTTGCTGACTTCAGGCTTCCAGTGAGGCCACAGCTGATGGGCTGAGGGTAAACACGTGGTGGAGAAGTGGCCCATCCACGGCTGAAGAAAAGCCTAGGACTTGTGCTATTAGCGAAGCAGTGATTTGTTTGCTATGTTCGTTGACCAGAAAATACTGTTTCCTAGAACTAGAATTATGACTGAGAAAATAACCGAAGTTTTTGAGTGCCTGTTTGCTCCCAAGGGAGCTGACCTTTCTGAAAGAGCCTTTCTCAGTATACCTTGCAGGAAGGTGTAGCCCCTGTGAATAGCCAGCCTGGAGCTACCTGGAGGACAGCATTTGGGCTTGAATGGGTAAGGATGCACTATGGCTTACATATTTCTATTTCTTGGGGTTTTCACAGGCCAATGCACTAGCTCTTGACATTGGAATGATGACTGACCTCCACTCTAAAACAATATGCAGGTAAATATTTATTGCCTACATAGGGTCTCCCGTGGTATTGGGAACCTTTAAATTCCTTTGGCTTTGCAAGGGAAATGGGATTTTCCACATCCTGAGGGATTTGCTACCAAGGAAGCATCTGCCCAAGATCACCTAGTAAATCCAAGGCTGCGTGATTTCACAGCCCATGCCCTTTCCATGATTTTTGATTTGCCCTTCTAATGGTTTCTATAGATGTTGCTACTTGCTCAGGAGAATTTCCTTAAGACTTTTTTTTCTTGATAAGTTTTAGAAAAGTGAGAATGTACATCATTGTTACCACTTATTGATTCCTCAGGAATATATTTACCTATTACTCCACAAAATTTTCTAGAAAGTTAAACGAGATCAGGATCAGTTTTGGCCTATGTAAAAATTTTTCTTAGTCTTCTTATTTTCTTTCCTTCATAATGGTGTCATATGTAGGCCTACCTGTGTGGCCTACCTGTGTGATTTGAGGAATAGTGGAGGTTGACTGCTTAGTGGATTGCCATAATTACTGGACATTTTAATCAAGATATTCTGTATCTCTTAATGCTGATGCATTGCATCGAAGGTGCATCTATGTCACCGTTAAATTAATTTATCGGACATGGTTACCAGCTAATCATTGAGAGAACGGACTACTAGACAGATAAGGTTTAATCAAATAGAGATATGCTATCCACAATGGTAGCCACAGCCACATATGGCAATTGAGCACTTAAAATATGGATAATTTGAGTTGAGGCGTGCTATGGTTGTAAATCACACATTGTGTTTTTATAACAAAAAAGAATATGAAATTGTTCATTAAATGTTTTACATCAATTATATCTTGAAATGATAAAATTTTGGATATACTAAGTTAAATAGAAATATTATTAAAAACTAACTTTATCTGTTTCTTTTGACTTTAATGTGGATATTATAAAATTTAAAATTATATGTGATTCCCATTTGTGCCTTGCATTTGTGTTTCTATTGGACTGTGCTACCCTAAATATGAAGAACGCCAGCCCTGCAAGCACTAATGTTTACGAAGGGGACGATGGTAGAACCCAGTAAGGGAGAAGGGAAACAAAGAAATTGCAACAAAGAAGTGTTAGGAATTTGTCCTAGTTCACGTTTTGTTATAGGTACAACTTACTTTTTCCAAAAGACAAAAGGTAACTTAGCTCACCCTGTTGCAAACACAACCTGGTAGTGGGATATATGTCTATGTATTTTCCCTCTATTTCTGCTGTAATGGTAACTCAGCCACCTGCAGAATCCAGCTGACTCACCAGCTGATGGTTGACCAGAAATCCTGTAGCTTTCTTCTGGGGTGCTCTGGAGCTGAAAGCGAGTGTTGAGGACATGGTCTCTCGGGAGGCCCTGAGAAGGGCTTGGGTGTAATGGGGTTGTGGTTGTGATATGATAGATGTGCTCTGAGTGGCCCAGTCGAGACTGGAAAGCTCAGGTCCACCTGATACTGGTACTTCTGGATCAGCTCTGGAGATCAGGCTCAGTGATGGCCCAATCATGATTGGCCTGCTTGGAACGGGTTTAAATATGGGCTCCAATCTCTTGGATGTTCCTGACAGTCTTCAGAACTGCCTCCTATGGCTGATCTGAACTGAGCCAGAAAACCCCACGGTGAATCTGAATATTACCTAGTCTCTGCAGTTTGGAATGTGCTTGGCTGATTTTCGACAGGTTGCTAGAAACCTCCGTTTTGCTTTGTTTTGTCATTAATCATGTACCATGTATTCTCATAGGTATAAAGTTAGATTATTAATATACAGAGAGTCTCTTCAAGGAGATAAAATGATAAAAAAGGAGATAAAATACTGAAATTTGCTCCTCTAGTATAAAGATGAGCCAATTATTATTTGCACCAACCCGTCCTATATCTTCAAAAAATTTTATTATTTTTAAAAATTTTAAATGATGGTTTTCTCAGTGTCCAGCATTTTTGTTGCAATTGTGTAAAGCAAGGATTATTTTACCAGCGTAATATAAACTTGCTTGCTACTCATTTCCATTAGTATCGCTGTGTTACAAACTACCCCCAAAACATAACAACTTAAAACAATAGCCATTTTATTTCTTAGGATTCTATGGACTGGAAATCACATGAGGTCCTAGGGAGGACAGCTTGTCTCTGCTCTATGGTCAGTAGAGATAGCTCAAATAGGAGTCTGGCTGGGATGGCCTGACTATAGTTCTTGTTTTCAGCTCAGTATAATGGTTTTCTTTAACACTATCTCTTCATGCGACTAGCTTGGACTTCCTTACAGCACGGTGGTGAATTTATTTATTTATTTATTTATTTAAGATTTTATTTATTTATTTGAGAGAGAGAGATTACAAGTAGGCAGAGAGGCAGGCAGAGGGAGAGGAGGAAGCAGGCTTCCCGCTGAGCAGGGACCGGTATGTGGGGTTCAATCCCAGGACCCTGAGATCATGACCTGAGCGGAAGGCAGAGGCTTTAACTCACTGAGCCACCCAGGCGCCCTCATGGTGGTGAACTTCTTATGTAAGGGGTTGACTTAACCCAAGCAAAATCAAGTTATCAAGCCTATCAAAGTGTATTCCCCTATGAAGGAGAGAAATAATCCTTGACATGGGGGAGCTGGCCAGGCACTATCGGCTAAACCTTGGTGTTGCTAGGAACTGTCCTGTACTCACTGATAGGCTGTCCTGTTTTCCTATTAAATATAAACATTTTCACTGAAGACTGACATCAGACAACGTCATTCTGTGACCAGGTTGGGGCAAGACAAAAGAGTCCACTCTGGAATCATGTCCAAATGCAGACACAAAAAAGAACGTTGTGGCTTATATGAGTGATGGCTGCTTCTTTACTAATTCTAACAAAAACTTCGTTCTGTTTTCTGCCTTCTAGATAGAAATTAAGATACCCAATCATAGAATTACCCCTGCTTCCTGACAGCATCCATTCCAGGGGCAAGCCCCACTTCTTGAACTCTTTTTCACAATCTCCTACCACAGACCCAATCTCTCTAAGTCAGCACTTAACGCCGATTTCTGGACATGTTCCATGGCGCCCCCTGGTGTGCATTCTTTCTCATAGCAGCTCTTTATCAGATCATTTCATTTGACTGCAGGTGTGCTCCTGGTAGTCTGCTTAGGAATTATTGACACTCCCATCGGGCACAGCGTCACTTCTATTGCATTATATTGGTCAAGGCAAGTCACAAAGCCACCTCATTGCAAGGAGAGGGGAAACAGATTTCTCCTTCTGGTGGGTGAGGCAGAAGGGGCACACGCGGGACTGGTGTGCCCATCTTTGGCAATGGAACTGTAGCATAATCACTCATACTTTACAGCGAGCAGTTCAATTTTACTTGGGAACTGGAAGTGGGACACTGGCACTGGCCACCTGGTTGAGCCATATTCAGTGATTGACCTTATTCAGGTCATAGATGGATTCAGCCTCTCTTTAACACTCTCAAAACAGGACTCCTTCAGTGTTTTTGCTTTTGAAATAAGGGAGGCTGCCTCCTATCTTTTCCTTCATCCAACGTGCTCCATACAACACCTCTGCTCTCCACTGGCCTTGGACAGCTACTTCTTGTTCGGGGGCGTGTCTCCTTGCTGGTCACTTCGGGAACTCGGGGACAAACACTTTTGCTGGTTATCTTGCTGTTACCCCCGTTGTGCCTTGGAGGAGAATTGGCGAGACCAAGGCGACTCTCCTTCCTCACCTCTGCCCTCCCAGACACCTCCGACCGCAAGGCTGTTGTCCATAGAGGATTCAGCAGTGGTGAGGGATAGCACAGAGGGAAAGCTGATGAAGCCATGTGTGGTAGCTCAGTCCTTTCCATCTGTCTGTCCCTGGTTCATCTCTCTCCTGCCCCCCTCCCCCAGGGGGAGAGCGGACACTTTCCCACAATTCCCCTCGTTGCTGCCTTTAGTCTTGATGTATACAGCAGTCAGACATACGAATCACCTAGCGTTAACCATGGTACTCCACTCGCGAAAGACTGTGGGTGTTTTTTCCTTCTTTTTGCTCATCTATATTTTTCTACGAGGAGCATGTGCTGCTTTTGTAATATGACAGAAAGAAAATCAAGCCTCTTTCTAATTACCAACAAAAGAGGGGCCTCTCCACAGACTTCCCATTCCTTAGGAAAGACTTTCCCCGTGAGCCTTAAATTTCTCATTACTTTCTGTTTAACCTCGCCAGTGAGTGTTTAGCATGGGACGAGACTGTGTGGTTTTTCATGTAAATGCTTAATGACTTTTTCAATACTTTTCAGACACGTGATCAGAGAGCTGGTCCTAATAAAGAAATGAGGTGTTGCCTGACTTAGTGATCAATTTAGTTAGTGAGCAACTTGAGGGAGAAGAGGGGAGAATTCCTTGGCAGGCAGCAACTGCTTAGGTAACACTCTGGAGCCTCAGAAAATGGCATCGTAGGAATGTCTGTGGAAGTGAGATAAAGATGAGGGCATCTTATACTACGATCTTGCAGACACTTCCCCATGGACAGAGTTCTCCAAAGCCCCAACTCAAAACAAATTCTGCTGGAAGCAAGAGGTGTCCTGCTTCTCCTGCCGAGTGCCTTTTCCTAGCACATGGCCATTGAACTTGAAGGTGACAAAATGAGAACGGGAGAGATTAGTATACATCCTGTAAGCCCAGTAAAAGGGGGATCATGCCTGCCTCCTCTCAAGCACCTTGCTTTTGATTTTCTTTGTTACTGATTGACTTTTCCACTTGTAGGCAAAGAGGTTGAATGGAGGGTGACAAGGCTAAGGATGGAGGTTTCTTCGTTTAAGGACCCACATAAGCACCTACTGCATACCTCATACTGTGCCATACTCTTTCCCACTGCTAGACAATATTTATGACAGCAATAACCACTATTCTCGGTGCCAACTGTGTGCCAGGGTTGGGCTGCGGCCGCTGTGACTTTCGGGCCTTAAAACCATCCTGTAAAGGTTCAGGCCAGTCCCGTGACGTCTTCTTTTACAAATGAAGTAACTGATATTCAGGAAGTTTAAGTGATCCACCCAAAGCCACGTAGTGAATATGAACCCATTCTAGGAAATTAAACACAGCATTAGGGTCCTGAGGAATTTCCATTAAGTTCGTTGTGGCACCTCCTTGGTCTTGATTATTAAATCTGCTCTTTTGCTCTGACCAAGGGGTTTTTGCTGCTTTCCTTTTGATTTGACACTTGGGACTCAATCTTTTACTGGTGCAAATGTGATAAAAGGATTACAATGATTCCAACAAACTCCTTCTATAATGTTCTTAAATTTTCCCTCATCCCACATCGGTCTATTAAGTATCTGGCCTCATGCAAAATTCGGCAGTGATTCCCTCTCACAGTGTTTTACTACTTATTGAATTTTCTCTTCTTGGTCCTTGGAGCCCATATTGTAAGAACACAACCACAGCAATCCCTTACTGGGATCAGAACCCCTGAAGGTCTGAAGAGCTGCACAAGCATTTGGTATTAGCCTGACTCTTTTTTTTTCCTCCTGGAATTCTCTTCTATGAGTGATGCTATTTGAAACAAATTCCCTCATAGTGAGATACCTAGGGAAGCTCAGTGGAGAGCAACAAAAATGATGAAATGTTTTCAAAATAAGACCCTTGAGGAAGAAGTAAGAAACCAAACCTGTTCAGCCTCATGTCAAGAAGACTTAGGGGAGAAATAACTATAAACATGTGTGCTGATGTAGTGGACAAAGTAGAAGGCAATTTGCCTCCTTATAAAGGAGGGCAAAGGAACTAGGAAGGGGGCTGAGGTATGGTAAGGAAAATTTAGTTTAAAATAGGATATGAATACATACTGAGGTAGCTTTCTGGAGATTCCATTTCTACCCATTGTCACTGCAATGTATTTACCCCATATATGCACATTTTTGTATTGGGTTGACTATGGCAGAACACAGTAAAGAGTAGGCGGGGTACGGGGAACAGGGTTCTTGTGTTAATGGACAACATGGTCTTGTACCAAGCTTGAACGACTGAGCAAGGGTCAATGTTTAATTGGTTCGTGACTCCTCTTTGAGAGTTATAGAGCCATTTTCATCTATATGATTTCATATACATTTTAGCTCTAAAGAAACCCCCCAAGTTTCTCAGAAGCCCCCCAGCTTCAGTGTGATGTGAAGCTCTCTCCTGTGTGATGGGGCATTCGGACCCTTATACCAACAGCAGTAACAAAGGTGTAAAGGCAGTAGAGAGTCATTATTGAAGCTGAAGGGTTTTATCTATGGATCCCAGGGAGTCTCAGACCTGACAGACCTCAAGAATCTGCTGGTAACCTTGGAAAGCTATAGATTTCCTGGGCACCAGCCCTGGCAATTCTGACTCTGTAGGGCTGAGGTGGAAAGATAGCTCAGGGAACTTTTGTTGTCGCTATCCCACAAATGATTCTAACGGTTAGCCATGGGCCCCACCACCCCAGTCCGGTCTACCCTTTTACAAATAGGGGTTGTGAGCACTCAGGGATGCAGAGCTGGGCTTTGCGCCCAGGTCTCCTGGTTATTCCTCTTGCACTCCAAGACTCTGCTCATTGCTTACTGCTGCTGCTTAGTGTTGGGTCTTCATAAAGGAAGAATAAAGAATGTGAAAAAAGGACATCCTGAATTTCTCCGACAAGTTAATGATTGCATGCCTCCCCATGGGCCTTCACTGGACATTTTCCGTGTGTTTGGATTGCAGGCCATGATGCTTTATGATGATTAGTGCCAGCCCAAGATTGATTGTGAGCACAGGTGGAGTTTGTAACCACCCAGATAATTAGGGAAGCTCTCTAAATAAAAGCTGTAACTCGAGTGCTTAATTACTAGGTGGGCTTGTGACTGTCGGGGAGTAAAATAAAAAGTTTATTTTTTTTTAAAGGGGTTGAGATGATGTCAGGAAGGAGCAGAGTCACAGAAGCCCTTTTGGCTGGGGGGGGGGGTCAAGGTCGGTTCTCAGTGGGAGAAGCCCAGAGGGAGTGGTTTGTATTTTACCCAGCACCCACTGAGCTCCGGGGTTGCTGAGGGTCCAGGGCTGGTTGAACAGGTGACTGAGTCTGTTTGTATAGCGTGTGCGTGCGTGTGTGTGTGTGTGTGTGTGTGTGTGTGTGTCAACTTCAAATTCTTGAGGTTGGGGGAAGCATTCAGCTCATTTCAGAAATAAGTTAAACAGAAACCCCGCAAGAGATTAAAGAACCTGCTTAGGTCTCAGTCAAAGCTGGGATCTGAACCACAGCCGGCCGTCTGACCGCCAAGCCTGACACAGATCTGCCCACAGCAAGAAGTTTGTATCAAGCCAGAGCAGAACGGAGCAAGACCCCATCCAGGGGTCAGAGTCCACACGCTAACCTGAAGGTCAATTGTCCCAGCCCCAGGTTCAGAACTCCCTCTTCTGTTTTCATTGTTCTGGCTTAAATTCTGGCCTCAATCTGTTTGCTTTCGGAATTGTGTCCCCCTGATCACCCTCCCCAAGCCCCGTCCTGGCTGGGAAGGGGTTCTGAGTGGGGCTGGGCTGGTGCTCACGAGGCATGCCCCCCGGGCCTGCTACCGTACCTGCAGCTTCCAGCCTGGCCTCAGCATCCTCTTCGGGGCTCGTGAATGGCACCTACTCATCCGCAACCCCTATCAACCTCTTGACTTGGAGCCGGACTTCAGCTAGACCCATTCTGCAGCGCGCTGCCTCGTGGGGCCGAGAGAAAGAGGAGATTCGGTGGGAGGTTGTCTGGGAGCTCAGCAGGGCCAGTCGGAGCTGCGTGGCGGGTTTCCACGAGTGCAGATCTGCCTTTCCTGGGACAGGTGCCAGGATGAGCAGCCGCCCCAAGGAGTGGCACTCACGGCCTCTGGAGGGGAGGCCGTGTGGATGGAAGACACGACAGCCAGATTTTCGTCCAAAGACCTTGGAACGGAGGGAAATCAGTAGCAAAAGTGAGATGTCCAGCTTCCCCCTTCTGGAGCCTCGGCTGAGGGGACATGGAAGGAAAGGGGGAGAGAGACTCACTTCGGGGGCTGAGCCTTACAGCTGGGGCAGGGGGCCTTCATAACCCCAGCTGGATTAGGAGGGGCTGGAATGGAGGAAACGCCTCTAGGGCAGGGTCCCCCGTTCCCGCGGAGATTTAGGAGGTGGTAGTCCCCAGGACAGAGGGGGCCGCACAGGATATCCAGTAAGTGGTCCAGAGGCGGCCTCGCTCCCCGAGCCCGCCAGGCCCAGCATGGCGTGGCACCCACAGGGCCATCCCCTGTACCAAAGAGGAGGATTTCAGAGGCAGAGGGTTCTAGCCTCACAAAGGTCCCCGGACACCAGTGTGATGTCAGAGCAGCAAGATCTCCCGCTTCCCAGAAGAAGGCAGGGAACCTAAGAGGTAGCAGGATCCAAAGAGGCCTCGGAGATCAGGCACAAGGGCTGAGGCTGCATTGAGCTGTGTAGACTGAGGACAGGTGTAGACTGAGGATAGGAACCTAGTCGGAGAGGGGAGCATGTCCTGATGCCAGGGTGGGCAGGTGTTGAGTGAGGTCCGGCCAGCCTCTTGTAGGGTCTGCAACAACACTCTCGCCCTGCATCAGCCTCTGAAACACAGACACAACCCTGTGACTTCTGGGGTCAGGGAAGCACAGAGACAGGGTCTCTGGGTTCACATCCAGCACCTTCCTCTCCTCCCGTGTCTTCGAGTGCTTCCTGGCCCAGGGGCAGATGGCTGACAGCCCAACTTCCTCCTTTTGCGGCCGCTAGGATTGAATCTCTGCAAGATTAGCTTTATTGTGATCACTCTGGTGCCATCTCAGCATGCGGCTGCTCACTGAAAGGTGCTGTCTATTAGGGGGCGTGGTTAAGCGGTAGCAGGAGAGCAAGGCTGCTTTGCTGCCGTCCCTACAGCTTAGCGTTTGACTGATAGGTGTGTAAACAAGAAAATAGCATGGCTGGATCCCTGTGCTTCTGAGGAGTCTGATGACATAAAGATGCTGTGTTAGTTGCACTAATATAGTCAAGTTAATTGATATCCAATAATTGATATCAATTAATATCTAATATTAGATAGTAGATGTCAAGTTAATTGATATCAACTGAATGGTTCAAATCTGTGTGGAGTACCCCTTATGTGCTAGGTTCTGTAACAACACTAATGCCCTAGAATAAGTATATATACATATATATTAAATATATGTATGTATATGTCAGAATCCATATAATTTCAAATCCAGAAAATATATATATTTTCTATCAGGGGAAGTTTCTTGAAGCCGCTCTCCTGATCAGCTCTATTTTTAGATTCCAACTTGTGCCTATTTCTTTCCAATTTAACCATGAGTCTGCTACATATGGATCTAATAGCTTCCCCCCCCCGGTAGCTTTTAATCTTGCCTTTTAAATGTATTAATAATTGCTTATAATATATTAATACTGGTCTGTGTATATTCCACAGGTGGCACTTCTCTAAACATTATCTCCTATAAACCTCATAAAAAGCTAGTTTGATAGAAATGATCATTTCAGGACTACCCACTAAGGAAGTGATTCTCAGAGAGGTTACTTTGCCTAAGATAACAGAGGAGGTAAGTGGCAGACAGGACTTGAACCTTGACCAGCTCCACTCCATGTCCCCAGCCATACTGAAATGCACGGAGCCCTTGCTCTGTGTTCAGCCCTGTACCGGGGGGATCCCACTCCCATCATCTCCTTAGTCCTCACCAGAGCCCTTGGAGGGCTCTGTCTTACAGATGGAGAAACTGAGGCACAGAGAGGGCGATAACTTGCCCAAGGCTGGAGACTTTGAACCTTGGTCTTTCTGATTTCAGTAGCACCTACGTTATATCTACTAGTGTACATTTGACTACTTACATCCAGGTGGAAGGGAAGAAATTAACATTTATTGAATGTCTTTTCTGAAACAGCTCTATAGGTGGAAATTGCCCCTACTTACTGATAGAGCAGGCTCTCTGGGCACGGGATTTTTTACTCACTGTCACAGAGCAAGTTAGTGTGAACTAACTTCCCAAAGAAATAAAAATTCACGTACAAAAATCATTTTGTGCATTCCTTAGGTTTAATTCCTGGAGGACTAGCAAAGAAAAACACCTGTGGCTAGTGGTGGGGGTCAATTCACTTAACTCATTAAGTTAAGTGGTACCTTCACCTGTGTTTCTAAGTATCTTCTAAGTCACAAACATGAGTAAGTTGTGACGCTTCTAAGTCACAAACGTGAGTAAGTTGTGACGCTTCTAGTTCTTGTTGGGTTTACTTAAAGAAGTGATTTTTTTTTTTTTATGGTTTAGGTCATGGAGATAGATTGTCTCTTGTGCATGGGACATATCCTACTGCCCATGGCTTGAAAATGCCATATGTAGGCTTATCATGTGCCCAAATGGGTAGTAAAAATGATTTTTATGATAGCATCATTGTAACTTACGAGAAAATATAAAATAAGGGACTGCCCTGTGTGATAAAAATAAGTCATGGATAAAAATGAAAGAGATAATCTAGACAAGGTGATGAGAAAGATTGAAAGTATAGAAACAATCTTGTGGGGACAGATAGCATTGGACCCAAACACAGAGGTCAGGAGCCCGAACTTCATGTGTGAGTATCGTGTGTCCGAAGGGCACTGTCCAGCAACTTCTCATAATCCACCTGCAGATTCATTCTTCCCACTAAAAATTGGTATGAAAATTCTGCTATTACAGCGTTGAATGTTAGGATGCCTAGTAGAATGTTAGGAATTATGAATAAAACCCCGAGATTCCAGGAGCCCAGGGAAATTTAGGAAAGTCACAAGATTTTTCCAAACCTTCCAAGATCCTATTAAAAAAAGTTATGCCTTGTGATGCAGAGAAATGAAAGCTTAAAAAAATTAGTCTGTTTATTTATTTTTCCTTTTTTTAAAAGGAAAAGCCTGTACTTAGTGACTTTAATCAAATGTATGTTTTTTATTTGTTGCTTTCTTTTATTGGCTTCTAGAACAAGCAGAAGCAGTGTGTGTGTGTGTGTGTGTGTGTGTGTGTATGCATGTGTGTGTGTGTGTGTGTGCATGTGTGTGTGTATGCATGTGTGTGTGTGTATGCGTGTGTGTGTGTGTATGCATGTGTGTGTGTGTATGCATGTGTGTGTGTATGCATGTGTGTGTGTATGCGTGCGTGTGTGTGTATGCATGTGTGTGTGTATGCATGTGTGTGTGTATGCATGTGTGTGTGTGTATGCATGTGTGTGTGTATGCATGTATGTGTTTGTGTGTGTATGCATGCGTGTGTGTATGCATGTGTGTGTGTATGCATGCGTGTGTGTGTATGCATGTGTGTGTGTATGCATGTGTGTGTGTATGCATGTGTGTGTATGCATGTGTGTATGCATGTGTGTGTGTGTATGCATGTGTGTGTATGCATGTGTGTGTGTATGCATGTGTGTGTGTGTATGCATGTATGTGTTTGTGTGTGTATGCATGCGTGTGTGTATGCATGTGTGTGTGTATGCATGCGTGTGTGTGTATGCATGTGTGTGTGTATGCATGTGTGTGTGTATGCATGTGTGTGTATGCATGTGTGTATGCATGTGTGTGTGTGTATGCATGTGTGTGTATGCATGTGTGTGTGTATGCATGTGTGTGTTTGTGTGTGTATGCGTGTGTGTGTGTATGCATGTGTGTGTGTATGCATGTGTGTGTGTATGCATGTGTGTGTGTATATGCATGTATGTGTTTGTGTGTGTATGCATGCGTGTGTGTATGCATGTGTGTGTATGCATGTGTGTGTGTATGCATGTATGTGTTTGTGTGTATGCATGCGTGTGTGTATGCATGTGTGTGTGTATGCATGTGTGTGTGTGTATGCATGTGTGTGTGTATGCATGTGTGTGTGTTGGTGGGGAGTGGGAAGACTTGATGTTATTGCCACAATAAATATTACAGTGCAAAATCCTGCCAGACCACTTCCTCTAGAGGTGGCTGTTTGAGAGTGTACTAAGACTTGGTGTCTGTGAATTCATGCCTTGTGTATGTTATTGTAAAATGAACATTGTGACAATACATTGTCTTAATGGGTGTGGAATTGGCAGGGAGTAAGAGAGGCAGGCTAAGCAAGGGGGCCAGTTACAGTAGTAGCAAAGAGACAGGGAGCTGTGGCCAGTTTGTCAGGACGCCATCTTGTGTCTTTATACTGTGTGTTTCCCAAGCAAAATAGATCCCTGGTGCTGGGTCCTCATGCTTTAGATGGTCCTGCCCTGGCTCTTTTCCAGCTGTGTCTGTCCCCACTGGACACAGAGCTTGAGAGGAAAGGGGATATGCTTCCCCAGAGTCCAGACCCGTCCCTTCTAGACCATACTTCAACAACCTGGTACCTGGAATTCCCTGCCCTAATAGTCCACCCCCACTTCTAAGGTCTTCCTAGAGTCTGTCCTCCTGAGGGGTGGTCACTGGGCAGACAGGAATCTAACCCTAACTCCCGTGGTGGCCAAGTGGAGGTTGTTAGTAGAGGCATGGACAAAGCTTATGTTCTGGATGGGGTGTCCACACAGGTGCGCATGAGGCTCCTCAGGGTGTAACGGGGCTAGAGATAGAAAATGAAGTGGGCTGAGCTCTGAGCTGAGGGCCAGGCCAACTTCCCTGACACTGCCACCATGGTCTATTATGTAACTCCAAAGGGTCTGAGATTGGCAAAGTGGAACTGGCCTTCTAAGTCATTATGATGGCATAGTTGTCAAGGCAGAAGGATAGAATATGTTTTATATAGCAATTTTCTAGCTTAGTTTGTAACAGCTAAAAGCCTATAAATGTGGTATATGGACCTTTGTTTGTCTTCCTGCCACATTTTGTTTGTATTCCTGGAAATATCAGGGTTGGGCTGGCAGAGCCTGGCTGCAGTTGAAAGGGGGGTGTAAGACTGAGAATTTGGTCTAGTGTTAGGTCAGAAATGATTGGATGTCCCCAAAGATGACTTACCTGTTCTCTGAGGAGGACAGAATTAGTGTTGATGTCAGGCAGAGGTGAATCGGATTCCAGCTCTCTTTTGAACCTCTCCTCTTCCTCTTCCTGGCTTCTCTGCATCTCTTGGAGATACAGTCTGATTGGACAGAAACTAGATGTAGCACAAAGTGTAATCAGAGCCAGATTGGATGGAGAAACTTTCAGCACTGCCAATTATTGGCCTCAATTTCCCTACTTAAAATAAAATTTTTGCTCCTAGGGTTGTTTTGAGGTTAAGATGAATTAACGTAAAGTGATGTAATGTAATGTAGTCTTTAAGTTAAATAGCCGTTCAACCAGGGTCCCTTCCCTTCTTTTCTGCTTTGATAAAAACACACTTTCCTCTTTTATTTCCTTGGATACTCTCCAAAAGTCTTGTTTAATATTTAATATAATTCTTACTAATGACATGATATGAACACTCTTAGGAAAAGTTTTGAAAAGGGACTCCTGGAAATAATATGCTTTGATGCCATGGAACTACTTTGGGGCCACAGGGCCCCTTAAATCTCATGCACTGAGTGACCAATGCCCATCCCCAAAGCTTAACTATCTTGAGATGCAGGTTCCATTGCTCTGGTGTTGTCTTTGACAGATCAACATTGGCTTCATCTCAGTTATTGGATTTTGATTTATTTCCAGAATTACCTGGACTGAGTTCAATGCCAGAGAGTATTTGAAATGATGGACTATCACATGGACTTCATTTTCGTGAAATGTCGCATGTTCTAATGTTCCAATTTTTCTCAGCAGACAGTAGTGTGATGGTTAGTTTTATGTGTCAACCTGACTAGGCAACAGTATCAAGTTATTCAATTAAATGCTAACGTAGGTGTTGCTGTGAATGTATTTTGTAGTTGTGACTAGCATCTACAATCAGTTGATTTTAAGTAAAGGTGATTAGCTGTGATAATCTGTGAGAGCCTTATCCTATCATTTGAAAAACGTTAAGAACAAACTGAGGTTTCCCTGAGGAAGAAGAAATTACATCTCTGGATGCAGCATCAATTCCTGCTCAAGAGTTTCCAATCTGCTGGCCCACTTTATGGATTTCAGATTTGCCAGCCCCTAATTTTTATCTCTCTCTCTCTCCCTATCTTCTTCCTCCCTCTCTCTCTTTCACCTTCCTTCCTCTCTCCCCCTCTTCCTTCCTCCCTCCCCCTCTTCCTCCCTCCCTCCCTCCCTTCCTCCCCATCTTTTTCTCTTTCCCTCTCTTTCTTCCTTCCTTCCTTCTTTCCTTATTTTTTCTTTTCTTTTCTTTTCTTTCTCTCTCTCTCTCTCCTTCCTTCCTTCCTTCCTTCCTTCCTTCCTTCCTTCCTTCCTCTTTAAATTGGTTCCCTTTCTCTGCTGGAACACTGGTTGATAAAGATTTTGGTACCAATAGTAGTTCTACAAGTACAGAATCTAAAAGACAAGTTTCTGAATTGATTCTAGCTTTCCCGGAATCAGTTTTCTAATTGGATTGGATTGGTTAGATTGTTTAAATTTAGAGGCACTAGTAACTCTATTTCCTGTGGTAAAGAGGGCACTGGTAGTCTGATGCTGTGGCAATAGAGAAACAAAATATTGTCATTGGATATTCCTAATCAAATGGTTATATAAGGCAAGGTTCTAGGTGACTATATTTGGTTGGTACTCCAGAAAGAACATTTTAGTCAAATTAAGGAGTATAATGAGATTGCTTGGTTGCTTTTAACTTCCCTGGAGAAACTAGGGAAACACAGGATGTACTCAGAGCTGTAAATTCCTGCTTCAAGCTCTGCATACATGTCCTGAAAGAAACCCTGATCTTCTATAGTTGCAGGGCTGAGATTTCTGAAAGCCAAATGCTGAGTCTTATCCTGTGAGTAGCTATAATAGAGCAAACACTGACTCCCAACCTCACAGAGTTTCTTCTGTTAAAGTGAACCATTGATGGGAAGGAATGGGATCCTAAAAGTTGGAATGGGGAGGTGGGATGTGTGAAGGAGGAGAGCCCAATGAACCTGAGGATATCTCACCGTCAATTCTGCTCAGACTTCTTTGCCAATAGTAGCTTCCCTTCCTTCTCTGAGGAGGTTAACTCTGCTTTGTCTGAAGAATCTGTAATAATCTCCTTGATGCAGTTCCTTGGCAAGGCGCTGCTGATTTTCCTCAGGACATAGTTTCTTACCCCTCTTTGCTTCTAAAATTATAATGAGACTGAAGTTCCAGAGGGTGAGGTGCAAAGTGTGGTGCATGAGGAGACACAATATATACCCAAAGAAGCATATGATTTCTCCAATTCATACAGCCAATAATCTGTGATATGTGCGAGAATGGATAGTGAGGGAGTGGGATACACTGGAAGAAACATAAAGTTGGGTCAGGTTGAATTTACTGACATGCATTCACTAAGCAAAACTTCTGGATTCAGTTTTTTAGCCTGAGGATTGATTGATTTTATTTATTTTTTCATTAATACACAATGTATTATTTGCTTCGGGGTACAGGTCTGTGAATCATCAGTCTTACAAAATTCATGGCATTCACCATAGCACATATCCCCCCGATGTCTATAACTCAGCCACCCTATCCCTCCCCTCCACCCCCCAGCAATCCTCCGTTTGTTTCCTGAGATTAAGAGTCTCTAATGGTTTGTCTCCCTCCCAGTCCCATCTTGTTTCATTTTTTCCTTCCCTACCACCCACAAGCCCCCACCCTGCCCCTCACATTCTTCATATCAGAGATATCATATGAAAGTTGTCCTTCTCTGATTGACTTATTTCACTTAGCATAATACCCTCTAGTTCCATCCATGTCATTGCAAATGGCAAGATTTCATCTTTTTGATGGCTGCATAGTATTCCATTATATATATACCACATCTTCTTTATCCATTCATCTGTTGATGGATATCTAGGTTCTTTCCATAGTTTCTATTGTGGACATTGCTGCTATAAACATTCGGGTGCATGTGCCCCTTCGGATCACTACATTAGTATCTTTAGAGTAAATACTCAGTAGTGTGATTGCTGGGTCATAGGGTAACTCTATTTTCAACTTTGTGAGGAACCTCCACACTGTTTTCCAGAGTGGCTGCACCAGCTTGCATTCCCACCAACAGTGTAGGAGGGTCCCCCTTTCTCTGCATCCTCACCAACATCTGCCATTTCCTGTCTTGTTAATTTTAGTCATTCTG
>LNAC01000055.1:23746-199744 GCA_002007465.1 Ailurus styani
ATTCTGTCAGTTGTCTTTTGGTTTTATTGACTGTTTCTTTTGCTGTGCAAAAGCTTTTGATCTTGATGAAGTCCCAATAGTTCATTTTTGCCCTTACTTCCCTTGACTTTGGCAATGTTTCTAGGAAGAAGTTGCTGTGGCTGAGGTGGAAGAGGTTGCTGCCTGTGCTCTCCTCTAGGATTTTGATGGATTCCTGTCTCACATTGAGGTCTTTCACCCATTTTGAGTCTATTTTTGTGTGTGGTATAAGGAAATGGTCATACTTCTGCATGTGGCTGTCCAATTTTCCCAACACCATTTGTTGAAGAGACTGTCTTTTTTCCTTTGGACATTATTTCCTGCTTTGTTGAAGGTGAGTTGACCATAGAGTTGAGGGTCCATTTCTGGGCTCTCTATTCTCTTCCATTGAACTATGTTTCTGTTTTTGTGCCAGTACCATGCTGTCTTCATGATTACAGGTTTGTAATAGAACTTGAAGTCTGGAATTGTGATGCTGTCAACTTTGGTTTTCTTTTTCAACATTCCTCTGGCTATTCGGGGCCTTCTGGCTCCATATAAATTTTACAATTATTTGTTCCATTTCTTTGAAAAAAATTGATGGTATTTTGATAAGGATTGCATTAAATGCATAGATTGCTTTAGGTAGCATAGACATTTTCACAATATTTGTTCTTCCAATCCATGAGCATGGAACATTTTTCCATTTCTATGTTTCTTCTTCAATTTTTTTCATGAGTACTTTATGGTTTTCTGAGTACATATTCTTTGCCTCTCTGGTTAGGTTTATTCCTAGGTATCCTATGGTTTTGTGCAATTATAAATGGGATTGACTCCTTAATTTCTCTTTTTTCTGTCTTGATGTTGGTGTATAGAAATGCAACTGATTTCTGTGCACTGATTTTATATCCTGACACTTTACTAAATTCCTGTGTGTGTGTGTGTGTGTGTGTGTGTGTGTGTGTATATATATATATATATATATATATATTAGACTGGTGAATAGAACAGAGCCACACACTTGAGTGTATTTTGGGTGTATTTTGGTCTGTTAGAAGAAACTGCATCCCAAAATTTTAAAGAAAGTAAAACATGTATACAAAAATAAGGGTAAACATGATGAAGGGATGGAATATGACAGTAAAGATGGAAATTAAAAAAATTCTAAAAAAGGAATTGATAAGGTAAGAAGTTGGTTGAAAAAAGAAAAAAAAGAGGAAAGAATGTGATTAGGCTAGAGACTAGAACAAAGCCATGCACTAGATTTGCGTCTCTTTTGTACTGTTAGAAGAAACTGTATCCCAAAATTTTAAAGAAAGAAAAACCTATTATGTGTATAAAAAAATAAGGTTAAATACAATGAAGGGATAGGATATGACTATAACAATGAAAATTAAAGAATCATGGGACTAAAGACTAAAGAATCATGGGAAAAAAAGCCATGAATTCTAGTGCTATGTTCCTGCAGCTCTGAAGTTTTGCAGTTCTCATTGATTGGTGAACTTGGTCTTGGCTGGATACTCTTGATCTTCTGGGGGAGTGGGCTGTTGCAGTGATTCTCAATGTCTTTGCCCGAGGTGGAATTGCACTGCTCATGCCAGGGGCCAGGCTAAGTCATCTGCTTGGTTTTGCTCTCAGAGCTTTTGTTCCCTGAACGCTTTCCATACAGCTTTGGAGGAAGGGAATGAAGATGGCGGCCTCCTAATCTCTGACCTGGAGGAGCTGAGAGCTCAGACCCCACTCAGTACACCCTCAGAGAAAAGCAGTCAATCCTCCCATCTCCCTGGTCTCCGGCTGCACTCTATGCTCACCCATTCTGTGACCCAGCATTCCTATCTCTGGCGCATGGTCCTGTTTGGAGTCTCCAAACCCAGCAGGCTCCTGCAGTGCACTCCCACGCAGCTCCTCCTGGAGGAGGAAGGTGAGTCTCCCCAGATCTGTCACTTGTGGGGTCCCTGCTTGAAGAGCAGTGGCCCAATGGTGACTCAGATCATGGTTTAAGGTAACCCTGAGCTGAGAGCCCACTCCTCATCTCCATCTCTATAGCTGGCTTCCCCGTTCTGAAACCTGGGAGCTCTGCCACACTCAAGCAGCCCTGGACTTTTTGTGACCTTGCAGATTCTGAGACCACACTGAACCCGCAAGGGCTCCACCCCCCCTTTCGCCTCTGGAGTGAAGTCCCTCAGTGGAGCAGACTTTTAAAAGTTCCAATTTTGTGCTTTGCTGCTCTACCACTTGCCAGGAGCCGGCCCCTCCCCCTGCAGTCTATCTTCCCATATGTTGCCTCAGATTCAGTTCTCTGCACATCCTACCTTCCAGAAAGTGGTCGCTTTTCTGCTCCTAGAATTGCTGCTCTTCTTCTCTTAGATTTCCTGTTGAGTTTGTAGGTGTTCAGAATGTTTTGGTAACTATCTAGCTGAATGTTTAGGTCTCCAAGTCCTCTGCCATCTTGCTCCTCCCCTTAGCCTGGTGATTTAGAAAGAGCTCTAAGTCCGTCTGGTTCAATGTGTTGTTCAAAGCTCTTATTCTTTTGTTGATCTTCTGTTTAGTCGATCTGTCTAGTGCTGAGAGTGCAGTGTTAAAATCTCCTTCTATTAATGTATTATTGTCAATCTGATTCTTTATTTTGATTAACAGCTGGCTTATGTAGTTGGTTACTCTCATGTTAGGTCATAGATATTTACAATTGTTAGATTTTCTTGTTGGATAGACCCTTGAAGAATGATATAGTATCCCTCTGAATCTGTTATTACAGTCTTTGGTTTAAGTTCTAGTTTGTCTGATATGAGAATTGTTACCCCAGATTTCTTTTGAGGTCCATTGGCATGAAAAATGGTTCTCCATCCCTTCACTTTCAGTCTGGAGGTGTCTTTAGGTTCAAAATGAGTCTCTTGTAGACAGCATATAGATGGGTCCTACCTTTGTATCCAATCTGAAACCCTGTGCTATTTCATGGGAGCATTTATGCCATTCATGTTGAGGGTTACTACTGAAAGATATGTGTTTATTGCCATATTACTGTCGGTACATTCCCTTCAATAAATGGTGGTGGGAAAATTGGACAGCTCCAAATAGAAGAGTGAAATTGGACCATTCCCTTACACCATACACAAAGATAAACTCAAAATGGATGGAAGACCTTGATATGAGACAGGAATCCATCAAACTCCTAGAGGAGAACATAGGTAGTTACCTCTTCGACATTGCCACAGTAACTTCTTTCAAGACACGTCTCCAAAGGCAGGTGAAACAAAAGCAAAAATGAACTTTTGGGACTTCGTCAATATAAAAAGCTTCTGCACAGGAAAGGAAACAGTCAGAAAAACCAAGAGGCAGCCCATGGAATGGGAGAAGATATTTGCAAGTGACATTACAGATAAAGGGCTGATATCCAAGATCTATAAAGAACTTCTCAAACTCAACACTCAAAAAAAACTAAACACAGTCAAAAAAATGGGCAGAAGACATGAACAGACACTTGTCTAAAAAAGACATAAAAATGGCTAACAGACACATGAAAAAATGTTCAACATCATTAACCACCAGGGAAATTCAAGCCAAAACCACATTGAGATACCACATTACACCAGTTAGAATGGCAACAGTTAACAAATCAGGAAACAACAAATGTTGACGAGGATGTGGAGAAAGGAGAACCCTCTTACTCTGTTGGTGGGAATGCAAGCTGGTACAGCCACTCTGGAAAACAGTATGGAGTTTCCTCAAAATGTTAAGAATAGTTACCCTACAATCCAGCAATTGAACTACTGGGTATTTATCCCAAAGATACAGACATAGTGAAAAGAAAGGGCACATGCACCCCAATGTTCATAACAGCAATGTCCACAATAGCCCAACTGTGGAAGGAGCCGAGAGGCCCTTCAACAGATGAATGGATAAAGAAGATGTGGTACATATACACAATGGAATATTATTCAGCCATCAGAAAGGATGAATTCCCACAATTTGCATCAACATGGATAGAACTGGAGGGGATCATGTTAAGTTAAGTAAGTCAAACAGGAAAAGACAGTTACCATATGGCTTCTCTCATATGTGGAATATTAGCAATAACATGGAGGACCATAGGGAAAGGGAGAGAAATCCAAAGGGGTAGAAATTAGAGAGGGAGATAAACCATGAGAAACTACAGACCCTTAGAAACAATTGGGTTTTCAGAGGGGAGGAGGGGGAAAGGGTAACAAGAGTGATGTGTATTGAGGAGGGCACCTGCTGTGACGAGCACTGGTATTACACTTAACTAATGAATCATTGAACACTGTTTCAAGGACTAAATATGTACTATACAGTGGTTAACTGAACATAATAATAAAAAAAGAAAAAGCTCTAAGTTTGTTTAATTGGCTGAAACATGGACCAAAAGTTTGTCTACTCTAAATTAAGTTGATATGCCAGAACTACCTTGGTATGCTATAGAGGAAGGTTTTTAAAGGCTTAGGGAGATTGGAATTGTAGAGCAGATTTATCACTGAAGACCTGCTCATCCACCCGGGGAGGATCTAGGGGACGCACCTTTCACTACAACTATGAGAAATAAATTTTTGAGGGCAGTCTCAGTGTCCTTCAAGAGCTCTGTGGTTGCTCTTCTCTTCAAGTCAGAATTTATAGTGAGAACTGTTGCCACCAAAACTTCAAGTAGAATAATCTGACTCACAAAGACCTATGGTACTGGCTAGTTGATCATGGTGTCCCTAGAAAAGGAATAGATAGTCTACTAAATTCTTATTCTTGATCTGTACAAGTAGAAGCATTGTAGGTTAGAAGGAACAGAAAAAAGTCTAACTCAAAGCACTGAAACAGAGAGTTATGCACTGAAAGGTGTCCTCCCCAAATTCATATGTTGAAGTCCTAATTCCCAATGTGACTATATTTGATGACAAGGCTTTTAAAAGGGTAGAGAAGGTGAAATGAAAGCATAGGGGTGGTGCATTAATCTAGTATGATCCATGTCTTTATAAGAGGAGGAAGAGACACCAGTGATTAATGAGAACAGAGTAAAGGGCATGAGACGACAAAGAGAGCCATCTTTAAGCCAACTAGAGAAGCTCCAGGAGAAACCAAACTTGCTGACATCTTGATCTTGGGCTCCAGGGCTGTGAGAAAATTTTTGTTGTTCAAGTCACCCAGTCTATGGGATTTTGTTGTGGCCACCTGAGTAAAGTAAGATAGAGTCATAAACCCTCAATTATCATACTGGAGCTAGTTAAGGCCAATTCCTTTCAAGAAAGGATGCTGCTACACTCCCCAAAAAGAATTCTTTCTTTTTTTCTCCCAGACTTCCCTAAAGGGATCTATGGACTTTTACCAGAGTAATTGCCCTGGGCAAACGGAAACAATCAGAACTTTCAGGAACTACTGGGCTCTTGCTCTGAACTAATACTGATATCAGAAGACCCAAAACATCACTGTGGTCAGAAAGAGCAGGGCTTGTGGAGATCTGGTGATCAATGGAGTTTTAGCTCGGATACATATCACAGGGGATTCATTGAGTTGCTGAACCCATCCTATGGTTATTCTTTCAATTCTGGAATGCATAATTAGAAAAGACATACTCAGCAACTGACATAATCTACACACTGGTTCCCTGACCTGTGGAGTAAGAACTATTATCAGGAGAAGCCCAGCTGGATACCACTACAACTTATGCTACCTAAGAAAGTAGTGAACCAAAAACAATGCTTTGTTCCTAGACAGTTTTCAGACATTACTGCCACTTATCAAGGACTTCGAAGACACAAGGTGGTGATTCCCACCATATCTCCATTCAGCTCATCTATTTGGCCTATGTAGAAGACAGATAGATTTTGGAGAATGACAGAGGGCTATTGTAAACTTAACTAGCAGCTGCTGTTCCAGATGTGGTTTCATTGCTGGTGCAAATTAGCATATCCCTTATTACTCTATATGCAGCTTTTGTACTGGCTTATGCCTTTTTAAAAAAGTATCTGTTAGTAAAGACGATCAGTAATAGTTTGATTTCAGCTGGCAAGGCCAGCAATACACCTTCACTGTCGTACATTGGGGATATATAAATTCTCCCACCTTATGTTACAATTTAGTCTGTAGGAAACTTGATCAACTTTGCTTTCCACAAAACATCATACAGGTCCACGGCATTGATGCTATTATGCTGATCGGTCTGTGCAGACCCTTAGGACTTTGGAGCAAAGCCTTGCCGTCCCCTGTGGATAACTACTCTCCTTGGGAGAAACAGCTTTTTTTTTTTTTGCAACTGGGCCTTAATAGAAACTGAATGCTTAATCAGAGGTCACCCAGTTTCCATGTAACTTAACAAGTTTCCGTGTGTTCATGAGAGCATAATGAACTTGCTATTGTCTTATCTGCCCAAGTCAAGATGGATGTGTACAGTGGCATTCCCTTGGTGTATACAGAATCAGACATTGAAGTCACAATAATTTGCATGAGGAAGTGACCAAATGTCTATGGTTCCTAATCCTAATCTATTACCATCTCTCTCCAAACCTGTATCTATGGCCTCATGGAGAGTTCCCTATGATTGACTGATGAAGGAAGAGAAACGGTTTTGATTTACAGATGGTTTTGCATGCTATTCAGGCATCACCTAAAAGTGGACTGCTGCAGCAGCACAGCCATTTTCTGGGACATCCCTGGAGGACATGGTGAAGGGAAATCTCTCTGTGGTTGCTCATTCTGCTCGTGCGGAGAAATGGCTAGAGTTATGAGTATATTTCAGTTTATGGGTTGTGGCCAATAGTTTGGCTGGATGGTCAGGGACTTGGAAGGAAAATATTGGAAAACTGGTGATAAGATCTGGGGAAGAGATGTGTGAATGAATATCTTTGGATAGGAAAAAGGTGAAGATACCTTTCTCTAATGTGAATGCTCACAAAGGGGGTAACCTCTGCAGAGGAAGCTATTAATAATCAAAAGGATAATCAATAGGATGACCTATTTTGTGGATACCAGTCAGCTTCTTTCACTGTTATTTCCCAGTGGGCTCATGAGCAAAGTGGGTATGGTGGCAGAAATTGAGGTTCAGTAACGTGAACTTCTACTTACCAAGGCCAGTCTATCTATAGCCATAGCTGAGTGCCAGTCTGTCAGTAACAGAAACCAACAATGACTCTCTGATATGGAACCATTCTCAAGGGTGATCAGCTAACTACTTGGTGGCAGGTTGATTACACTGGACTGCTTCCATAATGGAAGGGGCAGTGCTTTGTTCTTATTGGAATAAACATTTCTCTAGATGTGGATTTGCCTTTGCTGCATACAGTGCTTCTGCTGAACTACCATCTGTGGACATACAGAATTCCTTATCTCCCATAATGGTGCTCTGCACAGCATTGCTTCTGATCAAGGAACTCCCTTTATAGTGGATCAAGTATGGGAATGACCCATAATCATGGAATCCATGAGCTTTACCATGTTCCCCATTATCCTAAAGCAGCTGGCTTGATTAAAAAGTGTAATGGCCTTTTGAAGACTCAGTTGCAATGCCAGTGAGGTGGTAATAGCTTGCAGGGCTGGAGCAATGTCATATAACAGGCTACATATACTTTGAATCAGCGTTTAATACATGGTTCAGTTTCTCCAATAGCTAGAATTCACAAGTCCAGGAAATAAGGGGTAGAAATGGAAATGACACTATTTACTATTACCCCTAATGGTCCACTAGCAAAAATTTTATTTTCTGTCCCTGTGACCTTATTCTCTGTTATTCCAGAGGTCTTACTTCCAAAGGAAGAAATTATTTCCAACTAGGAGACACAATACTGATTCCACTGAATAGGAAATTGAGAATATCATCTGGCCACTTATGGCTCTTTAAATCAACAGGCAAGGGAGTTCTATGCTAGATGGGTTGATTGATCCTGATTACCAACAGGAAATTGGGTGCCACTAATAGTAATGGCGAGGAAGAACATGTCTAGAAAGCAGATCTCTTAGGGCATTTCTTTAACCACTATTGATGTGTGAAAAAAGTCAATGGAAAACTTCAGTGATTTGATTCAGGCTGGACTAATGGCCCAGACCTTCCAGGGATGAAGGTTTGGGTCACCCCACTAGGTAAAAAACCATGACTAGCTGAGGTTCTTGCAGAAGACAAGGAGAATATGGGATGAATTGTGGGAGAAAGTAGTTATAAATACCAGGTATGACCATATGACCAGTTGCAGAAACGAGAACTGTAATTGTTGTTAACATTTTTCTCAATTTTTTATGAATATATATGTGTGTATATATATGTGTGTCTATTCATATATACAATATTTTTGTTTTCTTTTCTCTCTTATCCCCTTATCATCTAACATAAGATGTATTAATAATAGTTAAGTTTATGTCACAGTGTAAGGTATGGAATATCACAGCAAGTGTGAACAACACCCAAAAACTTTGCATCCTATTTTAGGGAAGAAGGGTTAGTGCATTTTCAGTTATATGTAAGACAGTTGTGTTCTATTAGGCAGAAGTATTACTTTGTTTTTGTCTTTATTTGGAGGTTAAGTATGGCTTAAGGAGGTGTGTATGGGCACCATATTGATAAGGAGGGGGCTCTGATAGCTTCATATATCAACTTGGTTAGGTTATAATACCCAGTTATTGCTGTAAAGGTATTTTTATGTGATTAACACCTATAATCTGTTGAATTTCAATAAAGAAGATTGTAAGGTAGGTGAGCCTCATCTAATCAGTTGAAATGCCTTAATAGAGGGATGCTTGGGTGGCTCATTTGGTTAAGCAGCTGCCTTTGGCTCAGGTCATGATCCCAGGTTCCTGGATTGAGTCCCACATTGGGCTCCTTGCTCAGCGGGGAGCCTGCTTCTCCCTCTGCCTCTGCTTGCCACGCTGCCTGCTTGTGCTCTCCTTTTCTGACAAGTAAATAAATAAATAAAGTCTTAAAAAAAAAAAGGAGAAATGCTTTAAGAGAGAAACTGAGGTTTTCCTGAGGAAGAAGAAACTCTACCTCAGAATGAAAGCATCAGGTGTCTGAGAGTTTCCAGCCTGCTGGTCTGCCCTAGAAATTTAAGACTTGACAGTCCCCACATTGTGCAAGCCAATTCTTTGAAAAATATGTGTGTATTTGTGCACATGTGTGTGCATATGTGTATTAAGTATGTTTATATATTATGTAATATATGTATAATACATATCATATCAGTCCAAGTCATTCTATTTCTCTGGTAGAACCCTGACTAATCCAGATAACAAAGTAGATATGCAATGAGATAGATGTTACCAAATACAATATTATATTAAGCAAAATGCTATGTACTGTAAGCATAATGCTGAAAACTCATGAACTTCTTACATTTCATCCACCTGGGAGAAATGGAAGGATGACTTGATGGTTATTTGTCACCCAAAGCCATATCAATTTTAAGAGCAGCCATTTATTGAGTGTCTATTTATATAAGCCAGGCACAAAGCTGGGGGCTTTACATTTATTTATGATTTAAAACATGTGGCAAAATAAACATCATTTCTAACTTACGGAGTATGAAATTAAGTTTTAGAGAAGAGAAATAACTTACCCAAGAATGTGCTTGTGAAAGGCAGTGCCACGACTTGAACTCAGGTTGACCTGATTCCAGAGTCTGTGCTTTCTATAAAACAGATGATGGTCTTTCAGCCTGGAAGGTAGCCCCGTGTCTATGGGATTTGGTAGCAGCCTTCATGGGGACAAGTGACATAAAAGTCATCTTCATGTATGTTCTTAGTGCTTGGGAAATGAAACAAGGTACTTTGTCAGCCTCTGGAGAACTGGTATGCTGCCCACATAGTGTAATAACCATTCAATTCTATCATGGGGGCAGTGAAAGATCCCAGTACTGGTGCAGTTGTGTGTCTATGCTTGACATAGTCCTGGGCAACTTATTTTTTTTAATTCTCAGGATCACTGTTGAGCCCTGAGGTTGAAAGTCATATAACACAAAGGCAGACCAGAGAATACACGTAGTGAAACCCCTGATTTTCTAAATGCAAGGCTCTGGTTAGAATATTTCCATCACTCTGAAATTTCAAACCTTTAGGATATTTATGGACTAATAATCAGGGCTGGGAAAGTTTAAATTTAGAGGTGAAGTTGAAATCAGTTATGAGGCATCTCTGGTACAACAAAGAGAACACTGGACCAGGAGGTGGAAGACCAAGACTGGACATTTCGACTTTACACCTTACTAAACACTGTCACCTTGTCCAGGTCACCTAATGTTCCCAATCCTCACTGTCTCCATCTATGGTATGAATAGAAAATCCCACAAGATGGCTGTGGAGTTCTCAGTGTACTTAAGAACACATTGGTTGAAAATTGTGTAGAATAATTCTTGGCGTGTCATAGGTACTCAATACATTGCATAACTTAGTAATCACTCCCCTTTTCGGGCATACTAATTCTCTGTTACCACCATAGAGGTCTTAGTGACAGAGTAAATCCCGACACCCATTCCCTACCCAGGAAGCCAAGAGGATGAAGGTCTTTCCACTCCAAGCAAGCCCATGAGCCCACTTAGCCTCTCTTCCCTGGGACGTTGCATCTTGAGTGAAAGATGCAAGGTCAGAAGAAACAGAGATCACTCATGTTAGGAACAGTGGCAACTGAGGGTTCTAGTTATGGGACATTGCTGGGTGGTTTGCTTCCAGCCCCATGTCCTTTGGGAGCTTCTGGCTCCCTACTCCTTCCTAAGTCTGGTCCTCCAGCTTCTCACTGATTATGTTAGCAGCAGCACCCTCCCTCCATTGATATTCTTCTGAAGAAGTCTTCTTGGGCACCTGGGTGGCTCAGTGGGTTAAAGCCTCTGCCTTCGGCTCAGGTCATGATCCCAGGGTCCTGGGATCAAGGCCTGCATCGGGCTTTCTGCTCACCAGGGAGTCTGCTTCCTCCTCTCTCTCTGCCTGCCTCTCTGCCTACTTGTGATCTCTCTCTCTGTGTCAAATAAATAAATAAATAAAATCTTTAAAAAAAAAAGTCTTCCTTTGCTTAAATTAGCTGAAGTTGGCCTTTATTTCTCGCCATTAGGACCCATTAGGCTGACACACATGTCAAGAACTGATTTGAGACAACAGGTAGACTAGGGCTTATAGTTCTGTTTGCATATTTCACTAGGTTTGGTGAGTTTGCGATTGTTGGTGTGGGTGTAAAATTCCAATTTACTTCTCTAATGAACTCTTCAACGATTGACCTGCTCCTAATTTAGCTGTACATTATTATAAATTATTATATAAATGTTGGTTGCTACAAAAAGACCTTGTTTTGACCTCATAAGAAAACACCATTCAAAATCAACTGGAGGAAAGTAAAAAACATGGCCCAAAGTCAGGGAAGAAATTCACTGCATGTGTGTTTCAGGGTTGGCTGTGTCCTTATTACCATCTCTTTCCTAATACACTAACATCGCTTGTACATTTGATCACTATTTAACATGATCAGACAAATACTATTTTAAAAGGAGACATTCTGAGTTAAAAATGCCCCACCTTCTTGGGTGTGTTTTGTGGTTTCTGTGGTTGGAGGTTACAATAGGCCATTTGATTAATGAGCTGTTTTATTGGGATGCAAATAATGCATAATGTCATAAGATCCATATGTTGTACATTACCGAGGCATAAAACTTACCTTGGCACAAAATGGAAAATTTAAAGCATCTTTCTTGAAAAAATATATCATGCTGAACAAAAAGCATGTGGGTATTTCTGGTATTTATGAAACTGATGAATGTTGTGCCAGATTTGTTTAGTTTTAGTGCGAACTCTGATCTTGTGTGTGTGTGTGTATGTGTTCTCTATTCATCAGAAGTACCTTTATGCTTCTGTTCCCTCTCAGTCTGTTCAGAATAGTTGAAAAGAGCCAAACAGCTGGTTCTGATAACACACAGGAGCTATAACTTGCATGGTTTAGAACTAAAATGCTAGATATTGGAAAAAATGTAATTATAATAAAAACAGCAGTTGGAGATTAGAGATGTAATTGCCCATGCATCACCAGAGAGGAGGAACATGAGAAGGATGTGTAAATATTCAGTCCACTGGATACAAATCTCAGAGAAATAAAACCCTTTGGTTTATATCGAGACTAACGGTGTAGTGGGTGTGAAGCAAGGTGGAGCATTGAAGTTTTGGTTGATAGGGGAGATTTCACATCCAGTGAAACACTCATAAGACTAGATGAAATTGATCAACCATCTTCCCACAGCCTTCACATGGGTAACTGCCTTTCATCCTTCAGCGTTTGCTCAAATGTCATTTCTCAATGAGCCTTTCCCTAGTCACTCCCTGGCTGCCATGGTCACTCTTATTCACATGACGTCATTTTATTCTCTTTATGAAAATTCTTACTGCCTGGATCATCTTGCTGATCTTTTGGTTTACTTAGGTAGTATATGTTTTGTATGAGAAAATAGGCTCCTGATGACTAGTTCATAGCTATAAACTCTGATCACAGCCTGGAACACAAGAAGTGATAATAGCTATATTAAATGTTGAATTTGAGGATAATAATAGTCCTGTTCCCCTTTAAGGAATTCTATAATGCTTAATTGAGATAACCTTTGAGAACTTGACTTGACAGTGCCAGGCACAGAGTAATTATTGGCAACTGTTAGCTAGCATTTATGTATGTATGTATGTATGTATGTATGTATGTATGTTGTATAATGAAGAATTGGCTCATGTGATGATTATGAAGGCTGAGAAGTCCAATAGCCTGCCATCGGTAAGCTGGAATCCCAGGAAAGCTGATGGTGTAAGTTATAGCTCCAGTCCCAAAGTTCTGATGACCAAGAGTGCCAATGATGTAAGTCTCAGTACAAGGGGAAGAGAAGGCCATGTCCATCTCAGAGAGAGAGGGCACATTTCCCTTTCCTTCACTCTTTTGTTCTATCCAGGCCCTCGGTGGATTGGATGATGCCACCCCCCACCCCCCACCTTAGGGGGGGGGTCTATTCATGTCTTCTGCCCATTATTTGACTTGATTATTTGTTTTTTTTGGGTGTTGAGTTTGAGAAGTTCTTTATAGATCTTGGATATCAGCCCTTTATCTGTAATGTCATTTGCAAATATCTTCTCCCATTCCATGGGTTGCCTTTCAGTTTTGTTGACTATTTCCTTTGCTGTGCAAATTCTAATCTCCTTAGAAACACCCTCACAGACCTACTCAGACATAGTATTTAACCACATATTTGGGAACCTCATGACCCAGTTAAGTTGATATATAAAAGTCACCATTATACTTAAGATGCTATACCATCAAAAAGGAGATTTAATTGACACCCACAAGGAATGATTTAACTCGCCTACATTAATCTATAAATTATCCACTTAAAGAGTTTGGAAAGTAAAGTTTCACAAACCTAGCTCAAGAATTAATTGCACCGATTATTAACATTCTCCATTTAGTATGGAAGTAGGATTATGCCCACTGTTGGAGAATTATGACTTCATCAAGAACCGAGAAGTTACAACATAGACGCAGCAGGAAAACTCTACAGGAAAGAAGTTGAGTTAGAAAGCTCTTTCAGATCTTGTGGTGCCTATGGGTCACTGGGTTATCATTAGGAACATTAATTATTTCTGAGCTTTAGTTAAATGCTTTCTCAGAAATTTCTGGCTCAATGTAATTGTGATTACTCCAGCTCATTTGATAGCATTTTACTCTGCACAATTAATAAAGCTGCTTTTTAGGGAAAAAAGATATATCAAATTTCTTTTATTTACAAAACTCAACATATATAGGTTTTATATTCTTAAGCTCCCTACAGATAGAGTGACGGGATATGTGATCCTTGCTGATTCAAGTCCCACTCTTTAAGCAAAGTTGTGAATGTGTTGCTATTTTTCTCATTGATAGAATTTTACTTTCCAGCCAGGTTTATCTTGCCTACCAGAAGGTCAGGGCATGGGGTAGTCCCAGCTGGGGAAGGACCGTTATCCCTGTGAAATGTCTCCTCGCTGATTCACTGCACACCAGAGCTCCCATTCACAGCTATTGATTTTTGCACAGTAAAATTCTGATGGCTTCCTCAAAGGGGCCAATTTTTTTAGATTAACAGCTGCTCTGTTAATGTCAGAGGAGCTTGGTGGCTAAAAAAGGTCTTTATTTATGGACATCAAAGAGCATGTCTCAAACAAGAGGCCCCTCCAATTCAAAACAAAAGGAGTATAATAAATGGAAAATTATAGGTTATATAAATTATCCTCTTTCAATATAACACACTTTGGGTAACAATGTCAGGGGATATGAAGACAGGAAGCATTCTCCTTATTTATGTGGTATGTTGACTTCATGCCATTTCTACAATGGGCAATAAAAATCCATGCTTAGTGTTCTTTTAAATTTTATTTAATTTTATTAATGAACCAAGCAATGACTTTGTTATGTGTTTTTTTTTCCTGCTGCAGTAGGAACAAAGAGACAAGTAGGCATGGATCATCCTCTATGGTTCATGAGACCATTTGTAGTCTAACATGAGTCATGGTAGGAGATGGAATCTGAATGGAGCCCAGATAGCAGGGCTGGACACAGACTTTCTATTTATCAGACAACTAGCTACTTATCCTGGAAGCAGACAGTGAAGGGGCTCTTTGGCTTGTAGGTCGATCAGGTTTAACACTTCTGAATGGAGAGGAGAGATCAAAACTGCCCCAAGCAAGAAGACAGGGAAACTGCCCTAATACGTAGAAAGGCAGAAGACACTTGCCACTGCCCTGTGTTATGTGTGGTTCTGAATCAAGGAGCCTGTGTGTGATGTAGTGTGGTCCCCCAAAACCTTCTGGTTTTCAAGGTTCCCCAGGGTGTGCTTCAGCTCCCAGGTAGCTGTCACCTCTCTCTCTCCAACCTCCTCCCTATGGCCTAATTCTTCATTTCTGAAAATGAATTTTTATCAGAGTAGTGCAAGCAATAGCATAAGAGTCAAATATTAAAGAGTCTGTAATGGAAAACAGCTGCAGACAGAAATGCAGCTTGAAAACATGGATGGAACTGGGAAGAAATACCTGTTCTCTCTCTCTCCTCTTGCCTTGCGATCCCATACGGGTGTCTACCAGGGGCCAGTCCTTTTCCGAGACGGGAGCCTGGGTGATGCATTCAACTGGGCAGAAGATAGGGTGCGTGGAGAGTGAACGAAGTTGGCAGACAAAGAAAAATAACCGGTTCAGGAATTAATACCTCTGGGGAGCAGCTATGGTGAGACCTAAATGAGTAATTATGAAAAGTACCAGGCAAAGAAACTGGCAGATGGTGGGTCCTCAGGAATGTATTTTCCTCTCCCTTCTTCCCCTCTCTCATTGATCAGAATCTGCTCTTTAAAAATTGTGATTTGTTCATTGCATAAGCTGTAAATATCTTGGAAAGCATTTTTAACAAGGACGAGACTATTTCAAAGCATTTTGGGTATTTTAGGGTTAGTAACTGGCGAGTGGTACTTTGGTGGGTGGATGGGCAGGAGAGGGCTTGTCTCCATTTCTTGTTGGTGCCAAGGGGCAGCTGCCTGTTTAGTTTGCCCTGCCTGCATTGCTCAAGGGCCCCCTCAGCTTTGCCTCTAGGACTCCGGGTGCACAGAAAAGTGCTGTTATCTCAAAATGTGGGTCATAAATCTCTCTGCAAGCTCGGAAGCCTGGTTGCTTCGCATCGCTGTGCTGCTGCCTGCAGACCATCTTGCTGCCTTGCATGCCGCTTTGCATTCTCTGGCACATTTGCAACAACCACAGGCCATTTGGTCGACGCCAAAGAAACACCTTTCTTCCCTCCAACTCTTGTTTCCCACCACTTCTGCCCCTGATGCTGTGGGTTCTGAGGGGTTGCCAGTGCTCCCTATTCTTTATAATTAACTTCTCCCTGCCCCTTTCTATTAACCCTTCAGTGGATCCAAGTGAATTCCTGGGTTATCACTGGAGCAGCTGCCTGATCTAGGGTGTCTGGACATCTTTCTGGTGGAGAGAGATGGTTTCTGATATTGCAATGCCTGCTTCAGTCCTTGGAGGCTGAGGGTTGATCCTGCTCAGGGAAGCTTTCCTGGCTTCTGGAATGGGCTGGCCAGTAGAAAGTACCCCTGGGAAATGGGCTGGGCTTCCCGCTGGGATCTGGGACAGCCCCCAGCCACATGAACCTTGAGGAATATAATTTTCTCTCAGGGCTCCCATCCACTCTCCCATAATCCACTCCACTCAGCTTCCTCATTAAAGGAGAAATCATCAGTGTTCTTTTAATGTGGCTTTTTGTGTTTCATTTCCTTTGTTGGTTAAAAAATGTTTCCAATGAAACATTTTATAAGATTTCTATACGGTGCATACATTTTGAACATTTTGTTCCTATTAACATAAAATATTATTCTAATTTCCTCTTGTGTTGGGAAGAAAGAGAAAAAAAGCATTATAAAAATTAAAAATTTCTTTGTTATTAAGGAGGTATGAATGATTTATGAGCACAATAAAGGCAAATCTCTTTGGTCAAAATTATGAATTTGAGAATAAGACTGCTTTTCAGATTTTTGAAATGGCTTCCATGACAGTAGGCCCTAAACTAACAAAGGAGACCAGGTTATAATGGGAAATTCTTTCCCTTGACTTTTCCTTTCCGGGGGACATGGTGTGTTCTCTACCTTTGGGAAGCAAAGCTGAATCATCCCAGGGCAGAGTCAGGGAACTCTGGGTCAAATAGCTTGTTTCCAGATGTGTCTGTGGGTCATCTGTATCTGTACAATGATGCACTTTTAAATTCCCTCTGTCATTTTGATGTGCCCTTAAAGGTCATATCTAGTCAAGTCTTACTGGAGTCACCCATGTTGACTGACTTGCCCTGCTATGTTTCTCCCAGTGACACAGGAGCTCCTGGTTCCTCCCACATGCTGATGGCTTGGTAGCTCTGTGATTCTGTTCTTCCGCTGTGTGTTCTCAGAGTAATTCCCCCATACCTCCACCAGGTCCTGCCTGTTAAATCCCATGTTCTCTAGGGTGAGGGGTTCTGTTTTGGGTTTTGGTTCTGGGTCTCCTGGTTCCCAGCCCAGGGGTCTAGTTCTGTAACATTAGGGTATATATTGAGTTGAGGGTATCACCAGGGGAAGCTGGCATGTTGCAAGGGGGCCCTTACATGGCATTTCCTACGTGAATCCACCCCAGTTTGAGGTCACGTAGCTGGCAATGCATGCTCAGAAAATGGGTTCTCTTAGCATATTAGGAATGTACTGGGGAGTGGCCTTATATCAACCAGTTTATGAGGCTGAGGAAGAGCCTGGCACTCCAATTTTTTAGTTTACAAGATAAATACCTTCTTCCAAACACTTGCATTTTCACTAGATCATTGCAGGGAGAAGGTATCTGCTTGGTGAGACCTAGGAAGACTGGTGTTGACATCATTAGGATGCCAGCTGCTGGGGGTTCAAGTTTTCAACAATTTCCTGAGCACCCAGTTCAGAGGGGGGCTCTAGGCACTGGAGGTGCAGCAGGGAACAAAGAAGACAAGAATTCCTGCCCTCAAGGAGCTTATGTTGTAGGGACTACTTGAGCCCAGTAGTCCGGGTATCTTCATCATGCACACATGTTTGGTTTTCCATTTTCTCTGAAGTTCCACAAACTCACCCCAGAAGTAAAAGCATCCTGAGGCAGTCCTTTGGAGGAATCACATAAAGAGAGGGAAAGATCATGAGATGGTGAGAAATTCTTCTCCATACATTCAATATTCACCCAGAAAGTTCTATACATGGGAATAAGGACAAGATTTAATACCTTGTTACCATTTTTTTTCTTCCCCCATTTTGCTAACTACAGAAAAGGTCTTGCCAGCCTACTTAGTGAATTTAAAATCGAAAGAATACATGAAGAGGGACAAGCCACAAACTGAGAGAAAGGAGAGAAGCCACATCAATCTTCAGGATCAAGGGTGGGTAGAGAGAGAGAGGGGTTGACTTGCCACATCCAAAGCCATTGTGAAGAGCCAGAGACGTGAAGACAGGAGGAAGAGTTTTCAAAATGGTTGTGGTGGATTATGAACTGAATTTCCTTTCATGCTTTTTTAAATGAAGTTACTTTTGAATTACTTTTGATTACTAGTCTGCAAAGATTAAGGTGTATAGGGCCCTAGGATTTATTAAAGTTCATGAATTCTGGAAAGTTCATTATGCATTGACATTCTGTTAGGATAGACCAGGGTTTAACTCTGATTCTGCAGCACCTCCCACCCTGCCCACCTTGTCTTCCTATGCTCCTGTTCGAATGATGTAAACAATTTTTGATCAAATCAGCAGTCAGGATTGACATTATTGTGACTAGGAGAAAAAAGTCAACCATGAACTGTGTCTTTCTTGTACATAGTCTGTTTTTTTCCTAGAATTAATATTTTCCTCATTTTTTAATTTGCTTCTGTTTTCGTGTGCTTCCATTTAATACTTTTTATGCCCCATAATATTTTCTTGTATATCCATCAATATTATTTTCCAAATGGTCAAACAAATAAAATAATCTATCAATTAATCATTTTTCTCCTGCGTCCCTATCTCCAAATGCATCCTCTCTTGGGTTTCCATGTGGACAGTTGCTTCCCAGACATGCTGCAGGGCTCTCCTCATGGATTTCCTTTTCTGTGTCCTTGTGTTGGGTTCCCTGTTTCCTAGGAAACTCATTCTGCATTCACTCCCTCACTTTGCTGGAGCACATGCTCCTATACTCCTGGGAAGTTATTTGCCACGATAATTATATTTTTAAAATCTTGTGTTTGGGTTTCTCATCTACATTTCTACTTAGTTGATAATTTGGCTGGGTATATAATGCTAGGTTGTAAATCATTTTGCCTCACAATCTTGAAATTACTTTTTCCATTGCTTTCTAACCCCCAGATTTGTTGTCAAGAAGTCTGATATGATTCCATTCCATACTCTTTGTCAGTGACCTTTCCTCCCACCCACAAATAAATTTACAGGATTTTTTTTCTTTTACTCTCTGGTACTCTGAAATGTTATTCACTGCGCTGGTTTGTTCTTTAAGTCTGGAGATTCTCATATCTTTCAGCTCTGGAAAATGTTCTCTGGTATATGTTTGAAAATAACTTTCTTTCCATTTCCCCCCCTCTGTTTTATTAATCTCTTATTGGATTTCCTGGGTCAACACTCTGTTTCTTATCTTTTCTCTTCATAGTCCCACCTTTTGATTTTATTTGCTCTATTTACTGAAATGTTTCTTAATTTTTATCTGTCAGACTTGGTGTTACATTTTTTATGTTGACTAACAATTTTCCAATTGTTGTTCCTTAACACATGTCTATGCAGCTTCCCATTTTCTTATATTTGCCATATCTTTTCTTATCTCTCCAGTTTTATTCTTTCTAGCTTTTCACTAAGCTCATAGTTTTCTTTACCTCCCTCCCTCCCTTCTTCCCTCCCCTGTCCCCCCTCCTTCCTTTCCCTCCCCTTTCTTCTTCCTCCTTTTTCTATCAGTTGTGGTATTTGGGGTTCTTCCCAAATTTTGAAATTTTTTGCTGTGTTTTGGGTTCTGCTCATGTTGGATGCTTTTTTCCAAATGTCTGATTGCCTGTTCACATTTAGTAATGATGACTAAAATCTGATTAGAAGTCCTGAAAGAGGAGACTGGACATATTAATAAGTAATTTTCATGATAGTGGGATTGGAAGCTACCTGTAGAACTGATATCAGATCTGACAGCTTTTTATTTGGGGAACTTAGGTTTTTCAAAAGAAGACTTTCAAATCTTCTACCTGTAAGGCCTATTTCTAGAACTAGAAATTTCATTTAATGTTCTATTTTCAATTCTTGACTTTTTTCTTTCCTGTATTTTGACTAATGTCCTGAGCTTTCTCTGTTTTTCTCCTGATAATAAACCATGGGTCTCCTGTGTGTGTGTGTGTGTGTGTGTGTGTGTGTGTGTGTGTGTGAGAGAGAGAGAGAGTGGGTTTCATGAGGTGAAGGAGGGGACAAGGAGCTAACCATTCCACGAAGGGCCTTTTGACTCTTTCCTTTATGTTATGGGCTGAACTGTGTGTCCCCTAATTTCATATGTTAAAGTACTTCAGAATGTGACTATATTTGGAGATAGAGTTTTAAAGAGGTAATTCAATTAAAATGAAGTCATCAGAGTGGCCCTCATCCAATATGACTGTTATCCTTATAAGAAGAGAACTTGGGACACAGGCAATCACAGAGGGAAAACTATGTGAAGATACAGGCAGAAGATAGCCATTCACAAGCTAAGGAAAGAGATCTCAGAAGAAATTGGCCCGGCTAACATCTTGATCTTGGACTTTTAAACTCCAGAACTGTGGGGAGAAAATAAATTTGTTTAAGCCTCCTGTCTGTGGTACTTTGTTATGGCAGCCCAAGCAAACTAATGTACCATGTTTTCAGCCTTGTTCTTCATCCCTGAATTTTATGATGACTGCTGGCTCCATTATCTGTTCCTTCCAAGGTCCCTGTGGGGTGAACTGGCTCACATCCCCTCTGCAGGCATCTTCAGCTATAGCTGTGACCACTTGATGTCACTTAGCATGCTTCCCTCTGTTTGCTTTGTATCTTCCTAAAATTTGTTGAGTTATGAAAATGTCTTTAAGTGCGCCTCCTACTGTCTTTATTCATTAGAGTTTTATACTAAAAAAAAAATTCTTTACTGCCATTTTAGTGGGTTTCAGGAGAGGGGAGAGTTATACCTCCATTTTAACCTAAGCCACATTTCTAAAATTCTACTTTTAATAGAGCAATAGCAATAATCGATGGAAGTTATGAAATTGTTCTTTTAACATATTACATATGGGGGCACCTGGGTGGCTCAGTGGGTTAAAGCCTCTGCCTTCAGCTCAGGTCATGATCTCAGGGTCCTGGGATTGAGCCCTGAATTGGGCTCCCTGGTCAGCAGGGAGCCTGCTTCCTCCTCTCTCTCTGCCTGCCTTTCTGCCTACTTGTAATCTTGCTCTCTCTGTCAAATAAGAAAATCTTAAAAAAAAAATAACATATTACATATGTACTGGCACCCAATGTGTTGGTTCTCAGCTCCAAACTCATGCTTCTTTGCCCTGTTTCTGATATTGGAATTGTATCCTGTAAATAATTCTGGTTTACCAGATGGCTTTGCAGGAACCCCAGGGCAGGGGGAGGGGGGAAAGGTCTTCCTCTTCCTGGGTCCCCTGTACTTTTATCTCTGGCTCCTATGGTATGAGACTGCCAAAGGCATGTGGGGTAGCCAGTGACACAAATACTTCAGTGAGTTCCACAGTTACCCACCTGTGAATGGTGAGTTTTGGGGCCCCCCTAGTAAGGGGCTTGGCTGGTGAGTCCCCTCACAGTCCAGTGAGCAGTTTCCAACTTGCCAGCATGGGCTAACAGTACTTCAGTGATGTGGTGGGGTATTTTTTTTCTCAGATTGTTCTTTTGTTGGGGGACGGGGTACTCTGTCTCAGCCCTAGAGATAATGGTTCTCTCCTTTATCTGCTATTCTTGTATTCTCTAGAGCAAGGGTTTGCAAACCTTTTCTGGAAAGGGCCAGAGAGTAAATACTTTAGGCTTCGTGGGCCACAGGGTCTCTATTACTCAATTCGATGTTGTAATGAGAAAACAGCCACAAACAGCAAACAAATGAACAGGTGTGGCCAGATGGGCCTACAGGCCCATTCCGGCTTTCATGTGCTCCTTACCCCATAGGTATCAATCCCCTGTTACTAGTTAACAGTTCTTTTTAGTTTTTAAATAGATTTTATTTATTTATTTATTTATTTATTTATTTATTTATTTATTTATTTATTTATTTATTTATTTATTTGAGAGAGAGCACAAGGGGCAGAGGGGAGGGGCAGAGAGAAAGGGAGAAGCAGGCTCCCTTCTGAGCAGGGAGCCTGCTATGAGACTCAATGATCACAGGACCCTGGGATCATGACCTGAGCTGAAGGCTTAATCGACTGAGCCACCTAGGCGCCCTCGTTAACAGTTCTTTATATGAAATTCTCACTGTTCAGATTACTGGTGTGGATACTTCTCCTGACTGGATTCTGATTGATATACCACACTGAAATTTTAGGCAAGGATTTGGCTTTTGACTTGGATCAGCTCAGTGGGTTTGCTCTGGATCTTACAATTCTGGTCAGTGTTCTGGTGGGGGTGGGGTAAGGTGGAGAACGAATGAGAGAAGGAGTGAATTTGTGACAATTTTGAACAAAACAAGTAACAAGCAAGTGGATGTTTTAGGCAGGGCTTTCTTACCAGTGTACAGACAAGACTTGGAGAAAGCGGCAGAAAAATTTTCTCTTCTTGTCAGTTGTAAACTTCAGGTTCACAAAATGCTCCCTACCATTATCTACTCTATAAAACTTTCATGTTTGATGTAATTTCCCCAAGATCTTTAGGTAAAAGTGATGCTCTAGGAAGACACAGGGTGTTTTTCTGGGGCTCACTGTCCCCTTGGCTCAGGATGGCAGTGCTCCTGGGGAGCACGTGTTCAGTGCTCTTTGAAGTGGCAGTTTCATGCCCTCTGCAAGCTTTTCTTAGGCAAAGTACGTTGCAATTGATTAGTTTTCTGCTTTCTAAATTGCTGTCAAGTTGCAGACTCATCTCCCTGAGATTATTCCCATCATTTTTATTGGAGGTTTGGGTGTCTGCAAATTCTTCAGTGACACATTTACAGGCTGTCTTTTGCTTTATGCTCACAGATGGCTAATCACAATCACGTCGTGAATTTTACTAGTTTAATTCTCAGAGGGTAACCTCTTTTCCAAAATTTTGTTTCTCCATGTATTACCACTACCAAGGAAATGTTCCCTGATCACACTGGAGCAGAGAACATTTACCCTGAAGCTATCCCAAAGACATGGCTCTGGGACGTCCTGAAAATAGAACATTGCCTGAGATGTTTCTGCCATGTTCCCCATGGCTTTTAATTCATGTGATGGCTTAGGGAGAGAAGTGAAAGGAAAAAGCATGCTCATGGGCAGTCCTGGTGCAAAAGCAACAGTAGTTGGCAAAACCTTTGCCCTAACTGCCTATCAATTTTTCCCTTTGTTATGGTACAAGCAGGGAAGGTTGTAAGATCAGCTGTTGTAAATGATGAATTAAGCCAGAATTACAAGCAGCGGATGCCTATTGCCGGTATCAGATTTAAACCTCTGAAGGGAAAAAGGGGAAAATGGAAAGAAATATTTTTCCCCCTTGCTCATTGAAGGCTTGGAATTGAGTATGAGAAGACACGTTGATCACCAGCTGAGAGCTTTCCACTGCCCCTCCCTCCCATTAGACTGACCAATACTCTTTGTAGATAGAATACAAGGTCCACAAAGTGCCTCGCAGGAATTTGAAACAGGTAAGATCGTTCCCTGGGTGAAGCTATAAAACTGACTTAGATCAGTGTGAGAAAGTGCAAAGTCATCTTAGAAAGAAAATGTTTTCTAGGCTAAGACATAAGGAGAAATGGACTGTAGGCCCTGACACAGGCAAAAGAAGAAAATGCTTTTCAGAAAGAACTTGAAGAGAGGAAGGTCCTGTCTAGGTCTGTTATGCAGGAAAGGCACTCCACTTCCACCCCGTCCCGTCCCTGTGCAATCAGGAGCGTCAGCCATTACCATCTTCACTCTCATCACCCGCCTGCCTTAGTTGATCTTTGCTGGTCAACTGCTACTCATGGTCTTGCTCCCTGGGGGGATTTGTCTACAGAGAGACAATGGCTTGATCCCCAAACATCCCGATCCTATCCACTCGACAGCTGTTTTCTCATGGGAAATGAACAAATTAGCAACACGGTGGCTGAAGTTGGTTGAGTGCTATCTAAAACTTGGGGTGCTAACCGGTCAGTTTTCTGCCATGTTGGAGAAGGAGCCCCAGTATTTGGACCAGGCAGCCTCCTGTGGCACTTGTAAATAGTCCTAAAACATTTCTGAAGTTTTTTTTTCAGGGAATGACATTTTTATTACTGAGAAACTTAATTCTAAGGAGAAGAAGTTGATTAAATTGCAACTACGAAGAAACTCAGAATACTGTAATGGTTAAGAGTCGGGACTTTGGGTTCAGACAACATGGGCTCCAGGCCTGGTCCTCTCGCCTTTCTTCATGAAGTGCACAGGCATTTGGTTGGTCTCTGTTCAAATTGTTTCATCTATAAAGTGAGAACAGTAATACATAAAGTGTTTATGTACCAGGCTTGTTGTGAGCCTTAAATGAGATTTGCCCATAAAGTACTTACCACAATGCCTGGTGCACGTTAAGGGAATCAATACATTATAGCTGTCATCATCATAATTATTATGATCAAGTATTTTTTCTCCTTCTTAAGGATCAAAGTCACATGCTACTGCCAATCAGAGTTTAGATCAGCCCAAGAGAATCAGTGCTAAAAACCAAGTTGAAAGAACTTTTGGCTAGCACTATTCTAGTGTAAAATAAAAAATACACGTTGATTTAAGTAAGAATATTGAATTTACTTTCAGATAGTAATAAATGAAATGAAAGAGAGTTGAAGGCTATGGGAGGGTGATGGTGGTGGTGTTAAAGAGCTTTAGCAGTTTTAGATCCAAAGAGCACTAGGTATAAGCTGGATGGGCTGAAAGACCCTACGAGCCAGTGGCATCAGAGCCCAGAGCCAAAGGATGCAGTCAGCCTTTTAGGATCTGCAGGAAAGATTCAGGAAGTGGGTGCAGCTAATACAGCCTGGAGGAGGGAAAAAACTTGGCATTGTCTAGGAATAGAAGGAAGGCCAGTGAGGATGGAAAACAGTGATGGGGGTTTGAAAGCGGGGTGGGGGGAGGTGTTCGGGAAGGAGAACTTGTGGACCACTGCAGAGAGGATGGTTTCACACCCAAGGCAGAAGGAATGACTGTGGGGTTTGAGGCAGTGCAACCCCAGACTAGAGTGTGAAGAATGGACTGTCATGGGGTAATGCATCCCTGAGGAGCAGGGAGAAGGTCCGGAGGTTAACAGACTTAGGTTGGAGCAGAGACAGTGGAAATGGAGAGAAATGGTTGGATGTATTTTGGAAGTAAAGCTGATGGGATTTCCTGACAAATTGAATGTGGGGAGTAAGGACTAGAGAGAAGTCAGAGATGATTGTTGGATTTTTGGCTCGAATAGTGATGTGAATGATTGTTTCAGTGAGTGAGGGTGGATGGATTGGAACAAAGTAGATTTAGTGGGGAAAATTTAGATTTATTTGAAATAAGTTTAGATTACTAGATGTCAATTAGAAATGTTGTTTTAGATATTTAGGTGGCCTTTGCAGGGAACATTTGTATTTTCTATAAAGTTTTAAAAATCAAAAAGCCTATTTTGAGGAGTTCCACCACCCTAGAGCCCTATGCTGGGAACTGCTCTTCTTGTTCAATCCTTTTGTTATACATGAAAAAAAAATGTTATTTTGCGACGAGATTTCCACTGTGACTCAGTGGTGGAGCTGGCCCTAACACCTGAGCTTATTCACTGATCTATTTATTTCTGATGAGTTATCCTATTCTGAGCTTCGCATTAGCCCCAAGATTATCTCTATAATAAGAAGAGTCTCAGGATGTCCTAAGCCTTAAGAATGCCTTTTGGGTAAATCAAGGATCTTGTTTTCATGCAAATGTGGCCTCATAAATGGAGACAGGTAGAAATGGATAGAGAGCCAAGTTGCGGAAGCTAAATAAATTTTTCCAAAAACAGCAACAACTTCTTAAGGGATTGTTTGACCACCTGGGTCACGTGATCATGTCCAAAGATCTAGGCCTTGTCAGACAAGAAATAATTATTTAAATTGTATTATTGGGATCCTGTCTGAATTCACAGTTTTCTGCTCCAGGGATTGGGGGTGGTCAGGGAAGCCATTAGTGATTGCTGAGAAACCAATACTACATATTCCAAACAAACCTGCACACAGTCTCCTATAAAAATCTCATTACTCATCCTGTTCTCTCTGAATCAGCATTCTGGGCATTGTCAGAGATATCCTGTAAGTTGCACACTTATAAATTACTCATTTATAACATCTGTCAGAAGGCAGCTACAGAGGCAGCTAATTTTTTTCTTTCTAGCCTCAGTTCTGGAGCAACTTGCTTTCAGGTTGAATTTTGATTTTCTTCAGCATCCCTGAAGCCCTCAGACCTGTTGTTGACTGGCTTCAAAGTATCTGGGAGGGTTCCAGTTAATCTGGACTGCCTCTTTGACCCCGTCATGGAGGAAGCTGGAAATTAGCCATGTGCCGGGAATCAGATCTTGGGAATGAAGAGGTGAAAGAGACAGTTCCTGTTAAAGACAGCCACAGAGAGCTCAGAAAATTAGTGACGTCAGCACAGCATGAAGAGAACTGCTGTAGGGATTTGCAGTGTGTTGGTGGGAATGGAAGAAGCTCCTCACTCCGCTTGGGTAACACACCAGGAGCAAAAAGGGGAGGAAATGCTTCAAAGTGACACCCAAGAACACTGACACACTGCTGGCGGGAATGTAAAATGGTGCAAGGACTCTGGAAAACAGCCTGGCCATTCCTCCAAAGGTGAAACATCGAGTTACCACATGATCCAGCAATTGCATTCCTAGGTGTCCACCAGAGAAACAGGAAAACACAGGAACACACACACAAAACTTGCCCATGAATGTTCAGAACAGTATTATTCGTAATAGCGGCAGCATGAAAACAACCCAAGTGTCCCTCAAATGATGAATGGATAATTAAAACATGGCATCCCGGCCGCCTGGGTGGCTCAGTGGGTTAAAGCCTCTGCTTTCGGCTCAGGTCATGATCTCAGGGTCCTGGGATCGAGGCCCGCATCGGGCTCCCTGCTCGGCGGGGAGCCTGCTTCCCCCCCTCTTTCTGCCTGCCTCTCTGCCTCCTGTGATCTCTCTCCCTCTGTGAAATAAAAAAAAAAACAAAACCAAAAAAACCACAAAAAACCCCATGGCATCCATACAGTGGAATAGTATTTGATATTAAAGAGAAAGGAAGCCCCAACGCATACTACAACGTGGTTGAAGCCTGAACTCATGATGCTGAGTAAAAGAAGTCAGTTACAAAGGCTCAACTATTGTGTGATTCCTTTTATGAAATACTTAGAATAGACAAATCTATAAAGACAGGGAGTGGATTACTATTTGCCAAGGCCTAGGGAAAGTGGGAGGATTGAGGGGTTATAGCTAAGGGCTGCAGGGTTTCTTTTTTGGATAGTGCTTTGAAATTAATTGCTGTGATGGACATACAACTTTGTGAGCATACTAAAAGCCCTTGAATCCAGTACTCAAATGGGTAAATCATATGGTATATGAATTAAATCTCAATAAAGTTGTTCAAAAACACAGTGACACCTGCGGACCAGTGGGGGAGAAGGTTACTAGGAAGAGGACATTCTAGAGAGTGACAATAATGAGAAAATCTACCCTATTAGCAACCCCTCTTGACTCTACTTCCAAAATGCATTCCAGATCCTTCTAATCCTTTCTATTCCCACCGCCACTCTCCTCATCCAGGTCACTGGCATCTGCTATCTGGACCACTGAAGTAGTGTCCTAACTATTGCACTCCTGTCCCTCTCCTGGGGAGTTGAATGGCAACACAGGACAGTCCTCCTTCTCTGTTGGGGCTGAAAATATGGGAAGATCATTTTTAGAGACCCTGCTGCCAGGTTCCAGGCTGCTCAGGCCCCTTCCGCATTGCCCCTTCCCTTTTTCTTCTGATTGTCCCGTTCATCCCCACTTGCACTGTCCTCCTCAGGGACACTTGTTCACAACTGACAGTGGTCTTCTTTGTAGCTCCTATACCTGCTGAGGTTACTTGTTCATGTATGTCTTTTCTTGTTTACTCTCTGTCTCCTTTCTAGAATGCAAGCTCCATGCAAGAGGGACTTTGATTCACAGGGGTGTGTGCAGTGTCCTCCGCACATAAGAGACATCGTTCAGTCTCTTATACACAGAAGCTTCTCCAACTCTTGCTTGGTGATTGTGTGAATGAGGAGGGATGAGGGAGAGAAGAGCCTTGAGCACTGATCTCACACAGTCCATAGCCGGCAATTCACAGGGTGGATGTGGCTGGCGGAGGGAAGGGAGTGAAGTTGCTGGGGATGACGGGTCACCCAGAGCTTTTTTATTCCTCGCTGTGCCATCTTAGAAAAGGCATTTCATCTCTCCAAACCTCCAGTTCTCTATGTTAAAATGGAATTTCTAAAACCCAACTTGTGAGGGTTAAATGGACACACATTCCGTGAAAACCCTGTGGAAATTACAGAGTGACCTATTCATACATTTAACATTGAATATTATCATGTGCCCACAGGGGCTCTGAAAATTCAGAGATTAAAAAAGATGTGTTCTCTGTCCTTGAGGAGCCCATGTCTGCCAAGGAAGTCAGACCCACAAGAAGTCATAAAGGGGTGTCTTACATGACTCTTGCCTCGAGGCCGCCCAGCTGGAGTGCCTAATCTCCAGCTGTTGCTCATGACACAGTGCCGGTCTGCTTTGTGTCTTTATTAGTGCTGGGACCTCTTCGAGGACCGCAGTGGGCCTCCATGTCTTCCACAGGGCCTGTGGGGCGTCCTCGGGATCCAGATATTCAGGAGCCCCCTACTTCTTCCCTTGAGTGGAGCGCTCAGCTTCTTTTCAAAACTGTGGGATCAAAAGAAAAAAAGAAAAAACCCAACAAAACTGTGGGATCAAAAATCCCGGGTCTCCCAACCTTATACCCTGAGTCACAAAAGGAAATGTCCTTTTATAACAGGAGGGTTCTTTATTCTTCTTACATCGTCTCTCCCAGATGCTTATTCAATCAGGGGCCATTTTGATGTGGCTCTACTTTTCATGCGTAGGTTTCATTTTGTGCTGCCTTGTTGCTGCCTCTTTTCTCCTCTTCCACCCTCTTCCCTTTGCTAAAATTTGTTCTGCCCTCTCTTCATTTTCATTTTTTTTTAAATAAGCTGCTGTGATTCTTTGTGGACTGGGGACCCTGCTCTATACCCCTTTGGGTTCTCAGAGCCTAACAGTGTCCATAGAAATGCTCTCTCTGCTCCCCAGAATCTTGTCCACACCCCGTAATTGTTTTGGGCACATGACAGGACAGCGTGTGTTTCTCAGCTGCTTCTGACAGGAGACAGAGAACTGCCTTGCGAGGACTTGTCTCTGACACCTTGTCACCGTGTGTGCCTGGCAGAATGGACAATGGTTTATGGGATGGAGGTGTGATGGGTCATAGTGACAAAAACATCTTCAAAATGATCCTCTTGCTTGTCCTTGGATCTAAGTAAAAAATGTCAAGCGAACAGCCTCTTCCCCATCTCCCTCAAGCCCCCAGGGACGTCTGGGCTACCTGCAGGGTGGGTCACATGGAGGAGATGCTGTGTTTAGTGTCATATTTCCAGTCTCGAAGTTTCTCAAGGGTTTCATTTCTGTCCCTTGACTGGGGGACTCGAGGGTCTGAGTGGGGTGGATTATTTTCCCAGCTTCTGATTCGCCTCAGGACTGGACCTGCAGCTATGTCTGAAAAGAAGATGGCGCTGGTGGGGAAAGAAGGAGAATGAGGGGTAGGTTTTGATTAGAAATAAATGGAGGAAAAAAAAAACCCAGGGAAATGCTTTCTTCAAAGATTCACAACATGTTTGCTCAATAAACCTTTATTTATTGCCCAAAGTCTGATTTCTTTCAGAAGATTACTTTGGCATAGAGTCGTTAAGTAAAGGCGACTTAGCAGAATTGGCAAGATCTAGGCAAAGGGGAGCCTTAGAAAGTAGTTGTCCATCTGTGTGAACTTTTAAACAATTTTTGTGGCCTTGGAGGGTGATTGCGTGGCGGAATCGGTCCCTTTGGAAGTCAGCAGGAATGCAGTTGTGGTGTCCTGCGTTTGACGCTGCTACTGTGAAATCTTCATCTTTTACCTAATTCTGCCTGCTTCTGATCAGCCCTTCTCGGGGGAAAAAAGTTTTCTCCTTCTAACTACACATCTGACTGCACCTTTGTCAAATTGTTGATCAAGGGCTCTTTCTTCTATTAATAAATGTGATGTATCCATTCCAAAGCGTTCCTTCTATAATTAATAACAGTAAGATCTGGTTACCTGTGGAGAGTAGAGACATTGAAAAAGAACCAGAAGAAATACAGGATGGTATCAGAAGCCCAGCGATAATGCTCTCAGCCTTCTCTGACCCCTGCCCAGACTGTACCTGCTACTCAGAGACCCCAGCTGCCTGTGGGGGCTCCTGGCTCCCTTCAGGGCTCCCCTCGGTGCTGTATTTGTGAAGGAGAAAAAGCTGGACTCCAGTAAGAAGATACATCTCATTTAAGAGGGAAAAGATAAGATAAAATATTATACTTGCTAAACAATAATTCAAGCAGTGTTATTTGTCCTGGACACTTACCACTGAGGGCCTGTCTTGTCACTGGTCACAATACAAATACAGAGAACGCAGGGAGACCCACGACACCATTTTGGTTAAATTCTCCTCTTTCAGATGAACTGTTTAGGACAGACTAAAGTCCAAGTAAGAGGTGATTCTGGCCCAGACTGCTTCAGGCATCACCTGGGAAATTTGTTGTACTTTTATAGAATAGTAACAGCTACCCTGTGGAGAGTCCTGCATCACCTGTATTATTTATAGTCATCATCATAGCTAATATTTACTGAAGCTCTCCCCAGAGGTCAGGTGCTGTTCTAAGGCACTTTATACATTTGATGGATTCCTCCAAAACACATATGGTAAAAGACTTGCCACATATTTTTTCTTTTTTTTTTTGAAGATTTTATTTATTTATTTGACAGAGAGAGATTACATGTAGGCAGAGAGGCAGGCAGAGGGAGAGGAGGAAGCAGGCTCCCTGCTGAGCAGAGAGCCCAATGTGGGGCTCAATCCCAGGACCCTGAGATCATGACCTGAGCCGAAGGCAGAGGCTTTAACCCACTGAGCCACCCAGGCGTCCTCACATATTTTTTTCTAAATTAAGTCAACTCTAGTCCTGATGCTGCATTTTGCAATGTCGTGGAAAACTTGTTAGTCTCTTTCTCTTGGGTCTTACTAGCCCTAGGGCTAAAGTACTGCAGGAAAAAGGGATATGAGTTCTCACTGCATGAAATGGTGGTGGTTCTCGGGATCCTTGCCAAAGATTGTCTCTGCTTGGTCACTTGTAGGCCTTCAGATCTGGATAGCTCCACGGATGGGGTCTAGACCTAGATCTAGATACTATTTTAGGTTTACATATATCTTATGTCCCTGGAGAACCCTGACTAATACACTGCCCTTAGTGAGACCAGACCTGCAGGAATAGTCTTATTTGGACATGTCTCCAGGGAAATGGGAAATTTGCTCTCTTTAGCTCTTAAATGAGAAGAGTTATTGCCTTTTTCTAGAAAGAGACTAGTCTTCAAGAACCAAAATCTGTCTAACTCTTGGGGCAAGAACAGGAAATGGTTCTTTTAGTTCTTTTATTTATCTTTTTATTTCTTAAAAGATTTTATTTATTTGACAGAAAGAGAAAGAGAGAGAGTGAGCACAAGCAGGGGGAGCAGCAGGCAGAGGGAGAGGGAGAAGCAGACTCCCTGCTGAACAGGAAGCCTGATGTGGGGCTCCATCCCAGGACTCTGGGATCATGACCTGAGCTGAAGGCAGACGCTCAACCAACTGAGCCACCCAGGGCCCTCTTTCAGTCTTTTTAGAACAATCCAGATGAGTAGGAAAAATAACACTACTTGCTCAATGCTTATACTGCTGCCCACATGGTTTGTCTTTCATTCTTGCAACAACTCACTGGGGAAGGGATTAATAGTGTGATCGTTCCTCTTTCAGATAGAGACACTGAGGTCATAGAGAAGTCAGGGAACTTGCCCAAACTAGTCCAACAGGTTGTTTCTGGTAAGGTCAGGATTTACCCTTGACCAAGCTGACACCAAACCCATCCTCTGAATATTGCTATGTGTTCATCTCAGTGTTTGGAAGCGGATTGCCTGTGAGCTTCTCAGGTAGTTTTGGGTGACATGCTGGCTTTGTCACTTCCAAACTTCATGACAGTGGATGCGTTGTGTGGCCTCAACCATCCCCTTCCCAGTGCCTGCTGCCCCTTTGGCCACACTAGCTTTCTTTCTGCATCTTCTTTCTGTCTTCATCTGGGGTGCTTTGCCCTCTTTCTTCATTCTGCTTGAAAAGCCCTCGCCAGCACATTTTCATGGCTTGTCCATCATTACTAAATGCTCTACTCAAATGTCCCTGCCTCTGCCCCAGAGCCCCTCCACCAAATCACCCTGTAACAAATAAACTACTACTTCCCTTTATAGATGATTTGTGCTTGAAATGATGCTGTTTGTTGGTTTCAGTGTTTATTTTTTATTTTTCCCTACCAGAATGTCTGTTCCTTGTAGGGCCCTGTGTCTTTCATGTTCACCACCACGTCCTTAACAGAGAGAACCATCAGTGCTGGGTCCATAATGGATGCCCAAAAAACATCTATGAACTTCCAGACACTCTGGCCCTCAATTTACTTTTGGGTATAATATTGGGATGCTATTACTAACTTTCAGAATTACTGTTAGAAATTGAGGGAATATGTACACATAGCTCAGTGCTTGGTGCTCTGTAAATAGTAGCTGCTCTGGTGATCATTGGTCTTCTTTTCACGACCTGAGGGCTTGGAAAAATGTTTCACTGAATGCAATCTTGGCAGCAAAGAGGTCCCCAAAGCATTGCCTTGCCTGTCCTCAGCCTTGGGGAAAATAAATCACATTTTCTATTGAAGGGTGATGTAACATTGCCACAAGAGGAACTTTATCTGTTTAGCCCTATCCATCATTACTGTCTCCCTACCCCTCCTGGCCTCTCCCTCCCTGGGAAGGTGCTCACATTTACTATGTGTGCTCTAATCTCCACTGAGTTTCTGTATGCCATGATGATTGATCTTTAGCTAACAAATCAGCTTGGATGGCAGTGTGGCCGCTGTCCCCTTCCTCCTCTGATGGAAGGTGTGGTTGCTCTGTAAATCATCCCGGGAGATGCTGGCCCAGTGCTGCTGGGGCACAGCTTCCCGAGGGTTCTCTCTCCACAGAGCTGTGCTCTGTTGAAGAGGCTCCAGTCTGCACTCTCCTTCAGGCCAGGTGGTGGTGTTTTCATCAGCTGCAGGATCAGGGTGTGGATTTGTGCTTTTGTGGCCAGTTCCTTTTGCTTCCTTCGTGAGCTCTTAAATCAGAACTGGGCAGAGCAGAGAGGTCAGGAAGTTAGGGCTTCCTGGGGTCTTGGTTGGGTCTTTTCATGACTAATTACAATAATAAAAGGATTGAAAAAGGATCTTTGAACATTCTTTAGCAGATAAAGCAATCATGCTTTGTTGGGAAATCTCCCCTCCTTTCCCCATTCACGCCATAATGAGGAATCTGTGGAGTAGGATCTAAGCAGCCAGCCAGAGATAGAACCCAGCCACCCCTCATGATGGCGGTGATGATGATGGTGATGATGGTGGTGGTGGTGGTGGTGGTGGTGGTGGTGATGCGCGCTAACATTTATGAGACCCTACCAGGTATCGTGCACCATTAATCACTTTATATGCAGATGTATTTTATCTTCCAGGAATAATGAGCTAAGGAAGCAGGTTAGGGACCCATTTGGTGGGAATGCATGCAAAGTTGGAATCTTGATTTTAAAATTCAGAAAGGACTGGGCAGAAGGGGCTGGTATTCATCTGGTACCTATACTACGTTCAGCCCTTTCAGGTAAGGTATGCCTCAGCCTCTTACCTTCATTTTTACATGTGAAAACTGAGACTCTAGAAGCAATAGTGGCCTGTCCAAGATCACACACAGTTGCTAAGAGGCAGAGCCAGGATTTAAATCAGGTCTGTCTGCCCCCAAACTCTGGTTATAGAAAGAAATGGTCTGAACAGGATCTGTCTTGTATATAGGCAGTCAGATAAGAAGTCCCTGTATGAGAAGAGCTTTGCCTCCAAGCCTTAGAGTTTTCTTGTATTCCTAATGCATAGGCAAACCACTCTCCACACACCCAAGTCTAGGGGTGGAACTAGATCTTTGCAAAGCACCACCAAGCCAAAAAGATTGAACTATTCAAAGCTTTCACTTTATCACTATTCCAGCTTCTAAACTTGTCATCTTTATAGTCTATTGAATTAATAAGGGAAGCGAATACTCGTTGACATTGACAGAGCGGGACACTGCATATTATATAAACTGCTCTGTGCAACCCCATCTGATTGCTATACAGACACAAATTCATACTTTTCACCCATAATCATAACCCAACATCCATTCAAATTAAAGCACTGTAACTCTTTTTAGGAGTAGAAAAAAAAAATACTTGCTACTTTTTACTAGTTGATTTATTGTTACACGACAATATTGGGTATATTAAATTTTAATATTGGTGCTGTCTTTTCCACCATAAGTCCTGTGCTGAGGAGCTCAGAAATTATTTCATTTTAAAAGAGACATTTATTGCACTGTATAGGCAGGTAGGTAATTCCTTCCTCTGAGAAACTTGTGGATTATTCTCCTTCTGAGGTGCGAGGACTTTTGATTTGCACTTGCTATGGCATTTAAGTGCAAAGGAAGGGTGATTTACTGTTTCTATTGGCATAAATAATGTGCTGTTTGTTTCTGCATCATTTTCCAACACCCACTATTGATAGTGCCTCATAGTTTACTAGGCAGAGAATTCAGCCTTTTACTGTAAATGTCAGGGAGAGAGAATGGAGAAACAGCTTTGGATTTCAGCCTAATGTTCAAATGGGTCCCTAGTCACGCTGGAAAGAGATAATCCAGTCATGGTGGGCTAGTGCTACAAAGCACCTATTCTTTCTAGTTCATTTCTTGGAGCCATTAAAACTCTTTAGGGAACATGGCAACCTTCTGATCCTTCCAGTAAGACAGTTCCCTGGATAATTTATGCTTTTACCAAAGACGAGCCATCTCTTCTGCTGTGACTACTTCTTTCACCCACCCATTTTCTCCATTCGACTCTGATCTTTTTACTATCAGTTTAAAAAAATATATGCCAATCTGTGAAAACATTATGTGAGAATTGTGACATGGCACAACTTTCTGGAGATCTCTACAAAACATATGACAGGAACTATTTGGTACTGATCTAATATTCATTTTCTTTTTCTTCCTTAGTTAAAGGCTGCTTTTCTTTGGAGTGGTAATATACTTGCCTGAGATACAAATTTCTCAGCTCCTATTACCACTTCATGTGGCCATTCTGGCTAATGAGGTGAAAACAGAAGTTATTGGGCAGACACTCAGAACCAAGAGGCAAATGATTTGTATGGGCCCATTTTTGCCTTCTCCTTCTAACTTCTACTTCCTATTAGATTGTGGACAGATAGTTGAAACTTTAAGAGCCATATTGACAGAGGAGGTGACCTTAATTCTTGTAATAAGGGGGAGCAAGCAGGATGATACAAGAATACAAGGCACCAATAACATGGAGCTCACATTCCACATTCCACCTGCCTTGGGACTTTGATAAATGAGAGAACACATATCTACTTTCTTTAAGCAAATATAATCATGTCTATTATGAGCATCTGAGGGAGCCAGTCACCATGATTTGAGGGCACCAAAGTAGTCCTATGAGGAGGTCTACATGGTGAGGAACTTAGGCCTCCTGCCAATAGTCAGCATTGACTGGTCAGCTATATGAGTGCGCCATTTTGGAAGTGGATCCTCCTAGCCCAGTTGAGCTTTCAGATGACTAGGAGACCTTGGCTCACAGCTTGCCTCTGACCTTGTGAGAGACCCCAGATAAATGTTTATAGTTATTTGAAGCTACCACAACAATATAGAAATAATATAGATTTTAATATTAGGTGTGTAGTCTTATGTAATATATTTTAAAACTGATGTGATATGTGAGTAATGCAAACCCTCGATGTTCTGAAACTCTACAAATGAAAATACCTACAAAGGCATTTAAGTGATTCCTCTTTTTAAGCCATCATAGTTAAATATGGTTGCAGATTTAATCAACTTTTAGCCACTTTTATGAATACAGTAGATAATTGTCCTCATGAATTTCACATCCCACTAAACAGGCCATTTTCTTAACTGACCGCATGACAAGTCAGAATTAGACTTAAAAACCCATATTCACCTCCCCTGCTTCCTCAATATTGTTGTCTCCCCCACCCCTCAGTTCTGGAAGACTAGAGTGACTCCTTAGACCCCAGATCACTGCAAATTGAAGATTCCCAGATGCTTCCCTCCCCTTCATGATACACAGTGTTTTACAGGGAAAACTAGCCTTTGGAAAGGAACATGACTTCCCAATTTCAAGTTCAATTTAACTTGGTGGGAATGAACTTGCCTTCCCAATTTAAAGGGAGATATGTGTGGTTAGCTGCCTGAGTTCTCTGAAAATGGACCCCCAGCTCCTTTCTTGATTTTCATATATAAAGTTTATGAGCTTAAACTTAAACATAAACTATTAAGTTTCCAGATACCTGGTTTCATTTACAGCAGCCAGAAGATTCCTCACAGAGCATGAACCTCTGCCCATTCTGAGACTTTTATAACTTTCCATCTCTTACTTGCCATATCGACCTCTGGGCATTAGACGAGGTTGCTAGCCGAGATGCAGAACATGATACCTACAGCACTAGTGTCCTTGAGCTAGAGCATCTTTTAGGTTAGATGCTGAGTTTCAAGACCTGACATCACCTGCTCACTTAGTTATGATTAACTACCACGACTTGCCTCTCCTAGGCACCAGATCTTGCCTGCCTGGTGTGTAAAGTCAAGTAGCCGAACAGTGGCACAGTCTTGATCAAAGGAGGAGAACCATGCCAACCATGCAGAGTGAAAGGGGCTGCAGAGCATTTCTGGGGAAGCCCCCACTTGCCATAACATCAGGGATGAAGGCTGTCCTACCCGCAGGGCATTATCCCGCCTTTCGAACCTGTTTGTTCCAAGATTCCATTTGTGACTCTATGTGGTGGATAAATATCAAGGACTTAGCAGGGTAATGGCAAAGTGTCCAGCTGAATTTGCTCACATCCCCCTTATTAATCCTATCTCACTGCCCAAAGCTATCATTATCACTTACATGTCACCTTTTAATTTGGATTTTGTTGTCCTCCCCCTTCTCTTCTGCCCTCTCCTTCTCTTCCTTTTTTTTGTCCACACGCTTACAGGCAAGAAGTTGGGTTTTCTGACTTAATTCTTGTCTGGTGGAATCTTCCTTCCCTCCCTTGTTTCTTCCCTTCCTTCCCTCCTTTCTTTTTTATTTTCTTAAGGGGTATTAAGGGGTGTTATGTGGTGTGCAAACTTCAGAACACAGAGGAGGAATCATTATTGGCTTAGCTCTGCACCAGAAACATTTAGAAATGTGTGGGTGTCTCCATTTCCTCCCTTTCAACACTAGCTAATAACACCTTCAGCCAGGCAGACACAGTTGGGTGACCTCTCAGTAGAATTTGGGATTGACTGGTCAATCAGAATTCCTCCTGCTGGAAGGAGGGACTAGTGCAACTGTGTCCTGGCTGGTCTGTGTCCACTGTCAACCTCAAAATTAAGCAATTTGGTGGCAGATCTGATCACAGAGGACTTTTCTTTGGTTGGGGGTAGAGTGGGTGGAGGATGAAAAGGAAGGTCTCATTAATATATTCTGTTCTTGTCAAAGAGATAACAAAAAGGGAATCCTTTCCTAGATACTCTGTTCTTGGCCATTAAAGGGTAAATGCTGATTTTTCTCCTTTTCCAAACAGTAGCTATTTCCCTGCTCTCATCCTACGTGCAAGGTAGCAATCTCGAAGGGGCTTGAAGTAAATGGCAGGGAACAATTCAGATGTAATTTATTCCCACGCTCAGCTTGTGTGTTGTAATGACTTCACTCAAGCCACTCTCCAGTGACTATAGGCACACACATATGTGCTTACACATACACGTAAATGTATATTTCTTTCTCTCCCACTATCTCACCTGAACCTTGTATTCATTGTCAGAGGAAACAAGCCTTAACACACTAATGGTTTTTGACTTAAATGAAGGTATTTGCCCTTGTGATGTGAAAACCCAAAGACATAGGAATCTTGAGTTAGCAAGCTTACTCTGGCATCCATCTCTTTTGCCTCCAGGAGAGTTATAATAATAATAATGATAATAAAAAAAAGCTGCCTTTTAGGGAGCCTTGGACATGTGCCAGGATCACAGTAGCTTTCATTTGTCATTTGACTTCTTCTTCTTCTTCTTTTTTAAAAGCTTTACTTTTTTGGGGGGAGGAGGGGCAGAGGGAGAGAGAGAGAAGAGACTCTGATGAGTGCGGAGCCTTACTTGGGACTTGATCTCATGACTTTGAGATCATGACCTGAGCCAAAACCAAGAGTCAGCAGTTTAACTGATGGAGCCACTCAGGCACCCCAACTTTGTCTTCTTATCAAATCCATCAAGTGGGTGGGTGCAGAATCCAGTAGTCAGTCTGTGGGGAGGTGGTCCTACTCACTGTGGCTATGAAGACCTAAGGATTAAGCCTGATCAATAACTCTTTTCTATCTTTCCCCCTCTCCACATTAACTTGGATTTTCTTCCCACACATCCTTCCAGTTGCCATTCTGGACGTGTGGGTTTGTTAGTCTTTATCCCAAAGCCCTGGGTATTGGTGTTTGACTTGGGGAGAGAAATGTGCTATGTGAGCCTTTTCCTGCTTCCAAAGCCCTTTTTTTTCTTTTTAATTAACATATAATGTATTATTTGCCCCATGGGTACAGGTCTCTGAATCATCAGGCTTACACATTTCACAGCTCTCATCATAGCACAAACCCTCCCCAATGTCCTTAACCCAGCCATCCTGTCCCTACCCTCCACCCCCAGTAACCCTCAGTTTGTTTCATAAGATTAAGAGTCTCCTTATCGCATCTTGTTTCATTTTTTCCCTCCTTACCCCCTAGAATCCCCCGCCCCTCAAATTCCTCATATCAGAGAGATCATATGATAATTGTCTTTCTCCGATTGACTTACTTTGCTTAGTATTATACCCTCTAGTTCCATCCACGTTGTTGCAAATGGCAAGATTTCATTTCTTTTGATGGCTGCATAGTATTCCATTGTATATATATACTACATCGTCTTTATCCATTCATCTGTTTATGGACATTTGGTTCTTTCCATAGCCAAAGTGCTTTCTGTGTAATGCTTAGAGACAGCTCTATGGGCTCTGCCTTGAATGTACTGCCTTTTATAGAACGAAATAATGCTGCTGATAACTTCAGAGCCTTTCCTTTTTCAGGAGACATGATGGGGTATGCTGAGCTGTCTACACTGATCTCTGCCCCCGCACTGTGTCACTGGTCAAGGTTAGGCATGTAGGTAATACCGTCTTTAGAGCTCCAGCTAGAACAACAATCTGAGTTGGGTCCAAATCCTAACCACCCTTAGTAGCTGGGTCAATTTGTTAAGTTGTTGTTGTTTTCATTTTTTTTTTTAAATCTTTCTTAGCTTCAGGGTCCATGTTCAGAAAAGTCAAGTTTGTATGAGTACTTACCCCATATGTTGTGACAAAGTTTAAATGGAATCATTTATTAGTTAAATGAAAAAATAATCTATCTACTGAGGGCCAGGCACTTTTCTAGGCATTGGGAATGGAGGGGTCAATAAGCCAACAAATTCTACCTGTGCTTACAGTGGTTATAGGCTGGAGGGTAGATGCATATGATACATAAAGGAATCAGGAAAGAAGACCATTATAGAGTGTGAACAGTACCGTGAAGAAAATAAAACTAGCTCCTGGATATGTGAAGAGTAAGCTGGGGAGGTGGGGTTTTTCTATACTAGATGGTCCAGAAAGTATCTCCAAGGAGGAAGTGAATAAATGTAAATTATTTTGCTCTGTTCCTGGCAGTAGTTAAGGACACCACAAATGCTGTTACATTAAAATATATAAAACTCTATATTTCTGCTATAGCTAGTGGGTTTTGCAACCTGATGTTATGGTGTTATGATCAACTCGTTGCCCTCTTTTCTGCAGGTTCCAAGCCATGGAGCAAACAGTAAAGCAAAGTACTTGGAGAGAGGGCTTTGTCATTCTTCATGTACAAATAAGACATTGGCCTTGCTAGAAATCATAGAACAGGACAGTCTTGGATTGAATGTGAATATCCAAATTATCTTTGACAGGAAGCTTCCCATGAAGATGTTTCCTTCCCAGATTTTGTGATATGCTGTGATTCCCTGGGTAAAAATAGAGGGGAGTTGAAATTGACTTATTCCTAGGTGATTGTGAAGTGGGTCTTCCACTGTGGCCACAAAAGCACCCAGAGTATTGTCTCACTTGTGAGGAGGGATTATTCTGGAAAGCCCAGAGACAGAGACAGATGCACAGGGAGACACTGAGAAGCACTCTTCTTCCAGCCCTGTTTTGGTGAAGGTCTTCATTATTCAGCCCATAGTGGAACCAGGAATCATGGCGTCTTCAGGAGACCCTCCCTCCACCTTGCATTCAGGTGCCCACTTCTGCAGGATTTACCCCTTCATTGTCTCACCCATTCTGTTCACTTCCTCTCCATCCCTGCTGCAATTGCCTCTTCTAGACTTCCATCCACTCTCTCCCTGTGATCCACTATTGGCTTCACTCGAAACTCTTGACTCTAGTAGTTTACAAAATGTTAAGATCTTTAGGGAAAAAAACAGGCCACCTTCTCTTTTGCCTACGCTACGATTCCTAAGTTATGGACTGAGGACTTCTTGGAGCAATGGCTAAGGAAATATTGCAAGAGATCCTTGGATCTGTTATCTGTGGATTGGATAAATAGTAGGTGCCTCAGTCTGTTTGGGCAGCTATAACAAAGTACATAGACTGGGCACTCATAAACAACAGAAATTTCTTTCTTATTATTTAGGAAGTTGGAAGCCCAAGATCAGAGTGCCAGCATCCTGAGTTCTGGTAAGGGTCCTCTTCCGGGTTGCAAACTGCACACTTCTTGTGTCCTAACAGGGTGGCAGGGGCCAGGACACTCTGTGGGGTCCCTTTTCTCAGTTACTAATCCCATTCGTGGGGGCTCCACCCTCATGACATAATCACCTCCCATAGGCCCCACTTCCTGATACCTTCATACTGGGGAAATAGGGTTTCTATATATGAATTTGAGTTGGGAGACACAAACATTTATTTCATGAAAGTAAGTTCCAAAAACAGTCAAAGATTTTCAAATATATGTGAATACTGTTTTGATTAAGATGCAGAATACTTAGAGTTGCTGAACTGATTTTTCATTATATGTTTTTTATTTTTTATTTTTTTCATTATGTATTTTTTAAATCAGTAAGTGCTAAAAATGAATCTTTTCTCCCTTAAGAGTTTCATGATAGCATTGTCATCTATAAATGGGTCTTTGGACTGAGACAGAGTCTTGATCATCACAGGTGTGAGGTATAAGACTATTTTGGCACCTGACACGGTCCATGGTACTCGATAAACGTAAATGCCAGCTTGGACCAGAATTTTGTGTGTGGGTTTGAAGAAGGACCTCACTAAACAGTACTGTGATCCCTAAAGTAGGTCAAGGGATGCAGAAGCAAGCTATCTGGCTGCTGCTACCCTCAGGTGCAGAGGGGATAATCTAATCTGGATCCCATTCAGGCACCATTTTAGTCTTAAACATTTGAGGGAGTGCAGTGTGCTCAGTTCATAGAGCAAACACAAGGGGATTTTAAATGGCAGTTTTTACCAATTTGTATTCGTGTGAAGGGTTGTGTCGGAGCTATTTCCACCTCTGCTTGCTCTGTTTATTCAGCGTGAATGTCTGGAATGTGCACTTGTTCTGCTGACTTTTATCCGCTACGCCATCCCAAGGTACCACGGGAAATATCTTCATTATTAACATAATAAGAGGGAAGGAGGCTGCTTGTGGAAACTGTCTGCATATTTCTAGAACTTGCTTTGTGTGATGTACCGGCTGCTAATTAGAAGCCAACTAACAGTGGCAGGATATCAAAGGAGGAAATGATCCGCATGAACACCATAGAATGTTATGACAGTGGCTAGGGTGAGTGCTCCGTTCAGAGTTTGCCTTCTGAAGAAAAAAGTTACAGGAAATGGAACATAATGAAGAGATGCCTACTAGGGGGTTTCTTGGAGTCTGAGAACTGAGCAAGTACATGCTTACCGCTGGGGAGAAGTGCCTGTGTCTGTCCTTCCCCGGACATCTCTTCAGTACGGGTTAGGACCATTCCTTTGCTCACCAATGTAGTCCTGAAGATACACTTGACTGAGCTTCTCTGAGGGGCCAGAAAAGGAGAATCAGAAAGGGAAGGGAAGGACATTTTGCCCCCTCTGGACTGCTCTTCAACACTTTTCAATTACTATGATCTTAAAAAATTATACATAATGACAATCCAATATTATAAATTCTCAAGTAATTACCAAATGCATAAACAGAAAGTGAGAATACTTGTAACTGAACTCAAGTTTTAAAGCATTGTGGTCTGAAAATATGCATAGTAAAATCTCAGTCTTCTTAAACCAGTCAAAACTTGATTTGTGACCCAGTATATTGTCTACTCTGGAGAATGTTCCATGTGCACTCAAGAAGAATGTGGATTCTGTTGCTTTAGGATAAAATGTTTGAAATATATCTCTTAAATCCATCTGGTCTAGGGTGTCATTCAAAGCCCTTGTTTCCTTGTTGATCTTTTGCTTAGATGATCTGTCCATTGCTCTGAGCAGGGTGTTAAAGTCCCCTACTATTATTGTGGTATTATCCATGTGTTTCTTTAATTTCATTATTAATTGGTTTACATCCAAAGGATGCAAAGATAGTGATTCTAAGGGGAATATGCACCCCGATGTTTATAGAAGCAATGCCCACAATAGCCAAACTGTGGAAAGAGCAGAGATGTCCATCGACAGATGAATGGATAAAGAAGATGTGGTATATATATATACAATGGAATATTACTCAGCCATCAGAAAGAATGAAATCTTGCTATTTGTAATGACGTGTTTAGAACTAGAGGGTATTATGCTAAGAGAAATAAGTTAGAGAAAGACAAATACCATATGAATTCACTTATATGTGAGTGGAATGTAAGAAATAAAACAGATGAACATAAGGGAAGGGAAATTAAGATAAAGACAGAGAGGGAGGCAAATCATAAGAGATGGTAAACTCTAGGAAACAAACGAAGGGTTGCTGGAAGGGAATGGGGGAAGGGGTTACTGGGTGATGGGCATTAAGGAGGACACCTGATGTATTGAGGGTTGGATGTCATATGCAGCTGATGAATCACTAAATTCTACCTCTGAAACAAAACAAAACAAAACAAAACCCCCCAAAACAAAACAAGTGAGAGTTCCCTTTCATGTCCCCACTTGATCCCATTTTCCCCTCTGGCGATAACCATGCATAGACTTTAATGGCATATTTAGAGTCCATATCCTCACACATTTAGCATTGCTTTTCCCAGTTCCTGCACCTTGAAATCTTGCCATGTCATGACATGTAATGTTAACACATGATGACCTAACTCATTTGTCATAACTCCATAGAATTTCAATTATGTATGGATGTATTATAATGCATTTGACAACTCTTTTGTTCACAACATTTTTTAAGCCTTTGAGGAAAAGCCTTGGTAAGGTTCTAGCCCTTTTTATTTTCTCTGGTTTCTAGCTTCTGCTTTTCCTACATTTCTTGAATGATGCCTCCTACTCCCCCAATCTCTGGAAACAGTGAATGTACCCTTATATGGCAAAGGGCCTTAGTAATTAAGGACTTAAGATGGGGACATTGTGCTGGATTATCTGGGTGAGCTCCATGCAATCAATCACAACGCTCATTATCGGAAGGGCGCTGGAGGGTTCAGTGGGAGGTAAGAGCAGTGTGAAGAGGTAAGCAGAGATTGGAGTCATGCGGCCATAAACAGAGGGATACCAGCAGTATTTGGAAACTGGGGGAGGCAGGAGACAGATTCTCTCCTGGAACCCCCAGATAAAGCCAGCTCTCCCCGCACACATCTTTATTTCTGGGCTTCCTCTTTTGTGGTAATTTTTTATAGCACCAATATGAAGCACATACAGTGGGCTCATCTGGTTGTATCCTTTGAATAACTGATCATACCTTCTTACCGTTTCCCAAAGATATTTTTGGAAAAAAACAACAACAGCAAAAAACCTCTTGACTCTCATACAGATGGGTGAGCCTGATGGTGGGTATTAAGGAGGACACATATTGCATGGAGCACTGGGTGTGGTGCATAAACAATGAATCTTGGAACGCTGAAAAAAAAATGAACATGTGCTAGAGATTTTATTTAACACAGGAGAAAACCAGACAGATGTTATAACTGGTTCAAAAAAGAAGTAGCCCAAATATATGCTGAGAAAGGAATGTTGACACAAATATGCAAATGAAAGTGAATCTGGTTTTTGTCACACAGGGAATGAGGGAAGTGGTTGGAACCTCTCCCAGAAGGGGCAAAATTTGCTCACCGCTATGCAGGCTGGTGGTGGTGAAAAACCCCGCCAGAGCACTCGGACCTAAGCTGGGCAGTAGGAACAGCTCATTAGCGGTAGGGGCAGGGGGTGGGGGGTGGGCTGGCCTTGGTCCAGAGGAGATGCTGGGAGCCCAGAGCTGGTCTGCAGGACTCGGTCCATGGAATGGCAGGGAAGCTTTCCAGGGAATGAGCACCCCGGGTATCCTCCATACTGATCTTGCGGCAGCTTCATATTCGCCCAAATTTAAATAAGTGAAAAATGAACTGAAATGCTCAGTGGAGGTATGAAGAATGTGCAAATAGACTGAACACAGGCAAATGCCCAAGCTTTGAAACACTATTTATTCTTCATCTGGCTCCTCTCTCTGAGCAGTGCACCATGGACATCTTTCATTGTCAGTGGATGTGCACCTGTCTCTTCCTCCTGGTGGCTGCAAGGGATCCCTTCGAATACACGCCCATAATCTAATTTCACTGTTTTTATATTTTTACTTCTGGGTATTTAGATTGTTTCAGTGTTCACTACAATCAAAAAAAGGAAAGCTTCAATACACCTTCTTGTTAGTTTACTTAAAAACAAGGTATATACACAGAGAAAATTCTGGAAGGATATCCACAGAAATATTTACTCGAGTTGTCTTCGGAGGTGGGGGATTTAGCAGAATGTTTTCTTCCTACTTTATTTATTGCTGGGCTGTTTGGATTCTTTTTTACAAGCATGTATCATTTTTTTATAATTAAAAATAGGCACAAAAAGAGCTTTCAGTGTTGAAAAGAAGTGCAGCTTAATTGAAACCGTTAAGCTGCCACTGACATTCTGTTAGATGCTCAGGTATTTCTGTGACAAATGTGCTTTTGGCTTTCTGGGAAGGAGAAGCAGTTGGGAGCTGCTGTCGCAGAGCGCAGGCAAAGAAGTGCAGGTGTGTTTTAAGCGGCATCTAGCCTGAGCTTGTGTCCGGGTGGCAGGAAACGTCCTTAGTGAGGCATCTTGCCAAGTGTTCAGGATGACGCAATCCCAGGAGAAGGGCAGGGTTGAGTCACATTTTCTCAACTGCAAGGCTCACATGGGAGAGGGGAGAGCATCTCTAACCAGGTCTCCTGGGAGCTCCTGGGAGAAGGGGAGGTGGCAGTTCAGTGTCCACAGTGCTGGGCTTGTTCTGAAATGACTATTGCATCTCAAGGGGTTAATAATCTAACAGAGCTCTCCCAATCCTAGAGATAAATTCCTTTTCCTGACGAGCTGCAGTACAAACTGAATCCGAGCAGAATCTGCGGGACCAGTTTTGTCTGGATGAAGGGGTTGCTCCCTGCCACGAAGGGTGATGTGGAAAGCAAGGCTCGGGTTGGAGGATGCCCCGGGGATGGAGGGCACAAGCAGACAGGAGAGCCATAGCCTCGTGCCAGGGCCCGGTGCCTTGGCTGGGCAGGAGCTGAAGCTCCCGTGTCTCTGGGATTTGAGGGATGCAGGAGAAGTAACATTTCATTTCCTCTTTTAATAGATGATTTGTGACATTCGGGGAAGGGGCAGACACCCCTCACCCAGCTGGAAGGGAGGGCCACAGTAGGAAAGCATCAAATCCCTCCACAGCAGGCTTTTTCAGGGATACAAAATACCAGCTATAGCAAACAGAGGCGAATAATAACCATCATTTTAAGATCGCAAGGTTTGGCCTTCAGGCCCTTTGCTTTCTCCTGGGTGCTGAAAATAGTCCTGGAAATGGGACTTCATGGATGGTTCTGAGCGTCCTGCAGCTTCAAATAGCGGAGCAGCCTGCCCGGTGGGATGGACCTTTAGCCTGCCCATCACCTTCTTTGTTTTGTCAGCATTATGGGAAAGAAAAAGGGTGAAAATCACTTGCACAGTGAACGACTTCCCTTTCTGACATTATTTTCCCCAGACTTTCTTTTTGAGGGGGTCATATCGAAAGCAGATTAATATCAGAAGCATGACGAATACACAGCAATTAACATAGATTTAATGTTCATTTCAGCACAAAAACTCAAAGTCATGATCTCAGAGATTTTCCCTTTGACTCCTCTGCCTTCTCAGAAAGGATATTGCCGATTTTCTTTGCAGAAACTTTGGGATACAGAGGGCACTAATGTGTGCATTAGGCTAGTCTTGGCATTGGGAGCATACCTCAAGGGTAGCAGTATTCATGGAAGATAATGAGTCAGCCTAGGATGGAAAGGTGCTTCACAAAATTGTTGTGGACATTTCCTGGGGAGTGAGGATGGATCAATGCTCAAAAGCAGCCCTCTGGCTGCAGAGCCAGACTCCCCTCCATGCTAAACATGGGTGGGTGCTGACATTTGAGCCTTTGTAGGAGGCCATGTGGGAGCAGCACTAAAAACCCTGGCTTGGGTGCCCTCCTAGGATCCCTGATGGCAGCAGCAGCTTGGGGATCAATTTCCTACCATGGAGCGGCAAACCCCCCTCTCACATCTGTCCAGGCCCAAATCCTACAGCTCCTTGGTTCCTGTCAGAGCTCAGGTTAAAAAATTACTTGTGCTGTCTTGGCGTTTTCTCTACTTTCTCTGGCTGCACTGGCTGCGCCTTTCTGCTCTTCCTTCTTGCCTAAATAGCTACCCAAACAAATACCCTGATTGTGATGAATCACTATCCTAAATAACAGTCATGTGGCATCTTAAGTGACAAAGCTCTTTGATACTCATTTCTCAGGTTTGGGACTTAGCAGCCTTGTGAGATCAGCAGGGTAGCTATTATTATGTACATGGAATAGACACGGAGATAGAGGTTCAGCAAGAGGTTATATGGCTAACCCAAAGCCACACAGCCAGCGAGTACCAAAGCAGGAAAGCAAATCTGAGTTTGTCTGACTCAAGTCCACTCTCTGTGTCCGTCCCTAGTCTAAACAATGATACCATCTTCCATTTCCATCACACTGTGTCCTTTACAAACACCTCCACCTTACAGGATCCAACAACCAGTGACCAGGATCCGACCACCAGGAGAAGAGAACTCTGATGGCCAAGGTGACAGAGCTAGTCAGCAATAGAATCAGGATGTCAACCCATTTTTGACTAAGCCTAGTGCTTTGTCCTCTCTCCTTGGCTTCCCATCAAGGAAGCAAATGTATCTGTGCCTTTGTGTGACACAGACTATGTTTCTTAGAGTCAAATGTGTATCTGGAAAGAGAGGCTTCTCTAAGACTTAATCATGGTGGCTAACATTTATTGAGTTTTTACCATGTAGTAAGCACTTTGTGTGTGTGTGTGTGTGTGTGTGTGTGTGTGTGTGTGTAAAATTCCTCATCTAATTTCATCTTCATCACAAACCCATGCAGCACGTACTGTAATTATCCCCATTTTACAGGTGAGAATCTAATGACATTGAAGCTCAGGGAGATTAAGTAACTGCCTAAGGACACACAGCACTAGAGGCAATATTTAATTGCAGGTTTGCTTAACAGGTAATTTTCTGATATTTCTCTAAGCTTCAAAGCAGACTATTCTATGTTTCATGTGGATGGCTCTCTGTGCCAGATCCATTCTTGACAATGTTACCTGGTTATCTGATTGTAATGAACACCACCCTGATGAGAACTGTGGCGCAGCTCTCTCTGTTCACCAGATGAAGTGTGAAGAGTAGCTAGCTTCATTGAGTGACAACCAGCCCTCTAACAACCTGTGAGGGGAGATTTTCTTCTTGTCACAGTGACCAAGGAGTGGAATGTTAGAGATGTTATGTCACCTGCTGCCATTCCAAAGACCACAAGTGTGGGGGGTCAGCATTTGGATATCTGTGTCATCCCAAACCTCAGAGAAGTCTCCAAGTTGACCCAGACCCCATGTGCCACCATTATGGGGGTGCCTGAAACCCATGGTAGGCACACAGTAGGATATTTGTGATATGATTGACTAAGACAAGCCCTCCGTGATTTTAGACTTCCACTGAAGGTTTCGAGGGAGTGGGCATGGGAGGGTGTCCCAGCCTCTTCCTGTGTCTCCAGTGACAGTCTCACACCCTAGAGCCACAGCTCAGGTCCCACTTCCCTTGTCTCAGCAGAGATGTTCCACCCAGACCACAGACTTTGAAGTCTTACCAAGAACGATAGGTTTTCACACAAAGACCTTTCCCGTCTGTACCCTTATTCTGTAGCAGCTGCCAACAGGAAGCATATTTTATTTGGTTGCATATCTGTTGTTGTTATCCATGGTGCATGGACAGAGTTTTCTGCATCTGAGGAGAGAGAAGGACATAGAACTCACCTCTACATTGGCCACCTAATGTTTTTGGAACAAGCAGGAAGAGAAATGATAAATATTTCAAAGCTGGAATGCAAGCTTTCCAGCACCACAGCCTTACAAATGTTCTAACGCTGCTGCAAATCTCCTCTATGAGTGCATTAAGGTGATTCGCAAGAATAGGAAATTCATCCTTGTCAGCCAGGGTTGAGCAGGACAGATCACCTGTGGGGCTGCTATTCCACCTGTTCTTAGTACTTCCACAATTACAGCTGACATTTATTTCTAATAAGTCATGGTGAAATCGGTGAGATAGTTTACCTGAGCTAGAAGATAGAAAAGTCCTTTCTTTCCCCCCCAAACCGTATCATTTTTTGCAGGATTAAAATAGATAAAGCACCCAGGGAAGGGGATGTTCTATAAAAGGCATAGAAGACAGGTTGCCCTGGGGAATCAACACGACTTAATAGCAGGCCATTGCTAGGGTGGCTTTTTTCTATCAGGCTTCTTGTAGCTGGTGTCCAGGGGATGACAAAGGATAATGCCATTTGCAGCTATAAGTGCCAGGGCCAATTAAAATCACAGTTTCTAAAACGTGTGCAAGAAGGCTTTTGGCCAGGCGGCTGCCTAATGTCCAGGAAACATTGTGTGTGCCTGTGTGTGTTTGTAAGTGTGTCTGTGTGTCTGTGAGTGTTCCCTTATCTTCACCACATCACATAGAATCTTCCTGAGTGGTTTCTTTCCTCAGTCTGGCTTGGCCCTTGGCTCAGAATCATACTCGTCTCATGGGCTAATGTACACTGTCTTACATTCTAAATCGGCTTGCCGGGAAGGAGCAAAGAAAGGCAGGCACAGATCCCAGGTGTGGATAGCATGCAGCCGTGGTAAAGGAGTGGGAAGTGGACCTTCCTCTGTATTGCTGGGGATACCAAATGCTTGTGTCCTTTTTATTTCCAGAGAAGTAGCCACTCACCAGCAATTTCTCCTCCAGATTTTCTTGTACATATGAAGAAATAATACATAATATTGTTTGTAATAAAAACTACAACCAAACTAAATGGCCAGCCATATGGAACTGGCCAAATAAATTACGATTTACTCATGCAGTGGCATACTACACAGCTGTTGAAAGAACGGAGGCCTGTGTATGCTGAATTTGAAACAAATTCCAAGATAAACCATAAAGTAAAAAGAGCATGTTACAGAACAATGCGTATTGCTGGTTAACTTCTGTGGAAAGAAGGAAAAGAAAGAAAAGAAAGAGAAAAAAAAGAAAAAGAAGGATGGCAAGAAAGAAGGAAGGAAGAAAGGAAGGAAGGGAGGAAAGAAAAGAAAGAAAGAAAAGAAAGAAGGAAAGAAAGAGACATCTCTCTATCCATTTATCTATCACTCTTGGAGCCCCTCGTTCTTAGTACTCACTGCCATGTAATGGAAAGTGTTGAAAGCAGCCAGTGGTGAGCATTTGTTGGTCTCTGGCTGAGGGTTCTCCTCTGGCTGCTGGGGAAATGCTCAGCCAGTGGTCAGGGCAAGATGAAAGAGTGGTGCCATATTGCCTCAGAAGAAGCTCCTGACCTGTGGTAGGCAAGGAGGCTTCAGCTCCTATTTCTTGGCTTTTCAACCAGGATGACTCTGAGGTAATGTATTCTGTGCCAGTCCCTGGAATTCCCTGGTGGGTTTGCGCTGCAGCTGCCCACTGTAGTGACTCTGTCCATCTGTGTGGTGGCTCAGATCAACAACACCCCCTTCATCGACTTCCTTCCCTTCCCTGTATCACTTCCTCACTCTCTCCTTTGACAATTTCCTGAAACCACCTCCCCAGTAAACCACAAAAAGATGTCATATCTAGAAAGAAGTGTCCTTAGGGAAGTATTCTCAAGTGAGTTGCCCTAGAAACCATAACAGAGGCTTTTCTCCTGTTATAAGCATAAACACAAGGAGAGGTTCACAGCCCTCCCTAGGAGACTCCAGGTTACCCCCTTGCAAGTCCCAGCTTAAGTGGTGTCAGATCCTGTTAAGAACTGAACTGGACCTTTTCATGGAAGATGCTCCCCAAAGCTGGGTTCCTATTTCAGCTTGTGTTGGCTTAAACCTTAGCTGTAAAGTTTTCCTGCTCTTTCAATCTGACTTCCAAATTAGTGCTTTAAATGCAGCTTTTGTGATTTGAACTTCTCTTCCTCTGAAGGGATTATCAGGTGAAAAAGAAAAAAAAAAATAGGCTTAAGCTCAAATGTCATTTCTCATTCTCATGAGATTCCTCTTGGAGCCGAAGGACCAGGAGGGGGAAGGACTCAGCCCCAAGGTCATCGGGGCGTCTGGGTATTATACCAGATTCAACTTTTCCCATGCACCTGTGTTCTGTGAGAGCCAGAGGCTGGGATTTGGTACAGAGAGTAAGTCGTGGAATCTGGGGACAGGGTAATGAATACTTCCTACAGGTACAGCTGAGATCTCACAGGATGTTTGTTGCCCAGGTGACCTGGAGAAAGCTTCCAGGTACCAGAGAACTAGCTGAGAGGAAGCAGCTAAGGGCTTCTGGGAGTTTTTAAAACTTCCACTCAAGCCACTCTCAAGGATGGCCACACGTTTGTCTGCCAAGCTCCATATCAGATGATCAGAGGCACATTTCTCCAGAGAGTTTCACCCAGTGGCGATTCTTGGTGAGGGAACATGGCAAAGGTAGATGCTTGGAACGTGGGCCACGGATCTTTAGACAACATCGGGCAGAATGCTGGTTGGTGTAGCTCAGAAGTTGACTGACCTATTGGTGACCAGTGGCGAAGGGACCCTTCTTCTGTCTTTGTCTCTTTCTTCAGGTTTTAGAATGTTTGCACAGCAGGGACCCTTTTGTGCTAAAAATGAACTGGACATGGAGATCCTGTGGCATCACAATGGCTTAGGAGTATGTGAACACAACTACTGCCTGATGAGGCGGGGAGTGTGGAGATGTGGTGGGTTCTAAGAATCAGAACGGTTTCTGCATGGGGATCTCAAATCTGGATGCCTTACACCCTCCTTCCATGACTCCTGTATGGGTGAGTGTGAGTGAGTCTTTGTGTAAAAAAAATGAAGGATGGGAGGGAACTCTCACTTTGACGAGGATAAATTGCCTCTGCTTCTCTTTTCCCACTGGGCCCTCTCCTGTTGTTTAGAAGCAGAAGGAGAGCACCGTGTTCTACCTCTAGAGTTGTGGGCTCATTTGTTAATTCCAATCCAGTAGCTTAAAAACATGCCCTCCTAGGAGACATTTGGGTGGTTCTCAAGAACTTTGCAGCTTTGTGCCTTCACACTGGTGGCCTGTGCTCTCACACTTTCTTGTTCTTTCCTGTGTTTTCTTTGTTCTGCTGTTCTGTATGTCTTGCTTTTCTACTTCTTTAATATGTAAATTTGCTGCAACAATGGCCTAGCAGAAGCTGGTGTTTGTAGCTTAGTATTTGCAGCTGGGTGGAAACCATACTGGGCTTCCTGTTCCATGAAAATCTAGATGCCCTTGAGAAACAGAGTATCGCCCAAGTCAGTGGGATCTCTGTGAAGTCAACCTGTAGGGAGCACAGATTTTCTGTTTTGACATCTTACTACAGTGACCTTGGCATATTTCACACTATCCAGGGGAGGCAGAAGACTCTAGTGTCAAGGGTATGGACTGGATTAGCTGCATACCTATGTGACTTTGGAGAAATCTTTAACCTTAGTTTCCTTATAAGTGTAATAAGATAATAATAGCTCTCCTTCAGTTGTTGTGAGAATTTAATGAGATAACACGTGTAAAGGCCTTAGAACAGTACTTGACACAAAGGCATTCGATAAGCGTTAGCTGATTTTAGTCTTTCTTTTGTTTTCTATTTGGCCTATACTGTCTTTCAATTAATTATTACAGCAGCTCCATGAGGGGGATGTTTTGTCTCCCCCATTTCTCTTCCATGATATCTAATGGGCACCTGAAGCCTAAATGGTCTAAAACCTACTTCTGGATCCTTGCTTTATTATTCTCCCTCAGAAAATGACAACCCCACTTTCCCACCCTGCACCCCCTTTCCCCCTTGTATCCTATTTGCTCATACTCCTATATCCAACCCATTAGCAAATCCTCTTAGCTTTACCTTCAACATGTATCTGGAACCCAGTCCCCTCTCCCCACACCCACCTCTGCGCCTTGGTCCTGCACTGTCTGAATGGATTCCTACTTGTTCTCTCTGCTGCTTCTACCTGTTGCCCCTCCCCCAAGTCTATTCTCAATAAAGCAAGGTTGATTCACATCATCGTAGGGTATCTTGTCTCGGAGAAAAATGTATCGTCCTTATCATGGCCTAAGATTTCTGTATACATGCTCCTTTCTTGACTTCCCCCTACACAAACCCACATAGTTCTACTCTTCGGCATCATGTCCTATTACTCTGACCTGGGTCACTCCTCTCCCGCTACCACACTGACCTGATAGCTCATTTTCCAATATAGCAGGGACTCAGCACCAACTGTCCCCTTGCCTGGAATGCTCCCCTCCACATCTTGCAGGGGCTACTCCCTCACCTCTAGGAGGCCTTTCCTCAAATGTCTCCATCCCTATAAGACCCCCTTTGGCCACCTTATTTAAAATTATAGCCTTCCCCTACTCCTTATCTACCTCCTCTGCTTTACTCTCTGTATAGCACTCGTCACCATGCAACCTATTTTATCTATATTTTCTGTCTCCACAGCTAGAATGAAAGCTCTAGGAGTTTGTTTTGTGTGTATGGGGAAGGGAGGGATTTCTGTCTGTTCTCCTCATTGCCATATCCCTAGTACTTAGAATAGCATCTGGCAAATAGTGGGCACTGAACTAATATTTAGTGAGTAAATGACTTCACTGATTCAGTTTATAGGTGAGAAAACAAAATCTCTGAGAGTTCATGCAATTTATATCACTGGGCATCAATGGGCATTATAAGACATTGCTAGGCAAGTAGGTGGCCAGTATGAACCCTCCTCAGTTTAACTCTCAATCTTGGTATTTCACATTATGCCATTATCAATGTGATATCTACCTATCTATCTGTATATACGTATCTCAATATTCTTTACTTTCCCACTGCCTCTGTAGTGAAGAAAAGAACTAAATGTTATGGACTGGATTGTGTCTTCTCCTCTACTCCCCACAACATTCATATGTTTAAGCCCCAACCTCCAACGTGACTGAATTAGAATATGGGGCTGTAGGGGAGGAAAAATGATTTTCCCTCTACCCTTCTAAGTTCCTGGCTGAGACTCCTGTAATCAAAGACAGATAAACAAGAGAAAGACAGAAGTTTGTTAACATGTACAACTCTCAAAAGCATGAGATACCCAGGAAGAATGGATAACTCTCTTAAGTTTAGAATTCAGGCTTACATATCATCTTTAGCTAAAGATAAAAGGAAGAAAGGTGTGGAGAGGCCAGTTATAGGGAGGTACCAGGAAATCTTGTGAAGGATAGTAGGATTTGTTATGCAGATGTAAGCCAGTGTCTTCTTCACTGATAAGGTCTAAAGTTGTCTTTGGGAATTAGCTTTCCTGGTAGGGAGGAGAGGAGGGATACATTTTTATATTTATGTCCTGCTTTGAAGCAAATAGGGGGTAGGTAGAGAGCTTTTCTTCTATCTGCTTCTTTTCAATTGCTTTTGGCTCAAAATAATCCTTATGCCAAAGTGGCATCTTTTGGGGTGCATATTCTGCTACCCTTCAGAGCATTTATTTTTTTATTTTTATTTTTTAAAGATTTTATTTATTTATTTGATAGAGAGATCACAAGTAGGCAGAGAGGTAAGCAGAGGGAGAGGGGGAAGCAGGCTCCCTGCTGAGCAGAGAGCCCAATGTGGGGTGCATCCCAGGACCCTGAAATCATGACCTGAGCTGAAGGCAGAGCCTTAACATATGGAGCCACCAGGCACCCCAATCCTTTAGGGCCTTTAAAGAGGTAACTAATGTAACACCTGGGTTGCTCAGTCAGTTAAACGTCTGCCTTCAGCTAAGGTCATGATTCCAGGGTCCTGGTATGAGCCCCATGTTGTTGGGCTCCCTACTCAGCAGGGAGTTGGCTTCTCCCTCTGCCCCTTCCCTTGCTTGTGCTCTCTCTCAAATAAATAAATAAAATCTTAAAAAAAGAGGTAATTAAGGATAAATGAGGTCCTAAGAGTTGGACCATAGTCTAATATGACTGGTGTCCTTAGAAGAGGAAGAGATGCCAGTGATATGTAAGCACAGAGGAAAGGCCATGTGGAGATCCATCTGCAAGCCCAAGAGAAGGGCTTCAGGAAAAACCAAACCTGCTGACACTTTGATCTTGAACTTCCAGCCCCCAGGACTATGAGAAAATAAACTTTGGTTGTTTAATCCACCAGTCTATATATACCCAGCCTATGGCCCTTTGTTCTGGCAATCAGCCTTGACTAACATGGTGAGGCAGTAAATCTGTGTGCCTACTATGTGCTTAAAAGGAATGGGAAGAGAGGGTGCCTGGGTGGCACAGTTGGTTAAGCATCTGCCTTCCGTGCAGGTCATGATCCCAGGGTTCTGGGCTCCCTGCTAAGTGGGGATCCTGCTTCTCCAGCTTCTCCCTGCTCGTGCTCTCTCTCGCTATCTCTGTCTCTCTCAAATGAATAAAGAAATAAAATCTTTAAAAGGGGGGGGAGATTAAATAGTCTAAAGAAACAGTGGGCTTGGAGTTCCATGATCAAAGAGAAGCACTTGTGAGTTGCTTGAGCCAATAGGAACTGAGTGTGTTAATGCACAACAATTACGTGTTTGTGGAATCTACGTACAAGAGAAATAGGAAAGGTTAGAAGGTGACCTGTAGGTGATTGCTCTCAAGGTGTCACGTACACCTTTAAAGCATGGGTTTGGGAAATTCACAACACACGATGAAAATCCAGTCCCCCTCTCACATGTTCATGTGTCCCGCATCTGTGATTCATGATGCCTGTCCTTTCAAATGCAAGATGGCAGGCTGTGGGCTCCTTCCCAGGGTACCTCTAACTCAATCAATATGCTCTTTTCTGGAAAAGAATATTTATTGTTTTAACAGCTGTACTTCTACTTTCTCAGATTTTAAAAAATTACCTGCACTCACAAATGACTTATAGGTATTGGAAAGTATAGTGTTGAAATTCCCAATTTAAAATATCCTCCAGGTTCTACAAAATTGTCCCCAAACCACAGCATTTTTCCATTCTGGATACCTCCTTATCCCTGGAAGGATTAGGGAAATCAATAGCATCCAGAGTTTGGCTGGAAGGTTGGTCCAAATTGTGTGTGTTTATGGCAATGCCCAGTGAGGGCCAGCCTTCTTTGGATACCTGCTGGTCCAAGGAGAGCTCAGTATCTATGAGATTCAGAACTGTTTGCAAGTTTTCTTTCAATGATTTGTCTTCAAAGAAAGATTTTCTTTTGAAGGGCTGCTGATGATATTGCAGCTCTAAGCTCCCTGGGTTATTTGTTTTTGAGATTGCATATAAACTACTAATATTATTATGACACAATTACCAGTAAGTAATCATCCAATTGCCATAAACATGTCCCTCTCAAAATATTGCAAATTAATATTCATGCTTTCCTCAAATCCACCATTCTGAGCTAATGTGTGCCTACATAGTTCATCAAAATGTACATTTTTTTCCAGTGAAAGGAAGAGTTATAGTTCAGTTCTTCATCTTGAGGTATGGGAAGATTGTTTTGACGGTAGCATTAGTTGCTTTGAAAGACAATTTCCCTGTGAAACTGATGCAGCCATCAGCAATGAACTATGTGCTTCCAGGTAGAGCATTTGTATTTCTTTAGAGCTCTATTGTTCAAAAAGCTGCTACAGTCATTCAATCCTGGCAGTTGAGAAATCATGCCAACTACATGATCATATGTAATTGTCATCTGTAATGATAATTGTATATGTAATTCTAAGACAGTTTAGTTGCTGTTAAGTGGAGATCCTAGAATCTCACCATGAATAAATCACTGCAGATTCCTCTCCCTAAACCTCACAAATCTACATAAAGCAAAGAAGCCCCCAAACATGCTATGATGTAGAAACACGAAATTCACAAGGGTGATTGGAAAGTGACATCTGGGCCAAAAAAAGTAATCCTAGGACAAGTTTTATATATTTTAAAATGGAGTGTAAGTAAATGTAATTTCACTGTGTACAAAGCATCAGATAATAATACTGTTTTCTGCTAATCCAACGGGTTTCATCAAAGGTGATAAAATATATGAGCTAAGCCTGAGTTCATTCAAATTCAGGCAGTGATTTTAAAGCCCTCAGATAGAGTTTTGTGTATCAAACGCATATCTACAAATGCCTACACACAGTGGTGTATGAATAAATTTACAGTGGTGCTGGTGAATGTTTCACAACTGGTTCGCCTAAAACTGAAAAAAAGCCCCCAACTTATTATAGCCTATTTTGATTTCTGTGGTGTAAATACTCTCACTGTGGCTGATTTCAAGCTACCATCATGATGTCATGGAACACAGAGTTGGGAAGAAATGTGCACAACTGGTCTTTGGGAGCCAGAACTAGATGTGTTCAACATACCACTGGTTGTACAACTAAATATGAAATTGTGAAGAGGAGTGTTATCAATGGATCAGACAACTTTGAAATTAACAAGTCTGAAATAAAATGTAAAACATGTTGCTCTGATGTTTATAGAGGGCCACTGGGCTAAAGGACAGATTGGAGAAGGAATGCTAGCTGCTTTAGTCCACAGTCCAACACTGTGACTTGGTTGGTTCGGATGCTGACCTGTTATCCTTGTGTGAATGATGTGGGATGTGAGGTCTGCAGGCCCGGGTTTGAATCTGATCTCTGTCACTCTGTATCCGCCAATCTGTAGATAAGACACGTGGTTTCTCCCGGCCTCCATTTCTTCATTTGTAAATGGGGATGCTGGAAGTCACCTTGGCAGGTTATCCCAAGGATTAGTTATAAAGCACACAGCTTCTAACAAAGTGCTTGGCACATGGTAGGTAGGTTTTCAATATTATTCTTCTATTCTTTATTTGAAATACTTGGATTACATTATATCATAGGTTCCTTACAATGTCTAAATCTCAGAAAAATATTCTATTATATAGATTCGATTAGATAAAAAATGCTAAGTTCCCAGGCATTTAAGATGTATTTACTAAATACTGTTAATGGATGGATATGTACCTGAAATTCATATTAACTCTTGGTTTTTCTTTAAGCTAGAAATCTGTGAGAGGCAACTTTGATTCTTTTTGTCTTTTGGTAAAACAATCATTCTCCACATTAACTAAGTTACCAGCTAATGATGATTTTTATTTCCTAAATATTTTTTAATGGGGGCACCTGGGTGGCTCAGTCTGTTGACTGTCTGCCTTTGGCTCAGGTCATGATCCCAGAGTTTCAGGATGGAGCCCCCTGTCTGCTTCTCCCTCTGCCCCTCACCCAGCTTGTGCCATCTCTCTCTCTCTAAGAAAAAAAAAAATCCACCCTTCCCTCTTTATCTACCAGTGCTGTGCCAGGTCGGTTCATCAACTGGTTCTCTGCTTCCCGTCTTGAACACCTCCAGACCATCCTTAGTAAAATTGTCTGTCTCCAACATTCTAAGCAATTTGAGGACAAAGATTTTCCTTCATTTATTTTTATCTCAAAGTCCAATATAGCTCCTGGCACAAAATATATGCTAAATAAACATTTATTTGATTGCATAATGAATGAGCCAACTTTGGGAAAAGTAATTGGCATAGTTTTTTTGGGTTGGAAATTTCTTTCCAAAGTGGCATCACCTATGTTTCCTTCTGCGTTTTTGCATATGTTACTTATGTCGTAGACCTTCCTATGCTATAGGACTTGTGTTTCAGGACTATGTCCTGGTTTAGACAGTTCATGACACTGCTTCTGCTCTGGGAAGCAGGGTGTGCTACGGCTGCCTCTGCTCCCTAGGCCCTGGCTCTTCTTGCAGCACCTGGAACTTTTTCCTGCATCAACCCACCTGGCGATGCCCTTTGGTTCCCTTGGACTCTTTTCCATTCAGGTGAGCCTCTTTTCAACTAGAGGTTACTGACAGAGTAATTAAGGTTTACTTCTCTAAATTAGTGCAGATTGGGCTAAATTGTACAGGGTCGAGGCGGAATACACTGAGACTTTGTGTGACCTCAGCTGTCTGGAGTGGATTTCTGTGAGCCTGAATGAAAGCCAGCATGTAAAGACAGAATTCAAATTAGGGGCTTCTATTACTTATCCTTAGATAGTATCTTTCAGCATGTCAAAATAATGCTGTAAAGGTGAAAACTCCAGTAAAAGTAGAGTAAGAAATTAACGAGTGAAAGATTGACAGCATATTGAGTTACTCACTTCTCCCAAATTCTGAACATCCAGAATTATAATTGGGACATTTACAATTGGTTTCAAACACACACACACACACACACACACACACACACACACACACACACACACATACTTCTTGTTGTTTAAAACTTTTCCTTTATTATAAGAATTTGACCACTTTTATAATTCAAACTCCTCAGTCTTGGAACAGACTCATGGACTTGAACTTGAACCCATGGTTTGAATCTGGGCTCTGCTACTTATAGGCGTGTCATCTTGAGTAAATCACTTAACTTTGCTGAGCCTCAGTTTTGTCTTTGAGTATCTACCTCGGGGGTAAGCATGAGGTCTTGGTGAGATACCACGCATATTCTCTCCAACAGGGTCTTGTATACAACTGATGCCCCAATAAAAATTAGCTTCTTTCATCTTCTCAGTGAGATGAGGACACTCTGTTTTTATGACCTGGGACTTGTCTTCATTTTTTTCCACTTGTATGGACGCCAGGTTCCTATTGGCTTTCCTTTTCTGTTGTTCTGTAGCCCTTATGTGTTTCATAACCGTTATACTGTTAAATTTGGGTGTATTTCCTTGTTGTGTCTGTATGTCTATGCTTCTGTGCCTTCTCTTCTCAGCCAGACTTCAGAGATCATGTTATATTTATTTTAGTATTGTTCTAAAGGATTTAACAAACCAATCAGTTTCTTACACAAATTGTGCACTAAAATGATATTTGATTGACTTTAAGCTCTGAGAGTGGGCCAGAAAGTGATGAATTAAATTTCAGTTCCTGAATGTCTTTAAATAAAACACCATCCATTCTAGATCATTGTCACCTGATAGGAAAAAAAAAAGACCAGATCAAATATGCAGAGGAATATTTTCCAATTCTTTTATTCTGTTTCTAGGAATTTTACTATATAAGACAGGAAGATATTCTGTTTTCATTTAGTTATTCTTTTGACATCTCTGTGCCAGGGACCATCTGATTAAAGAAAATAGAGCACTCTCAATATTCTTTGCTATCCATTTTTACCCCACTTATGCTGTTTGGGTTTGGAAACAAATTATTGCCATCATGGAAACCACTCAGAGGGTCCATAATATCATGATGCTGTACTGTGTCTGGATTTCATGAGAATTATTTGCTAATAACTCACCAAGAGTTGTGGAGAAAGATACAGCCACCTTCCTTCTCTTGAACTTGACATTTTCTTGATCAGACTTGACATTGCAAGGTCTCAGATCCAATATATTGGAGGAAGGATTTGGCACCCTTGGCTAGAGTGGGCAGAAGAAAGGAGCCAGCCTCTGAAATATCTGCCCATGATTATTCAAGGTATGGCAGGAACAGAGCTTTCTGTATGCAAGCCAAATGAAATTATTAAAGCTAACCTTCTCACTCAGTACTTAATAGGTAATCAATTTTCACTATCAACAGTGGAGGGTGAAAACCAAGAAAGGAATGATAATGATGCTTCCTTACATTTGTGAAGGGCTTAGAGGGTACAAAATGATTTTACAGGTATTATTTCATGTAGTTTTCATGGCAACATAAAACTGGCCAGGACACTCGTGTATGCATGCGAGCATTTATTCATTCATAACACTTATTTAGCAAATATTTTTGAGGCCATCAACTATATGTCAGCCTGTGTGGTGAGGACTGGGGAGAAAGTGGAGAATAAGGCAGGAAAGGTTTTACTGCCCTATTTCAGAAATGAAGAAACGGACGCACTAGGAAGTCATGTGAGTTCCCAAGGTCAAATGAGGACATGCCAAGCTTGGAACTTAGTGTGGTGATGCGAATCTCAGTCCATAAACATGGAAAATGGAGGTATATGTTCTATCACTCAACTTGAATATCAAATTCCTGTCCCACTGGGCTGATGAGAAAGTTAGCATGAAATCTATTGTCCACTTCTTCCTGGTTCATGTGAAATTCTGGGGGCTTAGATAGTTCCATGGCATTGGGGGAGACCTCTGTTCATTTGTCATCTTTCCACAGAGATTTCTGTGTGCACCACCAGTACACTTGGCTGAGACATCACAAAGGCAGTGTTGCTCTGGAACCTTACAGTCTTCTTCCTTTGGAGCCAGCAAGCACTGTGTAAATCCTCTACTACCCATCTCCTCCCACTGCTCCTCCCAACATCCTGGTCTCTGGGAAAGCTTTGTCCTTTATGTTTCTTCAGTATGTCTTTTCTGTGCCTCTCCTCTTAGGCTTGAGGCTTCGGACAGAAAAGCCTCCATGTCCCAGGTATAGCTCATCTCATTCCTCTGCTGAGGCCAAGAATGCACAGCCAAACCCCTTTCCAGATGGGCGGCAGAAATAGTCACAGGCTTTATACCAAAGTAACTTAGTGACATACCGCAGGAGGAGTGGGTCAGGACAGTGCCCTGTGGAAACTGACCATCATGTGAATAGTCTATTTGCTTATGATTAGGGCTACAAATGCAGAGAAATCTGAAAATCAGCCCTGGAAGTCACTGGCCTTCTCCATGGAGTGCTGAGGAGAAAACCCCTAAGACTCCATGCTCAGCTCTGTAAGTCAAGACTAGGAGAATGTTGGCATTAGAGAAAGAATTCAAAGTAATTAATGGAATGAAAGGCCCTGCCTGATGGTTTGAAATTGAAACAATAAAATGGGCTTAGTTTTCCCAAGCAATTATTTACTGAAAAAGTTGAGAAGTGCCAGCCATTCAGAGCAAAGAGATGAGATGAAATGAGCAAAGAGACACTCTATATGGGAAATAACTGGAACCCATTTTCACAAGTGAAGAACTTTGGGAATGATTTCCTTTTAGAGGAAAGGAAGGTCAGTTGTACAAAAAAAAAATTAAGAAGAATACTTAAGATGATATGCCATGCACATCCCCAGATTTCACAACCTGGAGGGACGTTAATAATAACGTCCTAATTATAATGACTTTCATTCCTTTCATGTGTTGGGGCATCTGAGCCAACAATGCCTTTTTTCTATCAACTCTAAGAAAGCAAATCTTCCGTTCCTGTTGAGTTGAGTTACAAACCATCCAGAGAAGTCTATACTTCCCAGAGTTACAGAGTCCAAATCTGGGTTCTGTTGAGTTAATACAGCAACAGCAGGGACACCTGGGTGGCTCAGGGGGTTAAAGCCTCTGCCTTCAGCTCAGGTCATGATCTCAGCGTCCTGGGATCAAGCCCTGCATCAGGCTCTCGGCTTGGCAGGGAGCCTGCTTCCTCCTCTCTCTCTGCCTGCCTCTCTGCCTACTTGTGATCTCTCTCTCTCTGTCAATTAAATAAATCAAATCTTTAAAAAAAAATACAGCAACAGCCTGGGGCCATCCTGCACAGGCCAGCCAGGTGGGATGGAGCGGAATGGGGTAGGTGCTGGGGGGGCTGCGTGAGGAATTTGCTTTTATTACTTCCAAGGAGACAGTGCCAAGTTCGAGACTTTTCCCCAGGGTAGCTTAATTTATGAGAGAAAAGATAGCATTGGGTGTGTTCTTTGCTTTTCCTCCCTGTCTGTCTCTCACTCGTAGCATCAGAAGATGGCAGCAGAGATTGCTCTCTTCCCACGGCCGAGCCTCCGCCTGTCCTATCTGCCTGGCAGGACGCAAATGTTCACCAGCAAACTTAGGGCAAAGTCCTTTGCAAAAACATATTGATTTCATTCAAGGAAGATAAATTCATAAACTGTACAACTGTATTCATCAGTTCATTTTTGGGGGGAATGTGATCTAGGCGTTGTGCAAAAATAAAATTCCCAGTGGCGGGCATCCTCTGTTATCTCTTCCACATGCGCAAACTCTAATGCTCCAGAGAGGGTGAACTGCTACTGAATCTGACAGCTGCCTTTCCAAGTACCCTTGCTTAACCCAGAACCACTGTGCGGAGCCCGTCCAGGGCTCCTACTGAGGCTTTGTCTTTCTTTTTTTTTTTCACGTAAACCATGTACTCCAAATCTCTGACGGACCTGAAACACCTGCATGGGTTCTGCCCATATTTCTCAGTTTATTCTTTTCTTTTCTTTCTTTTTTTTTAAAAAAAATACATTTTATTTACTTATTTGTCGGGGTGGGGAGGGGAGAGCACACAAGCAGGGGAGCAGCAGGCAGAGGGATGCAGAGCTCAACCCCGGGACCCCGGGATCATGACCTGAGGCAAAGGCAGACGCTCAAACCGACTGAGCCACTCAGGTGTATCTCAGTTGATTCTTTTCGTACTGGCTCTCAATCTTGCCTCATACCCTGGTCCTGAAGCTAAAGAAAACTATTCTTGCCAGTTTCTACCTAGAAGCATAAAGCTGAGTGTGTGTGTGTGTGTGTGTGTGTGTGTGTGTTTGGGGATGTAGACTGGGTGGTAACTTTCTCTTTCTAATCACTATGGAAAACAAATTCACCCTGATTTTTTTTTTTTTTGGTTCTTTTCTCTTCTACTTCCCCATTCCCATACCTATTGTCTAAAAGGGTATTCAAATTATACAAAGCTGCTAACCATCAATTTATAGAAAGCCCTCATGACAAGGTAACAGAACATGTATACAGAATATGTAAAATATTATTTTGAAACTGACATCCCTTCACTTGCGACAGAATACCTGGCTAAGCTGACCTACTAGTGGGGGATAGTCATACCGCCTATTGAGAAGGGAGGCAGTCGCAGGCTTGGTTGACTCGGCAGCTCAGTGATGTCTGGGCCTTTTCTTCCACCTTCTCGCCTTCCTCCCGTAGCTATAAGCTCTAGTGCTCAAATTACTACTTTAAGCTGTGATATCTACAGGGACACATAAAGGAGGCATTTTCTTCCATGTATTTCCGTTTTTCAGGAGAAAAGAATCTTCGTGAAAAGTCGTATCCTTCCTGCCAGCTCCCATTGCCCAGAACTGGAACATTTGACCACCTCAAGCTCGTCACTAGCATATAGCGATGGGTTTACCTGGATGGGTTTACACCAGTTATGACTCTTACCCCGGGAATAGGGCCACCTCTCTTAAGCACACTGCTATGAGTATGTGAACAATATTGGGTTTCCTTCAGCAAGAAAGAAGTACGACATAATTCTTGGATAGACAAAAGGCATGATGTACAGACGTGCATGGTTGCACCATTAGAGCCCTACTCAAGAGCATTCCTAAAGAACAGAAGGAAAGGGAACTCCTCCCAGTGGGCAGGACTTTGAGCCTTGCACCTGACTATTGACTTTGCCTGGAAAGAGAGGTGGCAAGTGATAAGCAGTTACAGTGATTCCTGGGCGGTGGGTGATGGTTTGGCTAGTGGTTAAGGACTTGGAACAAACCAGGTTAGAACACTGGTGACAGGGATGTCTGGGGGATGAGATATGTGGATGGACCTCTCAGAATGGGCACGGGATATGAATATGTTAGTGCCTGTGTGAATGCTAAACAAAGGACAACTAATGAATAAGAGGCTTTCAATGATCACGTGGCAACAAAACATGAGTGCCCAACCTGCCAACAGCAGAAACTAAATTCAGACTCCTCACGTGGCTCCATTTTTGGGAAGGGACAGCAATTTGTCCTCCCTATAATGCTTCTGACAGCACCACCATGTGTGGATTTTTGAAATGACTCATTTACTGTAATGATATTCTACACAGCTTCTCTCCTGACCAGGATCTCACTTTAAAAGGGTTTATACCCATGGAATTCATTGGCCTTATATATACTTACATGTATACATATACTTAATTCATTGGTCTTATACATACATATTCATCACTCCAAAGAAGATGACCTAATATAGCAACAGAATGGTCAGTTGAACACTTGGTTTTAACACTGATGGGTGAATACACATTTCAAGACTGGGTGAGATTCTCCAAGGTGAAGAATATGCTCTGAACCAACATGTAATATATAAAATATAATGCTCTCTCGTAGGCAAAATACATGGATCTGGGAGCCAAAGGGAAGATGTGGTAGTGACTTGTATCACTGTTACTCCTAATGATTCCATAATGAAGTTTTGCCTCTGTTCTTGCAATTTGGGTTCTACTTCTTTGGCAGTGTTGGTTCCCAGAAAAGGACCTCTTTTACCAGATATACAAAGGACTTCCACGGAACTGAGAACTGAGACTGCCACCTGGCCTTTTGGGCTATTTATGCTACTGAATCAACAGGCAAGGGAGGGGTTACTACTCTGCACTTGCTGAGATGATGACGTGATTACCAGGTGGAATTAGAGTTGCCACCCTGTAATGGGACACCAAAAATGAACTGTAATATGAACTGTGGACTTTAGTGATTATGATGTGTCAATGAAGTTTCATCAGTTATAACAAACATTCCACTCTGGTGGGGGGATGTTGATAACAGGGGAGGCTATGCAGGTGTGGAGGTGGGGAGTATATGGGAAACCCTTGTACCTTTCTCTCAATTTTGCTGTGAACCTAAAACAGCTTTAAAAAATAACATCTTTAAGAAAGGTTAATGGGGAACTACAGTAAGCTAATGCAGGCATAAATCCTTCATGAGTAAAGGCTTGCATCCCCTTGACAGGTAAAGCACCATGATTAGCTGAGGTGCTGAGTGAGGGCAAAAAGGGAATATGGACTAGACAGTGAAAGAAGTAAGTTACAAAACCCTACTGTGACCATGTAACCCTTTGTGGAAACGAGGAATGTATTCTATAAGGAATAGGTATACATATTTTCTAAGCTGCTAAGTACTTCCTTGCTTTGATATATTTTCACTTTTTATTATTTATTATAATTATTCATTCTTGTTTTCCCCCTTTCCATTGGCCTAATATTGAACATAAAGTGTCTTAATTGTAGTAAACCCATGTTTTGGTATTTAAGGCTTTAAGTTACTAGAAGAGGAATAAACATTGCCTACAGATAAATAAACAGAATTGATGTACAACATGTGTCTTCCCTGTAGGGGCAAGAGTGAGTGCATCTTTACTTTTACCTGGGCTAGTTGATAAGCATGATATTGTTACTACCTTCATTCAGAAGTTAAATATGGATAAAGTGGTGCACAGTATTGCTGAGAAAAGAGTGGGCTATGCTTGATTATTTGTTTTCTTTGAGTTAGTGATTTCATTTCATTTGGATATATAGAGAGAAGTAGGATTGCTGGATCACATGGTGGTTCTATTTTTTTTTGAGGAACCTCCATACTATTTTCCCTAGTGGCTGCACCAATTTACATTCCCACCAACAGAATAAGGATTCCTGTTTTTCCATGTCCTTATCAACACTTGTTACCTCTTGTCTTGATACTAGCCATCTTAATGCGTGTGAGGTGCTATCTCTTTGTGGTTTTGATTGGCATTTCCCTGTTGATGAGTGATGTTGAGCACCTCTGCATATGGCTGTTCATGTATCTTCTTGAGAAGAATATCTATTCATGACATCGCCCATTTTTTAATTGACTTGTTTTGCTATTGATGAGTTTCTTATGTATTTTGGATATTAACTCTTCACCAGATATGTGGTTTACACATATCTTGTCCCATTCCATATGTTGGCTTTTCATTTTGTTGATCATTTCTTTTGCTGTGCAGAACTTTTTAGTTTGTCATAGTCCTACTTGGTTATTTTCACTTCTGTTGTGGGTGTTTTAGTGTCAAATCCAAAAAATTTTTTCCAAGACCAATGCTAAGGAGTTTTTCGGGTTTTTTTCCCCCTAGGAATTTTACAATTTCAGGTCTTTCTTATATTTAAGTCTTTAATCCATTACAAGTCAATTTTTGTGAGTGGTGCAAGATAGAGGTCCAATTTCATTCTTCCGCATGTGAATATCTAGTTGTCCCAGAACGATTTTTAAAATTTCTTACATATTTATTTATTTATATAGTTATTTAGTTACTTCAGTTAGCCAATGTGTAGTTCATTAGTTTTTGATGTAGTGTTCAATGATTCATTAGTTGCATATAACACCCAGTGTTCATCACAACACGTGCCCTCCTTAATACCCATCACCTGGTTACCACCTCCCCCTACCCCGCTCCATTCTGGAAACTTCAGTTTGTTTCCAGGAGTCCAGAGTCTCTCATGGTTCATCGCCCTCTCTGATTTCTTCCCAGTCAGTTTCCGTCCCTTCCCCTGTGGTCCTCTGCACTATTCCTTATGTTCCACATATGAGTGAAACCATATAATTATTGTCTTTCTCTGCCTGACTTATTTCACTTAGCATAATCCCCTCTAGTTCCATCCATGTTGATGCAAATGGTAGGTATTCATCCTTTCCGATGGCTGAGTAATATTCCAACACCATTTACTGGAGAGACTATCTTTTCCCCATTGAGTATTCTTTTTTTTTATTAAAGATTTTTTTTAATTTATTCATTTGACACAGAGAGAGAGATTACAAGTAGGCAGAGAGGCAGGCAGAGAGAGAGAGGAGAGAGGAGGAAGCAGGCTCCCTGCTGAGCAGAGAGCCCGATGCGGGCCTCAATCCCAGGACCCTGGGATCATGACCTGAGCCGAAGGCAGAGGCCAACCCACTGAGCCACCCAGGCGCCCATCCCATTGAGTATTCTTGATCCCCTTATCAAATATTAGTTAACTGTATATGCATGGGTTTATTTCTAAGCTCTCAATTCTGTTCCATTTGTCTACGTGTCTTTTTTTATGTCAGTACCATACAATCTTGATTAGTATAGGTTTTTGATATAGTTTGAGGTCAGGTGTGATCCATCAGCTTTGCTCTTCTTTCTCAAGATTGCTTTGGTTATTTGTGGTTTTTTGTGGTTCCACATGAATTTTAGGATTGTTTTTTATACTTCTGTGAAAAATGCCATTGGAATACCTGTTGTCAACTCAGCATCACCACCACCCCCTTCTAAGGGGACTTCTGTATCAGAGAAGAGAAACTGGGAACTACATTTTCCTTCACTGTGTGGTTCTACCAACGAGAGGAAGTCATACGAGATACACAAGGTAGAATATAAGGAGAGGCCATTAAGATTCCTTAGCAGTAGCTGTCCAGATATGTGAGAATATATTGGAACTTTGTAGCAAGCTCTTTGAGAACAACTTTCTTTGCTGCTCTACACTGAAAAAGTTGGTCGGGAGATTTCCAGAGGATGTTGAAGATTCCAGATGCTTCACAGTGAACTCTTGAGAAAAACTTTGGTGCTTCTGGTTGATATTATATGTGGTGTTTCCATGACCTCTTCTCCCAATGCTCTTCCAACTATTTGGTAAGCCTCAAATTTTCAACATAAGAACTTTTAATTTCTGGAATATTAAAATAGCTTCTGTTTTCCTGATCTAATTTCAGTAGATTTAAAGATCAATTAAAGATCTAACAACTGTATTATGAACTACTTTTCTGGTTTTTATGAGTATGTGTATGTGTTGTCTGTGTATACATGTGAACAAAATGGAAAGAAAGAGGGACTTTAACATTTTAAATGATAAAAGAATATATCATTACTGTGAAAAATGAACAATATGAAATATAGAAAAGAAAGTTCTGGTAACTTCCTTCTTTTTCCAATCATTTCTCAGTTTTAGCCACTGTTACAATTTTTTAGTGCTTTTTGTGGCTCCTAGCATCTTTGTATAGATGCAATTCTATCTTTTTTACAAAACAAAAATGGCTTTATACTGTATATTTTGTTCTATAGTTTGCTTTTGGGGATACGACAATATTTCATAGCCATTATTCTAAGTACATGTATGTAGTTGGCACAACTTTGTTGTTTTTAGTTTAGTATGCCATTGAATGGCTGAACCATCATGTAGGTAACCATATTTACCACTGAAGAATATTCAAGTTACTCAATTTTACTTTATTATAAATAATGTTATAAATGGCTGTTCTTGCGGAGTTCATCCCTGCATATCTGCCTGAATATTTTAGCAAGAGAGATACTTAGAAGTAGACTTGCTAGGCCAAAGGACTCATGTATATCACATTATGATGCATTCTGCCAAACTGCCTGAATTTGGTTTGTAAAGATGATTAGAATTTCTCAGACAGCCTGAAATCATACATCAGACACATTCCTACTAAAACCAAGAAAAGAGTTTTTGAATTTGATACCTAACATGCTACTAACCTATAGCAGACAACCTCTACTTGGAAGGAGATTAACTTTGGAGGGGCCTTTATACTTCCATTGGAGGCTGAAGTGCCCCAGCGAGGAGTAAGGGTGAGTTTGCCTCTGACCTGAACTCACCAACATTGGCTCATTGGCTTATACCCAAGGACCATATTCTCAGTCATTTTCCAGAATGCATCATGGACTGTGGCTGTGTTAGAATATATTTGCCTCCAGCTTCTTATTTTTAGACTTGAATTTAACCATTCTTGAGACCATTACCTCTCAAAGGACCACTGGGTTTCTCAGCTGATTAACATGGAAGTGATCTGAATATATAACACCACAACTTACTAGTAAGAAGTGGGCAGAATTTGGTTCAGATACTCCTGTAAGCCCCATCTGAACTAGCCTGATCCCTTGGGGATGGAAAATTTGAGCCAAGGATCTCGTTAACAGAAATTTTTTCCTCATTAGGTACTTGCTGGCTCTAACTAGAGTCTAATGTGGCTAGTCCCAAAGAACCAGGATATAAGATCCAGATTTGAAATTAAGAGGAGTTTTAATATGAATGAGTGGGAGCTGAAAATTGCTGAATGCTCACTCTGGGCCAGATAACTTATATAGATTGTCTAAATTAGTATCCACGCTACCCTGTGTGATAGTTGGCCATAATCCCATTTTTTTTCAAAAGGCAAACTGCAGCAAGGCGTACATAAGTGAGTTTGACCAACATCATCCAGCTAGTCATTGGCACAACTGAGACTCAATGTCAGGTGTGTGTACCAGAACCTACATATCCCTACTTAGCCATCGCATCCTTCTGCCCTCCTGAGAGTATTGTGTGGCTCAAAGAGAAGAGATGAACTAGATATATGAATGAAGAAATCTGGGATTAACATTTATGGTTTATGTTTATCAACCCTCTGTTGTTTAAGTGAAGAACTATCTTCCCAGGATAAATTATCTTGACTTTTAAAAAGATCTGTTGTAATCAGTTTGTTAGTGTCAGCAATCTATGCAATGATATCTTATTTACTTAAAGCAAGATTTCTCAAACTCAGCACTATTGACATGTTGGACTGAATAATTCTTTGTTGTGGGGGGCTGTCCTGTGTACTCAAGGATGTTTAGTGGCATCCTTGACCTCTACCACTATATGCCATAGTAACCCTCACCCAAGATGTGACAACCAAAAACATTTCCAGATATTTCTCCCATTCGAAAGCCACTGATTTAAAGCAGAGATCAGTCAAGAGAAAAAAGAGGGAGAAAGAGAGAGAGAAAGAAAGAGAGAAGAAATAAAATTTATAAAGAATTGCTGTCAGTTTCCCTGTATCCAGTGCATATGTCTAAACAGATTGGGGAGTAGGGGAGCATTTTCAGCATGAAATGCAGAAAAACAGGTTTACACTGATTTCTTGAGCATAAATAGGAAAGATGTATTTGCACTTAATAAAAATGTAAAAGTGTTATCCTTATGGGGACTATGGATAGGTGTAATAACTTCAGCCTGCCTCACAGTCTCTCAGAGAAGGAAAAGTAGGTAAACAATTCCAATTTCTAATTATCGAGTTGTTTAAAATCCTCTGTCAAGGTGGTAGCACAGGCTTAAGGTTAGATGTGCATTTCCTTCTGCTCCTAGCATTTGGTGTAATCACTTAGATCCAGCACAAGACTCTTTAACTGTTTCATGCCAAGCCTACTGGGAACACAGGGAAATGGACATATATGACTGGTGGCTTCTAGGGAAGTAACATGGTAGAGTGAAAAGTGTTTGTGCTTATGTTTCCCTTCTGCCATCACTGTGAAGAGGATATTTCCCACTCATCCAAGGATAATGAGAGACACATGGAACCAGGTCGTCTTATCTTTCCAACAGAAGCCACCCTAGACTTCCCAGATATGTGAGCAGGCTCAGCCAAGATCAGCAGAGAGGCTGAGCTGACCACTCCAGATGTGTGAGCCACGGACAGCTATTTTGTGGTTAGCTGTTACACAACATCATTGGGACCATGGATAATGGATAATAAAGTATGTGGGATAATAATTTCAGGAGAAATGGATCTTTATTTAGGAAAAGACTTTGATGAGCTTCCCTGAGTGTGGAAGTTGAATCTACTCCTACTAAAGGTAGTGTCTAGAAGGAGAAGGTGAAAGACTTGAACCTCTCTGCATTAAAAAAAAAAAAAAAAGACTTGTGGGTCTCTGAAAGAAGGCTGAGAGAAAAGCGATGGAGAATAGAGAGGAGGGAGGAAGAGAGACATCTGGGGAGAGAGAAAGGAGGCAAGCAAGGTGGAGATTGACCAAAGATGACTCAGTCAGTAGTGGTGTGGCGGGGAGGCTGAGGAACTGTTCAGCTGTGGAGTATGAGTCCACTTTCAGTAGTTTGTTGTTCTGTGGACTGGTATCATCATACTAGGATAAATCCAACCTCAAGTAAAAATCAGAAACACACACCCTTTTCTCTGTACCACGTTCACCCCAATCCATGATCCATGGAGTCATCAGACAGACCTTTAAAATAAAATCATTTCAAGTCCCTCCCTGCTTGCAGTTCTCCCTGACCGCCCCATGCACCCCAGTCCCCTTTCCACTGTGCTCCGGCTGCCTGGGCCACTTTTTGGTTTGGAGTCTTCTCTTCTCAGTGCCCTCTTCCTGCATGCCACGAACACCCTCCCCGCACACTTGCTCATGCACACCCAGCCTGGTGGTTCCTTCTCAGGCGTCAGGCCTCAGCCTCCATGTCTGCTCTTCAGAGAGGCTTTCTTTAGCTATCCAGCCTAAGAGAGGCTCCTGGTATTGCTTCTTTTCTTGCTTGCTTGCTCTTACCATCATTATGTGATCATTCTTACCGTGGATCTTGGCTGTGTGGCTATCTCTGCCATTCAACTGTGCACTGCGAGGGGAGAGATCTTGGCTGCATTGCTTGCTCAGGTATACTTAGTGTCTTGCACAGTGTGTGGCTCCCAATAGGTAACCTGGTTTGTAGTTAGTGAGGGAATGGATGCATGAGCAGTCTCATGTTAGTGGTTCTCTGGCAACGACCAGAAAGAGGCACAATGGACTTGATATGTTAGGAAGGGACAGGTCATCCATAGGAAGAGAAAGCCTAATTAGACTCCATTTCTCTGAGGACAGAAACTAAGTGTGAGTGCTTCCAAGGAAGCAGCAGAATCCATGGGAGTGCCCATTGACACAAGAGCTTGTCATTTTCATCTAAATATTACATGAAGGGCAACCTCAGGGGGCTGGAAGAGCTGGGGACATCCCAAAAGCAGACACAGGGATTTTACAAGGGTTTGCCTTTGAAAAGTGAGGGGTTTGGGGCTTAGACCCATGCTTATATCCCTTCCAGCTACAGGATTCTTTGCTACCACCTTAACAGGATGGGGACAAGCAAATGGGCCATCACAGAAGAGTGAGAGATTTGTATGGTTCAAGGGAAAGCTGGCAAGGGGGAAGGCTAGTGAAATCATCGCACAGGATAGTGGGTGCCCTGGGAAACATTCAGCCTTGTGCTGATCTTCGCCTCTGCACGGTTCTCTCTGATGGATGAACTGGGTCCTTTCTTTGACTAGTACTCTGTGATTCCCTTTATAAAGGAAAGGAAGCTCGATGTATGCCAAATAGTAGAATGCATTTGTAGCTTGAACATATGATAGTTAACTATGATGAATTGCTCGGGCTAACATAAGGTTGACAAACCTCGGCTGTGCATCACACGCTCCAAAATGAAATAGAAATCAACGAAGCAGCTAAATGCCCCTTAAATGCCAATCCCCCTTTCTGTCTAAACCCCCTTCTAATTCTTTCGTGGAAATAAAGGGAAGGAATCTTCATTATATATTCATTTTCTGAATCCATTTTGCTCCTTAGGCTGAAATAAGGGGTAGGTGAGGGTTTATTAGGGAGTAAGCATATCTGATAAGCATTAAATTACTTCTGATGGCTTTATGTATTTAATAGTGTTAGCAAATTAGCTTGGTCTTTGATCTAATGGAGTTGATGTTGGTGAGGGCTGTGGATCTAACCCTGCTAGTCAAACAGAATGCTGACCCGGGGAACAAGGCGGGGTGACTGAAGAGTCCATGCCTGCACTTCACTTTTGTCTTTGGACGCGTTCCCCGTGTTCCTTGTTTCTCTGATTGCCTCCCTGTACACGACTTCCCCCTCCCCAGCGCATTATCTCCAGTCCTGTCCCTGAATGTCCGTCTTTGGGCTCTGAATGCCTCCGGCACTGTGATACCTGACCATGCTCACGTTGCACACGATCAGTGAGTCAGATTTCCCCTCCCTTATGACCCGTTCTCTTCCAGACTCTCTGATTAGCCACTTGTCCCACCAGCCTCCTATGACTCCAAATCTTACTGTAATCCAGATCGGCACATACTTTTAAAAACGGCTCTTTCAGTGTTGTTGTCATTGTTGTTTTTAGCTCAGTCTCGTGACTCACAGTGGCACTGCTTCCTCATGTTCTCAGTGAGGAGGGTGGTAGACTCTGGGTTAGGCGCTCTGAAGACAAGGGTACAAGGCAGTTTTCCTGCCTCTCAGAATCACATAGTGTAGACAGGAACTAAATATGTCAATGGATAATTATAATCTAACAGGCATATGTGATTTATAAGGCACAGAAAAGACCACCTAAGGGTGGGAATAGGTGGTGAGCAAAGGCTTCAACAAGATGAACCTGGACTTGGCTGGAAAGAATGAAACAAAGTGTGCCAGGCGTTAGTATTGGGGGTGGCAGGATGGTCCCAGGACAATCTCCAATTATCTCTACAGTTTGCCCCATGTCTTGAGCATTTTGAATATAGAAGGTGCAATCCCAACTTACCCATCTTCAGTCAAGTTTCCTCCAACTTTGGGAGGATAGATTCACAAGTCAGGTGCAAGATCTAGAAGTCATGGTCCTGGCAGGAAAAGAGACTTTCCAATACGGAGAATATTTCCAGAGGGGAGGATAGGGTTTAGGAAATATCAAGGGAAACTGAAGCACCCAGTAATTAGAAATATGGGGAAGTAATATCAAGATAGTTCTCCTCACCCCAAGTCTTTAGAGGTGATCAGAGGAAACAGGGTCTAAGGAGGTCAGCTGCCCATTTTTGATAGAGAAGCTCTTGTCATAGATGTAGCTAATATCAAAGCCTTGCCTAAGCAAGAAAGATTAGGACAAGGAGTATCTTTAGCCAACCTTTCTTGTCTCCTGCCCTCATTGGCCTATCCCAAGCAGAAGCCAGTGTGAGCTTCTGTCTCACATGTGATAGGTCCAAGGACCCTATCACGTGATGTGCAGAAGTCAGCTTTCCAGGATGCAGAGCAGGCAGACAAGGCAGAGAATGAATCTCCTGGTGAGGGTGGGGAGGGAGAGGAATGAAGACTAATCCACACTCAGAGAACACTTTTATCCAGAGTAAATGAGCCCCACATCCAACTGGCTTGGCCATCATTTCCCGGGAGGGAGTTCCCCTTTGTAATTTGTAAGAGTAAAAGAGAAGTCAAAAAGGACCAAGAGGAATAGGGTTGTGTGTAACCATGCTAAGCAGAAAGAGGAGTTTCACTTTACTCAGTTGACTCTGGCTTCTAGGAATGAATAGGACATAAGAAAAAAAGAGAGAGAGAGAAAAGAATTAATCATTGTGTCAAACTTACATGGCAGAGATGGCTGGTGGCCTATCCTGTGACTATTCTCCACCCCTCTTTAAATATACTGATTTTATTTGGTAAGGTACTGAGCCCAGCTAAAGGGTTGCAGTTCCTAGTCTCCCTTCCTGAAAGGGGAGAATGAGTAGTAAGTGAAAGTCATCATGTCGACTTCCAGGGGAGCCCTGTCTTGGGGCACCTCTTTTCACTCATCACCCTTCCTTTCTTTCCTACATAGAATCATGGCCTGTGTGCATCCTGTGTCTTTGGGGATGGATTCCCACTCCAAGGATGGTGGGGCTCAATTCTCTCAATTGATTCTCTCTCTTAGTCAAACAGAAATTCTTTATTAATTTTATTTTAATAATAATAATAATAATAATAATAATAATAATAATAATAATAATTTGCCCCAGGGGTACAGGTCTGTGAATCATCAGGCTTACACCTTTCACAGCACTCACCATAGCACAAACCCTCCCCAATGTCCATAACCCATCCACCCTATCCCTGCCCTCCCACCCCCCAGTAACCCTCAGTTTGTTTCGTGAGATTAAGAATCTCTTATGGTCAAACAGAAATTCTAATGGATACACTACAATTTAGATGAGTCAGATATGCATATAACCTCTTGGCAGGGCAGAGGGCTTGGCAGCAAAGTAACCACATAAAGTTTTTAATCAGCTTGCACATAGCAGGTACTTATTTTTTTGTTTGTGGATGGATTGCATGTTGTAGCAATAATTTCCTCTGCATCACATCACTTATTGATGGTATGACAAATGCATTTTCTGAACTAAAAACTGGACTCTGCTGACAAGCATGAGCACATTCAGAGGAACAATAGAAAATAACAATGGACATTAGGATTACAACAGAAACAATTAAGAGGCATCCTTGGGCCATTTGTAAGTGAATTCCTCAATATGGAGATTGTGTGACATTTTGTGCCTTTGAAGAGTTCTAGTAAATCTCTTGTCCGGAGGTCTGCAAACACTTGGCCTATGGGCCAAGGCTGGCCTGATGCCTGTTTTTGTCAATAAAGTTTTATTGGAACAGAACTAAACCCAGTCATTTTACATCTGTCCATGGCTACTCTTGTGTTACAAAGGCAGAACTGCTGTTTGGCTCTTTACTGAAACAGTTTGCCGACACTTACGCTTGTCAGTTATGATCACATCTTGTGTCTGGAACCTGGAACTCATTTGAGTTTTGGAGATGACTCAGTAGTTTAAATTCTAGAGAAAAGTAGTATGACTATTACTGAAAGTTACTGAGTAATTGTTTCCTCCTACCCCCACCCCCGAAGAGGTATCAGAAGACTTCAAGTCAATCTTACATCGCCAACAATGCCTTAGCCATAATTGATAATCATTCAGAATTCCATTTTAGGGGATTTGAGAAATGGAATATTGGACAAATGAGGGTTTACTATTGCCTTGAAGCAGTTTATTTGAAAGTTGTCATTTTCTACCAGGTATGGTTTTAGGACAATGTACTTGAAAAGGTGAGGGAGAATGGGCACAGTGAACTCATCTGGGGTCAAAGATTCTTTGTAGTATCTAGCACATACAAACCCCTAAACACTAACATAATCTTGATTTGTTCTACTTTACTACTAATCCAAATAACTAAGCTGTAAGTTCTTTAGGACCCAGATTCTACCTATTGGGTGATAAAATGTTCAAAATTTCTTGATTAACTGATCAAATCTGAAGGCTGGCTCCACCAATTAATAGCTGTGTGATCTTGGGCAAATTACTTACCCTCTCTGTGCCTTTTTCTTTTTTATAAGTGGGAATGATAGTAGTAGCTCACTATTAGAATTATTAGAAGGATCAAATGAGCTGCCAAGCATACAGATATGCTTAGGATAGAACCTGGCATATTTTAAGCACTCAGTACATGTCAACTATTATTGTTGTTAGATTCAACTTCCTTTTAATCTCCTCAGGCCTCCTGTTTCCGTGCTAGCTCATAAAACCAGCCCACTAGAAGACAATGTTAGAGATTTCATTAGGCAATGTTGGACATGCTCATATGTTATTCATTTCAGTATTAGAATCCTAATCAAGTGCACTCTACAAAGTAAAGTCCTGTTCTGGGTATCCCCTCTGCAAAAATTATGGCTGTGTGTTTATAAAGTTGCACGTGTATTTATTCATTAAACGAATCCACAGTTTCAGTTAACCTAGGGAATAGAATACTGATTTAAACCATACTTTAGGAGGCTTATCTATCACTTTGAACAAATAAAAACTTACATGAGATTGAATTTCACTGCATGAGACAGGAAAAAACAGACTCCACTGAATACAGCCTGTGGTTGTAAGGCCAAATTCTAGAGGTATCGTCAATATATTGGGTTCCTGCTTTCACTTTTTAATGATCTCTGTCAACTCTGATAAAGATGTGCTCACTTTCATTGCAGCAGAGTTCACCCTGTCCTGTTACTTTTTTTTTTTTTAAAGCACACTTCAGCCTGTCCCAGAATTGGCATCTCTACCCTCAAGATTTGTTAATATTGGAGAGTTAATGTGTTTCCAAGAAATTCTGTCTTATACTGGCTGTGGGTTTTGAGCTTTCTTTGTGTGGGTTCTACTAACTTCTGAACCACTTTCATGGGGAAGAAAAAGACTATGAGTTGCAAGCCCAGAATTCACCCGCAAAGTCCTGCTATCCCCTCTTTTCTCAGCTCCCAGGAATGTATCTGGATAGCTGAATCAAAAGCTTTCTGAAACTTTACTCAGTTTTAGAGGCAATCAGTCTTGAAGACAGCCTGTCTGGGCTTGTGGCAGAGGCCACAGGTTATACCTTGTTTCCTGTCTCTAGACTGTTTTCTCCTGTTCTTTTAGTAATAGACCCTTAGCTCACATGCTCATCTCACTAAGGACTCTAACTTCCTGCCTCCTTTCAAACTGGGGGTGGCCACGTGGCTTATTTCTGGTTTCATGGGATGTGAGCAGAAAGGAGGCATGCCAATTTCACGTTATACCCCAAATAAAGGTCATGGTCCCTCCATGCTCTTCTCCCTTTCTGGTGGTCGGAACACAGCAGCAGCTGGAACAGCAACATTGGACCACAAGGCAGGAACAACCCACGGAGGATATAAAGCAACCACACAGAAGGAGCCTGGGTCCCTGACCACCCACAGCTGCTACACCCAGGCTTAGCAAGGTCAGACTGTCCCAGAAAGAGAAATGAACTATTTTGTTTAACCCATTGTTATTTTAGTCTTGCTGCAGCAGCTAAACTGGTATCCTCACCAATGGAGAATTTGGGATTCAGATGTGGGGTGCTGCCACCATAAGACATAAAATGTGAGGCACTGTCTTCACACACAGTATTGGTTAGTAAAGACATAGCTATTTCCAGGCAGAGAGTCGGTGCTGCTTGGTGTGGCCTGAAAAGCACTCGGCAAAACTACCACCTACAGCCTCTCAGAAGGCAGGCCTAGTGCCCATGTAGTACATGACTCCAGCAGAACCAGCTGGAAAACTCAGGATGTTGGTATGTGTGGGATGATCCTTCCTGTGCTTTGAATGGCCATTCAGAGATGAGCTCAGGTGGATGAGGAGACAGAATTAGAAGAGATCTCACTGCCCCGAGCCTTGCTCAGGGGTCTCTGTAAGTGCTCTTGGTCAGATGAGGGGAGCCATCCCAGCTACAAAGTCAGATGATGGCACCCTCTTCCCACCCAGGTTTTTGTGTTAGGTGGCCTCAAGAGAATCATCATAAAGGGGAGGGAAGAGGGGATTAGGTAGAGCATAGAGGCCAAGTTATAAACCCGAGAGTTTATAAAAAAAACTCTCTATAAAAAAATCGGGCTCAGATGAGACTTTTGGTTATGGTTACTTACACTTGCAGAAAAATCTAAAAGCAAATACATCCTGATGATTTTGAGAAATAGTATTTCCAAAGAAATTGCAGCCTTGGACTGCAAAAGGACATGATTATTCAGACCCAGATGTTCTTAAATCGACCACTAAGGAACAGTGAACCTCTGCAGCACTCAAGAGAAAAACACTCTCTAGGACCCATTCGATATAAGGCCATGGAGGACCTCATCCACTGTCAGGGGTGTTTCCCCCAGAAAACCAGAAACTGCCAAAAAGCCTATCCAAGGATCTTGTTTCACTGTCCAGCAGGATGCGAAAAATCACTATCAACAAGGGGTTGCTTTTTCATTCATCCCTTTTCTGAATGGGAGATTTTATTGCCGTTCTCCTGACTCTACTCAGCCCTGTTGCTGTGGGGACCGTGACTTGTAGACAGCTCAGACCGAGGGCATCCACAAAAAGCCCAGCGGGGAGGCTGCCTAATACCCAGACTTACTAAATTTGAGCTGCACGTGGGAACTTCCGGTCGCCCCTCTTGGAGATGATGATGTTCCATGCCTGAGAAGAAGGGTATGCATGAATATTTGGTTGGCAGAAAGGTAAGCTTCTATCAGAGAATGCTAGCTTCCTCAATGTCTATTGCCTCTCCCACGTTTTCTCTTTCATAATAGAATTTCTAAGATTCATTGCAACGTGTGGCTTCTTAGCTAGAGACTATATTTTATGGCTTTCCATGGGGCCTAGTGGCTGCTTCACTGAGTTCTGCCCAACAGCATGTGAGCAGGAGATCAAGGCCTTAAAAGGAATAGACATGTTCTATGTCCCCTTTTACTTTCTCCCTTCTGCATCTCTGATGACTGGGATACGAATATGATGGAAGGAGCTGGAATAGCCATTCTGGACCAGGAGTGAAGAGAATGTGCATATTGAAGATGCTAGGCATCAGATATCAGGCACTTGGTTCCCTGACACGGCAGAGCCCTGTGCAGCCCTGGGCTGCTCTGTATGGACTTAAACATGAGAGCAACAGTCACTTGTATCTTGGCCTCTTTCAGCAGCTCAAATGGTATCCTAACCTGTTCAACAGAACACTATTTCTTCTGGAACGATGATTAAGGAGCCGACATTCCAGCCCAGATCGGGACCGTGGGAACATTACCAGTAGCCTCTGAGATTGTCCTGCTTGTCCCCCGCTCCGCTGTCCAGCGGCCCGGCCTGAGGCCCCGCTGAGGTGACAGGATGCCTGGGGGTAGCGATTCTCTGGATTCTGTTGGAGCGGCTGGTGGGAACGTCTGGTGTGGAGGCTCTGCATCCTGCCCGCAAACAGACACTGTCTGTCTGAACTGCAGAGATACCGCGAGCTGGCAGGCCTGGAATGAGCTAATTGAAAAGAGGCCTGTGACCTCCGACTCCTCCTCAGGAATCACCACAGCTGCCACCGCGCACCTGCCCACGGAAGAGGACCGCCACCTGCTCACGCCGGCGCTGCCTCCGAACTTCCTGAGTCCCCAGGCTTCCGGCACAGCTTGAGTACAAGCAGTCAGCTACGTGAGAGGCACTTTCTCTGTTCACACACTCGGTGAAGAGGCAAAATGTCTTTGGTCTCAGAGCCAGAGGAATTGTATTACATTCTGCCATCTTTTTCTGTGGGTTTCGAGCATGATAGAAGGTTCAAGGCAAGGTCTTCGAAAGAGCATCGTATTTCGTCGAACAGTAGACATTTTCATCCTAATTCTGTCAAGCTCTGTAGTCTTGTGGTCAAGATCAGGCTCTAGAATCAATGAGTTTCAGTTACAACTCCTGGCTTTTCTCTGTGTGGCCCTGGGCAAGTTACCCATGCTCTTTAAGCCTTAGTTGTATCATCTGTAAAATGGGGATTTTTGTGGTGACAAGGACCTGCCTGAGCTCTTACGTAGGGTTAAGTAAGCTCTCAGTGTTGGATAGCATTGATACTTTTATTATGATAGCTATGCACTTCACCTGATGTGTGATTAGTCACAAAAATCCTTCTGTTACTAAAACTCTGAGATACCCAGAAACTCCTGAAGGAGACAGTGATGAAGATGATGATGATGACAGATTTATGAGGGAGGGGGTGTCGTGCAAGGAAGGACAGTAAAACAAACACACTTGACATAATTACCTTGCAAGAAGTGTGGCAGAAAAGAAAGTGTGCACTCAGGCAATGAATATTTATTAAATACAAAGTCAGGCCAGGCTTTAGTCTGGGTGGAAAGAAAACAACAGATAAAGCTGCTTGTTTGCTGGGGACACATTCTGGTAGGGAGAGCCATTCCATTAACAAGGAAACAACTACTCTTGGGTTGAGTAGCCAGTTTTCCCAAACTCATATAGCTCATCAGTTAGGTGGTACAGAGCCCAGATTTGGTTTCCAAAAGTCTGATCTCTGAGACTTTATGCTGCACTCTGACCTTTTCCTTTGGTCCCTAGAAAACTCATTGGAATGGATGATCACAGGAATCTCCTTGTTATAGCTCATTAAGGCAACAAACACGCCCTGAGTCTCAGTTCTAAGTACTTGACAGAAATTATTTCCCTCCTTACAGCAGCACAGCATACTTAGAAGAAAGCTTAGAACACACTTTCATCCCCAACTCAGGCTTCTGTGAGCTGTGTGACCTTGGACAAATTATGCAACCTCTCAAGGGTCAGTCTCTTCATCGGTGCAAAGTGGGGACAATGGCACTGACTTTGGACGGTGTGGGTGCCTTGTTCTCCTGGCCTCCCTAAACCTTCCCACTAAACATCTGCCTGAGTGTACTTTAAAAGGTGGGAAAGACTGTGATTCGAAATAGAGGCACTTACCTCATGACATTCTGTTTGGGAAGGCTTCCTGGGCTTTGCGGATTCAGAAGGATGCGCACTCCTGTGGCTGTGGAACGAGGGGCATCTGGGGCCAGCTAAGAGGCTAGACAGAGCTGGAAGGAGATGAAAGCAAGGGGGCGGCTAAGTAAAAAGATTCCAAAAGGGGATAAGGATTAAAAAGTTATTAAATGGATGGAAGGTTCATAAAAATAGTCTTTTGGAGTAAATGGAAACTCGTTCAGACAGTGAGGGAGATAATTAGAATAGCCTATGACAGATCAGAGGGTCGGGTTTGGGAAGAGCAAACTAATGGAAAGGCTGTCAGTTGGATCCAGAGTCCCTACCTGCTTGCTCTCTCACCCTGGGTTGAGCGGGGCTGGGAAGGGATATCGGATGATGATGACGAGCTCCTTCAGGTGACGCCTGGACGTTCTTATCTAGCTTTGCAATTACGCAGTTTCGGCCTGGAGCTTAATTTGTCTGGGTTTACATGTGACCATCCAAGTCCGTGCAGTCATGCTGACTTGAGTGATTGGATAAAAGTATGCATTTATCTAACACATTGGTATTTTGTCTTGCAACACATTGGTACAAGCTTGCAAACTGTCCAAATTCTACCTCAGTTCTCTAAGATGTCTCACATGGCTGGAGGGGACAGAAAGGTAAAATAAAGAGAAAGAATGGACTCAGGGTCTGACAGACCTGGATTCAAGGCATGGCCATGTCACTGACCAGCTGTGTGACTTTGGGAAAGTTGCACAACCTTTCTGAGTCTCAGTATCTCTAACATGGGCAGCATGCTATCGACTTTGTAGGGTTATGTGAGGATTTGAGATTATAGATCAGTGCGTAGCACAATCTCCAACTTACACTATGTACTTACTAAATAACAACTATTCTTAATTTAATTTTGTTTTTTATTTGTATTCGATTAGCCAATATATAGTACATCACTAGTTTCAGATGTAGTGTTCAATAATTTATCAGTTGCATATAACACCCAGTACTCATCCCATCAAGTGCCCTTCTTAATGCCCATGACCCAATTACCCCATCCCTCTATCCCCTCTCCCCTCCATAACCTTCTGTTTGTTTCCTAGAGTTAAGAGTCTCTCATGGTTTTTCTCCCTCTCTGATGGCTTACCATTCAGTTTTCCCTCCTTCCCCTATGATCCTCTGAACTGTTTCTTATATTCCACATATGAGTGAAACCATATGATAATTGCCTTTCTTTGATTGACTTGTTTCGCTCAGCATAATCCCCTCGAGGTCCAACCATGTGGATGTAAATGGTAAGTATTCATCCTTTCTTTTTTTTTTTTTTTTAAAGATTTTATTTATTTATTTCACAGAGGGAGAGAGATCACAAGGAGGCAGAGAGGCAGGCAGAGAGAGAGAGAGGGGGAAGCAGGCTCCCTGCTGAGCAGGGAGCCCGATGCGGGCCTCAATCCCAGGACCCTGAGATCATGACCTGAGCCGAAAGCAGAGGCTTTAACCCACTGAGCCACCCAGGTGCCCGTATTCATCCTTTCTGATGGCTGAGTTATATTCCATTGTATATATATGCCCCATCTTCTTTATCCATTCATCTGTCAATGGACATCTCGGCTCCTAAAATCTGTATGGAACCAGCAAAGGCTCCGAATAGCCAGAGGAATATTGAAAAAGAAAACCAAAGCTGGTGGCATCACAATGCCTGACTTCAAGCTCTATTACAAAGCAATAATCATTAAGACAGTGTGGTACTGGCACAAAACAGACACACAGATCAATGGAACAGATCAGAGAACCCAGAAATGGACCCTCAACTCTATGGCCAACTAATCTTCGACAAAGTAGGAAAGAATATCCAATGGAGAAAGGACAGTCTTTTCAATAAATGTTGCTGGAAAAATTGGATAGCCACATGAAGAAGGATGAAACTGGATTATTTCCTTACACCATACACAAAGATAAACTCAAAATGGATAAAAGACATAAATGTGAGATAGGAATACATCAGAATCCTAGAGGAGAACAGCATGGTATCAACTTCTTCGACCTTGGCTGCAGTTCTTGCTAGACACATCTCCAAAGGCAATGGAAACAAAGGCAAAATTGAACTATTGGGACTTCATCAAGATAAAAAACTTAGGCGCAGCAATTATTCTTAATTTTAATTTATTATACAATACAAGGCAAAATGAGTAGTATTCTGTTTAGGGTCTATCGTGTTTTATTTTTTATTTTTATTTTTTTTAAAAGATTTTATTTATTTGTCAGAGAGAGAGAGAGCACAAGTAGGCAGAGCAGCAGGCAGAGGCAGAGAAGGAAGCAGGCTCCTTGCTGAGCAAGGAGTCCGATGCGGGACTCGATCCCAGCACCCTGGGATCATGACCTGAGTCAAAGGTGGCTGCTTAACCAACTGAGCCACCCAGGCATCCCTGTTTTATTTTTTTAGCTTTAAATACCTCTCATTTGAGATCCTAAAAATGAGGCTATCAGACATCATTGTGTGAGTCCAGCTAAGGGTAGAATTTGTTCAGAATTTTTTTTTCTTCACCGCACTTCTCTTTAGTTTTCAGCAAATATTATTTTCTTAGAAATTAATAGGAATCATAGACAAGATAAAGGGTAGAATCAGTCTTAAAATTTTTTTTTCAAGTAATCTCAGATAAACAGTTATTTCAAGATTAGAGGCAACCCAGAAGTTTTGGTCATTCATAGTAGGACCACTTAAGTCAGTAACAATTCACACTACTCTGCCTTGGTTTCCCCATTTGTTCCTTTCACTGCCACCCAAACATATCATGAGAAGCAAGTTTCAGCCTCTGACATATTTTGAAGTCCTCAGAGACAGGCATCCATTGGCACCAGGTAACGACTCCCAAATTTTAAATGAACCATCCTAATAGTTGGAAACAGGTGTCTATAACAGCTCTGATTTTCTGGATCAACCGCTTTCCCTGCCTACCATTTATAACATTTTCCATCATGTGCTAAATGCTGGGTTAAGTACTTACATGCACATTTTTTTTTTCATCCAAACTACAACCTCACATGATCTCTTAGGCTGGAAAGGCTCTGGGATATTTGCAGGTCATTCAGCTAGTAAATGGCAGAGCACGTGTGTTGCCGGGCAGCCTGGCCCATAGCCCGCTTCAATATGGCACTGGGAGATTATGGTGACCCTTTCCATGATGTGGTTAAGAACCATGGCTCTGCCAGATCATGTCTCTCCTTTTTAAAACAGGTTTTGAAGGTGCCATTTACAGCAATACCCTTGTTCTGCACAAAGCAGGAAGCCATGGGCACCAATGTCAAAATGAGGCAATGGTGGGAGGTGGGAATAATACAAGCTCCCATTTCTCTCCTGCACTGCAGGGAAGAGGACGTGGCTTCTTCCCACGGTGCTGACTGCTATGCACACTATCTGCATGGGATAATGGGCCCATCGGCTATCTGTTCCAATGACAGCCGGCCAATCGTTTCAGGCTAATCACGCCCTGCGGCCCGTCTGTCCAGAGATCCCGGCCTCCCCTGCCTTCCCCTGTGCGGGAAAGAAGACGAGGGAGAAGGCCTCTGGCCTTCAAGTGTCTGCACAGGATGCCTGAGTGGAGTGGAGCCGTGAGATAAGGGGTATTTCAGGCTGTTTTTCCTGCTTGCGTGAATAGCACATGATTGATTTCAGAAAGAGAAATTTATTTCCCTGCAGACATATTTTTATCATTTGCTTGAATTCCTTGATGCCTTACTCACCATATGTATAGAAGAGCCAGGTCTCCTTCAGGAGGGGATGGAAGGGAAAATGGATAACACTTTAAACCTGAAAAAAAAAATATAAAAGGCACTGCCAGATAAAATGTTCTGTGACCTATAAGCTTTGGAATGGGTCAGAAGGATTATACTGAGGCTGACATTTAGAAATGATGAGATCCGTTGGCCGCTGCCTTTGGATGTAGCACGCCAAAGTACCTTCCAGAGCCTGCCTTCTGGGGAAGCTGCCGTGAAGCCCCACTGAACAGCAGGCTCTTTCACCCCAGGGGTGAGAGCCAGACTTACAGGGTCACTTTGCGCTGACTTTTACGGGGTGAGATAACTTTATTTAAAGGGACATATTCAATTTAGTTAAGCTCTCAAATTTATGTACTCCTAAAAAAGAAGGCTTAGGAGAGGCTAATATAAATGGAAATGATTTCAGAGGCAGTGGAGGAGAGGAGGGAGCGTGGTGAATGGTGGACAGGGTAGGAGGAGTTGGTAGAGAAATAGGAATTTGTATGCAATGGATTTCTTGGACACAAGCATTTATTATTGTTTTTTTAGGCCTGGTGTTTCACATTTAGGTGAGAATGAAGATGCCCATGGGATGGGTTAGTTTAGCGGGATTTAAAAATTGGGGCAATTTTCAGGATCGCTTAGTTACCCTGGTGTAAAGTTTGTGCTTTGGAGATACATCAGCTGGGATGTGAGTGCCTTGGCGTCCACCCTGTGAACAAGGTGATAAGATCAGGCAGTGTTCAGAGAATATCACTGTGGGGTGATTTGCACTGGTGGAGCCTGAGCAGTGGAGCAGAAAACCATCAGGGCTGGGGTTTGAAGGTGTTTTTGTACTTACATGTGAATACCAGGGAGTCTGACATTCTGGGAATGCTCTTCCAAGCAAATTCGCCAGAGAGGCAGACTTGTCTCTGGGATGGCTGGAGGCTGCCTAATCCCACTAGCTGGCTCCTTCTTCAACTGTTCTCTGCTTCTCATCTGGGGTCCTGCTGGGAACTGACATGGCTCATTAACCCCCCCCCCACCCCCCAACCCCAGACTTCTGCAGGAAGGGAACTAGAGGTAGTTCAAAGCTTGTCTGCGCAAGAGGCAAACAGAGAGAACTAGGAGAGGGACTGCACACCAGGCAGATTAATTGAATAATTGAGAAGGCAATGGTCAATAAAGGTGAATGCAACCTTATATATCAGATACTGACTATTTATAAAGCAGGCGTGATTAAGAAAAGACTTGAGGGTGAAGTGTACACCGACCAGTTCAGCTAAGTGCTGTTCAACCTGTCCCCTGATTTTTTAAGTTCCAAAGTAATTATGTCGAGGTTTTGATTTTATTCAAAATGCATGCCATTTTCTTATCTTTCAATTCTTTCCTTCTGGCTTCTAATCCCTTCCTTATCATCTTCATCATTTTTATCTACTTGTTTCATTTTCTCCCTCAGATTGCTGTTTGTTCATGTCTCAGAGGATGGATTCTCCTCTGTCTTATGTCTGGCAACTGTCCCTTGTTGTGGACCATTTTCTTGGTCTCTCCCAGTTTCCATCCTCTGTACGTTTTCCCTTTGTTGACTTCAATCCGTATCCTTCTATTGTAATAAGCTGTAAGAAATGGCTTTTCTGAGTTCTGTGAATCCCTGTAGTGAACCATCAAAACCTGGGGCCGCCTTGGGTGGGGGGGGAGTCCCTCAGCGTGGGAAGGTACTCAGTTTCAGCTCTATGCTGTGTACAGGTCTCCCTATGTGTCTTATAATTTCAGCATTTAATTCAAAATATTTAGTTCTTATAAGTACTGAGTACTGTGATCTCTGTAGGGGACAACTTTCTTTTTCAGGGAACCTACAGTGTTATGCAGATGCTGGTTTGAAGGAAGTGAGCAATGGGCCCCCACGTTATCTAGCTCTAGTTCCCATATCATCTGAGATGGAAACAGGCATGTTGCCAAATGCACATGCCTGTTTGCAAGCCCTCTGACTTCTTGCTTTGCAGCCCGTATTCCTACTTCAGATGAATCCGTTTCTAAGAAATGATCCTTTTTTGATCATTGCTTACATGTTTTGGACCACTCTGACACTGGCACACAGTAGGTTTCTAGTACATTCTTGGTCTTTGTTTATGGAAGACCCCTTCAGCCCTTTGGTCTTTTTAAAACAATCACCTTTCTTGTCTTTCTTGCCCATGGAAAGAATATTCTGATTTATTCTGTGGCTCCAAGATTCAAAGCCCTAGACTTTGAAGCCCAAGGGCAGGCATAATGCCTGTCTCTCTGTGTGCACCAGTACCTAGCCCAGAATCAGGCATGGCATCAGATAGTCACTGAACTCAGATAATCACTGAGCTGATCTGAAGACATGCTTTAGAACACCCTATTCCCTGTAGGTATATCTGTAAAAGTAGAACAGAGTTTATCCCCTACAATCTTGCTTCCTTTAAACATTAAAAATGAAGAAAGCAGTTGTTTACTCTCTTCCAAATCCCATGAAAATACTCTTGCATCTCTCAGTTTTCTCTTTTATAAATGAAAGGATATCACTCTTCACCGTCTTATGTCCAGCTGTGTGGTCCTGTTCACCATCCCTTTCTGAGCTTCTTCATCATTCCCTGTTTTATGATAGATGCAAAACTGACATTCAGACACTTCAGTAACGGGCTGACTATAGTTGGATACAGCAATTTTGAAAGCATGTGACAAATCTTTCCTTCTTTCTCTCCCTCCTCCCCTCCCTCCCTTTCTCTCTCTCTCTTTGTTCTTTATCTTTCTCTCATTTTAACTTTATTGAGGCATATTTGATGTATAAAGTTATATTTAAAGTGTATGTCACAGTGATTTGATTTATCGTGTGTGTGTGTTGTGTGTGTGAACATTAAAGTTTTACTCTCTCATCAAATTTCAATTACACAATAGAATGTTATCAACTATACTCACTGTGTTTAAATTATATTCTGAGATCTTATTCCTCATATAGATTTACCAACTTCTCCCTATTTTTCTCCACCTTAGAAACCCACTTTAGATGACCGACGCAAAACAGGTAACTGTAAGATTTATTAGACAGGTATTATAGAAACTCACAAAATCAAAGGAAGACTAGAGAATTGCTAACCTTTCCCAGACGAAAAACATTTTTGTTGGAAGTTCCAGATCTCCTGTTCCTAGCTCCCAAAAGTTCAGGGATCCTTCCCCCTAGATTTGATTTGAATAAGTTGGAGGACCTACTCTGATTGGTTGAGCTTGAGTCATGTGCTCACTGGTGAACCAAGCATTCGAGCTAGGACTGCAGAATCCTCTGATTGGCCAGAGTTGGATCACATGTTTCTCCCTTTGGGCAGTATCTATTACCAGAGAAAGAGAATGAGATGGGTTAGTGAGGAGAACCAGCTGTTACAGTTTTGACATAGAGTGGATTTTGTATTCCTAATTATTTAGGAAAAGGTCATAGCAGATGTTTTCCTTCACAGTGCTAAGTTGCTGATTTAGTGATATCTGTATCACAAATATTATCTCCTTCAAAGTTATAATTTGGCTTAGTTATTCTTTATGTTATGTTAGCCAAGCTGGCTTGGAGTCATGATTTTGTTAAATGGATTTCTTTTAGCTCATCAAATACTCTTCCAAAGAACTGAAAAGAAAAGAAAAAACCCCTACAATTACTCCAGGATAAGAATTTGATGGTCATTCATCCTTCTCATATTCTCTGTGTTCATGCTCAATCCACTCTTACTGCCATCACCCGGTTGCCTAAGTTGGACAAAACTGCCATTTATCTCAAGGACATTTCTGGGTGGGGAACTCAGTTAACACTTTGTTTGCTTATCACATCACTTGATTTATCTGAGGGTAGAGGGAGTGAGGTAGAAGGTTTGACAGGCATTGATAGCTTGGCCAGTCAGGCTCAAATACCATTGCATGAGGATAAATCCTTAGCCAAACAGACCTTCCAAATACCATCAAAAAGCAGGGATAAACCATGCAGACAGGAATAAGGCTCCCATCCAAGCATTACAGAACCTCTGTCACACTTGAACAAACTCAAAACACACATGCATATATGGATATACCCCTTCTCTTTATTACTGGTAACCAGAGAGCTAAGGGTGTAAGTTTAGCATCACACAAACTCAAGTGTTGACAACTTATTTTTACAGGGCAGCCTTGAGAAATCCAATGGGGTAAACCAAAGGAGGGGGAAAAATCATAAAGGAGGTGAGGGCACATAATTTAATCCTTGCTATTGGCACCCACTGGCTTTTAGAACTCCCTCCCTCCCACCCCATTTTCCACCATAAGTTTTTCTGATAAAAAGAGAAGTAAAAACAGCACTGGATACAAAGGCTGAAAGGGATACTGCAATTCTGTGTGTGTCAGGTTGTGGGGAGGGTGTGGATTAATGTCTAAGGCAATGATCTCAGGGAGGACTGGGAGCACTAGGAAAGCAGGACGCTGTTGATTTCTTGGAGGTCACCTCTTTCTGATGAGGGAAGCAAACAGGCTGCATTGCTAATGGCCTAAAGCATGAACTTCCAGGCTTTCTGTCAAGACCAGTTCATTGACCTGGTTTGGATTTGCCTTGCCTATTACAACAATAATAGCCCATTTTGGCCTCCGATGGCAGCTTAGCACTCTGGAGAGAGCACTGAACTGGGAGTACAAAATCTGTCTCAAGTCCTTGTTTTGGTTCTTATTGGCCACTGACTTAAAATCTGGGGAGCCTTACTTCCCTGGTCTGTAAAATAGAGGGAATAATAGCCTCTTTCATGAAATCACTGGAATTTGAGGCAGCAGTGCACAAGAAATCACTTTTAAGATGTCTGGTGCTTTATAAATGCAGGTGGTTATTATCACTATTTGTGGCCTGTTCCTGGTCTCAGTTCTAACTCTGATAAGAAGACACTTAGCAACAACTTCAGCTGAAACTCTGCCAGAACCCACTACGTTTTCTTTCTCTGGGCTCAATGACTTTTTTTTTCTTCTATGTTATACTTAAAACATTCTAGAAACACATGGGAGAGCATTCTAGAATGTGAGAATGGACAAATCCCCTAGGGAGGTGAGGAGGGAGCTGTGTTCCTTCTGACACATTGAACAAAAATGTGTTGGTTTATTTCAGTGGTTCTTAACTAGGGAGGATTTTGACCTCCCTCATCCAGGTCCCCTTTGGCAATGCTTGGAGATATTTTTGATTGACAAGACTTAAGAAGTGCTACTGGTAGAGGTCAGGGATGCTGCTAAACATTCTACATCACACAAGATAGTGCCTAATAACAGAGACTGATCTAGTCCAAAATGTCAGTATGGCTGAGGTTGAGAAACCGTACTTTATCATGAGGAGACATTTTCTGTCTTTAGGGTTCTGAGATGGGTTTTGTCAGTTGGCAAGCTTCTGGGAGGGCAATGGCTACAACCATGTCCCCGTTGCTTTTCCTACTTTCCTAGCATCTTTGCTATAAAATACTTTCCTACAATCTTTGCTATATTAAATGATAACTTAAATCAAGTGATACAATTTACATGCATTTTTCTCTCAACTATCATCCTGAAAAATATGGATGACCAGCAAGACATCGCCACTTTCAGACACCTATGTCTTTTGCAGTGTCTTTAAGAATTATTTTTGTAATCCTCATGTCTAAATAAGGAAGCCTTAAAAGTAAATATTCTGTCTTTATTTTCATTATTATTATACTATATTTGCTTGAGGTATTCTTAATATCTTATCTAATTCAGATAAAAATGTGATGCTTCCAGTAAGAATTATGAGATCCCTTATTGAAGTTTTATTTCAGAAAATATGCCATCATCTTAGATTTAATAGTAACGTCAATTAAATTTTTTTTGAAAAAATTTAAACTTTACATAAAATTTGCAAGATTACTTTTGGATATTCTGTATTCAGATTCCCCACTTATTGTTAACATTTTACAACATCTCCTTTGTTGATCTCTCTTTCTCCCTCATTCTCTCTAGATACATATGCACACAGAGATAATTTTTCTTCCTGGAGCACTAGAGAATAAGTTACAGACATAATGCCCCATTAATCCTAAATACTTTCACGAATGTTTCCTAAAAATGAAGACACCACTTTATAACCATAGTATAGACAACAAATTCTGAATGAATCTTGATACATTATAACTTTCTTATCTATAGACTTTATTTAAATTTTACTAGTTGTCCCAATAATGTCCTTCATAGCAAAAAGATCCAATTTGGAATCATGCATTGAATTTTGTTTTCATATCTCTTTGGCCTCCTTAAAACTGGAAGTGTTACTCAGTCTTATATTGTCTTCCTGACCTTCTTATTTTTTTGAAAACAATATTTTGTAGAATGTCCCTTAATTTGGTACTGTCTTTTATTTCCTCATGATTATATTCAGATTTGCATTTTTGGCAAAAATATCACAGAACTGATACTGTATTTTTCTCAGGACTCCCTATTGTGTGGCACATCATCCCATTTTGTTCCTTTACAGGTAATATTAACTTGCTCACTTGCTGAAGGTGGTATCTGCTAGGTCTCTCCACTATAAAGCAACTATTTCCCCCTTTATATGTAATAAGTATTTTGGGGGGATATACTTTAAGACTGTGCAGACATACTTCTCTGTATTAAGACTTTATTTGCTAATTTTAGCATTCATTGAATGATTTCTCCTGGAATCAATGATTATTATGATGGCTGCCAAAAGGTGTTTTGTCTAATCTATTTATATTTATTAGCTGGCTGTAGGAAAGAGCTTTCCTTCTACTCATTTATTTACTCATTTATTTATATCAGCAGGGACTATTTTATTTAAAGCCTGATATGCAATTACTTTAATTTCTTATCTTTAATCTCAAAATATCTCAGATTGGCTATGAGAGCCTTGTCAAGCTGACTTCAGTGTTCCCTTGACACCATTTTTTTGAGCCTTTCAGCACTTTCTGGATTCATTTGTACTTTACCAGACCCAGCCCTGGAATTAGCCATTTCTCCAAGAGAATAATATTTAGAAACCATGATCTCTGCACATAGTGTGCTTATTGCCTCTGGGATGTCACTGCTTCTAGGTGCTAGCAACAGACATAGTAGAAAACACCCACTTTTCCTTCCCTCCCTCCCTCCCTTCCTTCCTTCCTTTTTTCTTCCTTCCTTCCTTCCTTCCTTCCTTCCTTCCTTCCTTCCTTCCTTCCTTCCTCTTTCTCTCTCCGTCTCTCAGATAAAGTTGGAAAAATTGATCAACCTTTCAGTTATCTCCTTATTTGTAAAAATAGAGATGTTAATAATTCCTTACTCTTGTGGTTGTCTTGGGAACTAATGAAAGAGTGTGTAAATACATGACTTGGTGCTATACACTGAGTTAGTGCTCAATGAACATTTGTCAAGTGCAAATATATGAATGCTATAGTCAGTATTTATGAGTAATCAAAATAATATTGTTGATGTTTTGGACATTGCTTGGTCACATTGTTATAGTTAAAAAGTGTACATTCTCACTTCTTATTTGAAAGTCCCTGGGTCTGTGAGTTATGTCCCTATCCCAAGACTAAAGGTGATGGCCAGTGAGGCTGGTGAAGAGCCAGCATTTGGGATGGAAGTGGGGATTCGTTCTCTAAAAGAGGCAAAAAACCTGAGTGCACAAAGTGATAAGCATCCATCACAACTGTCAGTGCAATCTTTAAAGAAGGTATTCTCACTGACACACAAGAAGAGAACATTCTGGAGGGAATAAAGGATTTGCCCACATTCAGCCCCATGCTTACTAAGCAACAGAGCAAGGTTCAAATCTTGTTCAGAGTACTCTCACGTGCCATTCTGCCAATAGCTGTACTGTTCTTGAACTGATTAATAATAGGTATACTTTTATATTTTGTTACCTTTTATGGGTAGGAAATTCTGCCAGTTTACTACCTGCTGAGCTAAATGCCTTCTCTGTGCTTTGAGCAAAACCCCTTATTCTAGAGTCCTTTGGTTTCAGTGTATCCATTTTTTGTCATTGTTCAAAATTGTATGGATACCTTCTATATGCTGGATTATATATTAATAAGCATTACATAAATATGAAGACAGAGGGCATTCTTTTTAAATGCTGGCCACTAGCTCTGTGCTTTTGAGATGTCTGGGCTACAGACTGCACGGGATCGTGCGGTCAAAGTGAGGTATGCACATTCCCTCCTCCACAGGTTCAGTGCTGTTCTCATCACCTGGGACACTCCTTTGGCCCCACTCTTCAAATGGACCTCTTGGACAAATTCCTTGATGTTTCTTTATCAGAAATAAGACATTTATTAGGTGCCAGTTGTTCTTGAAAGATAAATGCTGTATAGTGTCTACTTTGATGATAACATATAGTCTAATTAGACTAATTATTTTCCCATGTCATCACGGTGAGAGTTGGCTTTTGACTGTCCTGGATATGTCTCTCTCTCCCAGTGCATTTCATTTCTTTCCTTGAGGCATTTCCTGGACAGCATTTGTTTTTCTTATCATCTAGCATGGAGTGTGGCATGATGTCCTAACCTAACTTTCAGTTGGTTTAGATGTGAAAGTCTCTCCGTTCCCCATATATCCATGTATCCATCCATCTATCCATCCATCATCTGTCCATCCATCCATCCATCATTTTCATATTTAGTTCCTATTTATTGAGACTCTACAAAATGCCCTATATTACCATTTACAGTGAAAGCTAGAAAAAGGACTAACACTTTATAATATTGTAGATTAATGCTTTTCAACTGGGGACAATTTTGCCTGCCCCCCGCCCTCCCACAGGGGAATGTGTGGAAACGTCTGTGGCATTTGTCATGACTGAGGGACTGCTACTGTCATCTGGTGGGTGGAGGCTAGGGATGCTGCTTCCAGTCCCACAATGCGCAGGACAGTCCCCACAGCAAAGAACTGTCTGGTCAAAAATGTCAATAGTATGGAGGTTGAGAAACCCTCATATGGATTCTTACAACTCTTAGAATTGGTCGTAGTCCTGTGTTTAATCTCACAAGTCACCCTAAATCTCTCCAGAAACAGATAATACAGAATCAGGAATACTTCTCACTTGGAAGCTATGAAACTTTGGTTATTTTAGTTTCTTCTCACAGCACCTCTGAGAGACAGAGGACATTCCTGTTTTACTGATGAGCAACTCTGGCTGGAAGAGGTTAAGTAACTGTCAGAAAAAGTGTTCACTTTTCCTCTTTCATGAAGTATAGCAAAGAGGTTATTGAGTTTTTACTGAAAGGCTTACTCTGGGCTGCTGGGTGTCAGCACTAGCATTTTTGGAGGAAATTCAAGTCCTCTCTCTATAGAGCTGTCAAGTGATGACTCGTCCTTAAAGGTGGGCCAAAAGTTCCCCTATAGTTTTTCAATTATGTGAGAACAACAGTTAAGGAGTTATTGATCTCCAGGGTACGTGCTGGCACAGGGATGGAAGCATTAGCCAAGAAATAAGACAACTGTGGTCACTGGTCATTTTTCCCACTTCTGTGAGGCTTTGGATAAATCCAAGTGGCTTTTGCGTGTCTGCTCCATGCAACTTTTTCTGGTCGTCCTTATCTGGCTCCAAGCTCTTCAGTCCTCCTGGTCTCCTGGGCACTTAGATTACTTGTTCGCCTTTTGCCAACTATGCTAATTTACATGTCATGTAGCTTTGTAAGGGTGTTTTTGAAGTTTCATTTGTGCTTATTTTGTATTTACAGCCTGATTGTAAGCTGCTTTCTGAGCCAAAGGCTAAGAGCTGTTGTCGACCAGCAAATATTCTGTGCAAAAGAGACTCCTCTTCCACTCCATTCCTCCATTTATTCTATACAGGTTTCCCTGCTATCTGAAAGGAGAGCATTCCTTTCATAAACCTTTCATAAATAGAAATGGTATAAAGTGAAGAAGCAGTTACCATTAACTTACACTGGAAAGTTGACTTACATTCTCAGAGCCCCAAAATAACCTCTCTTAGGCTTTTCTGATATCTTGGGTCAATCTTGCTAACAAAGGCACAAAGTAAATGGAGGCAAAGGCAGATAGATGCTCACTGCCAGTTCAAAGCTCCGGTGGCTTGAGGCTGAGCTACTGAGCTTAGTTCCTGGGGGAGGAGCTCGGGGCGCCATTTTCACTGTTTCAAGGTGCACGCAGTGTCCATTGCGGGCTCTACTTGCTGTAAAGCAAAGGCTAAATGCAATTTTCACTTTTTTTTTTTGAAAACTAAGAATCTTCTGGGTAGTGAAAATAGGTACTAAGTAGGTCTTTTATAAAAGCGAGATGGCCTGATGCAAACGTTCAAAAAGTGGGGATTCTTGTATATCCTGAAATCATTTACCTAGTATTTGGTGCCTACCATGTATTGTGCCAAGGGGATTAAAAATGAAACTATTAAACACTTCAAAAATAAATGGTACTGAGAGATACAGTGAGGGTAAAGGCCATATACAAGTAACTCATGTGGCACAGTGCTTTGTACCCAGACTCATGTGACCCATCCATATTAGACATTATTATTACTATTTGGCTCCAACACAGAGAAGTGCTCTGAAAGTAGGAGGTGTTCTATACTTGTTTGTTGTGTGATTGAAGGAGTATACACGGGGGCCCAACAATGTGTGACAAGATGCTGACAAGTATATTTGTGGCCCTCAGCAAAGACTCTGGGTGAGTAAACATTTTTACAGATGCATCATGTACCAGCTGAGTTCGCCCTGGGAATATCTGACAGGGAAATACATTTTTACCAGTGAATGAACCACTGGGGTTGGCATGGTGTGGAGGAGTCAGATTCAAACATACTTCTCAGCTCTCAGTGTAAATGGCATTTGATTTCCTGGGAAATCTGCTGGCTGCTCCTTACCAGGTTCCGATTCCACTGCAGGGTCCCGGAAAGCAAGATTTACTGTGTATTTTATTAGAGGACATCCTTGTAATAATAATAGCTCTAGTTATATAAAGAAGGGTCAGAGAAGCCCAGTAAACAAGTCTAAAACATCAAAACACATAGTGAAAGCAATAAATTGTTAAATTTGGAAGAAAAAATCGTTTTACGTAGACACCCATTTGAGATGTGTTTGCTCCAGGGCATGTCATGCATGCTGAGGGCTGAAGGAGGACAACACCTGAGATCCTCGCTCTCCCTGAGAGAAGAGTCCCCGTGGTAGTGTCACTCAGTGCTGGATATCGTGGGCCCTGCCTTGGCAAGAAAGGTCTGCACATTCTGTGAATGGAGATAACAAGTCTTGGCCTAATCCAAATTGCTCAGCGAATGTTCAAGTCAAATGATACACTCTTTGTGAAAATGCTAGGACTCCTGAATTTACATTATTGGGTTTGAGCTATTTTCTCGGTTTTAGACTCATCTTTCTTTTCTTTTTTTTAATTAATTAATTATTTATTTACTTTGAAGGGGGAGATTCAGAGGGGGGGAGAGAGAGAGAATCTTAAGCAGGTTTCCTGCCCAGTGTGGAGCCAGATGAGTGGCTTGATCTCATGACCCTGAGATCATGATCTGAGCCCAAACTTAAGAGTCTGACACCTAACTGACTGAGCCACTCAGGCGACCCTAGACTCACCTTTCCAGTCTTGGCTCAGCCTGACACATTGAACACATCTCCAAACAAGCCTTTCCATTCCCAGCTTTGCTTGCCTTAAATTTTTACATTGTCTATTAAAAGCTTTTGCAGTCTTTCTTGTCTGAAGGTTATATTCTTTCTTCCATGACTAAGCACATCCATTATTGGTTCCTATGCTCTTCCTTGATCTATCCATAATAGCTGGCACTTAGGTTCTCACCTGATATTTCTTGAGTAAATAGATTACCAACTATTTCCAATTCCGTCTCACAAGATCTCTTCACTCCATTGCTTCTTTTGCATTCCTACTGCTGCTGTATTTTTTGAAGACATCGTCACATCCCATTTTGATGATTGCAGTGATCTCTTATCTGGTCTCCTGTCACTGCTAGTGTCTCCTTAGTTCTGCCTGTTCTGTCCTCTCTTCTTAGTTTCCCATCTACAAAACTATAGGCTCTTGCCCCTTCTTTGCTCAAAGACTCCAATGGCCACCCACTGCCCAGAGGATGACGTTAGAGCTCCCACTGTGCATAGAGTTCATGCTGTGTGTATGTTAAGGTGAGACTGGCTTACGTTGAAAGTCCTCACTCTCCACTTATATCCCCTCATCCCAGAAAGTCCCCTCCCTCAGCCCCATTTGGCTTCTTGCACCCCATCTACAGCTCCATTTCAGGCTAGTTCATACCTCATGACTGGCAAAAACTCTAATCTATATTTAAAATTTTTCCCCCTCTTTATCTTCATTTGACAAATTCCCAGTCACCCTTCAAGACCCAGGTTAAATGTTATCCTCTTCCTAATCAGCTAGTAGACCCGTTATTCTTTTCTTTGGCTTACTATGAAATTTTGTCTCCATGTCCATGAAACCACTTACTATTTATTTCAATTAATTTTTTCATAGTACATTAACTCTAATGTTTGTGGCTCTATTATTTACCAAACTGTTTGGCCTTAGATCAACTAAACTTCTCTGTGCCTGAGGCTCCTTATCTGTATAATGAGGGTAATAGTAGTAAGTACCTCATAGGATACTATGTGGTTTAAATGCATTGTAGAAATGTATCATTATTACAGCAGTGCTTAATGATCACTCGATAAATGTTTGGTATCACTTTTGTTTTATTTAATCATCACAACAACTCTGTAAGTAGGCATTGTTATTATTTTATAGATGTAGAAACTAAGGTCCAGAGAAGCTAAAGGAGTTGGTTAACGATATAATGACTGGTAAGTGGAAGAGCCAAGGTTTGAAGCTGAGTCTATTGACCGTGGAAACCTGAGCTTCCCCCAGCACATAGAGTTGCAGTTGCACAGGTAGTACACAGTGATTAGAGTAGAGATCTCTGTTTTAATGTCTGCCCTTATTGGACTGGACACTTAGGGAGTGCTTGTTTGTGTAATGTCACTATCTAGGGTGAAATCCATCATACTGGAGAAACATAATGAGTGAATGTCTGAATAGCATCATGACTATGCATTTTAGCATTGGGACTGGCATCAAATGTTGATGCTGGGAACGCATTGCTGTCAGGAATATAGTTGAGCTCTTTGGTTCTACTGTGCACATCCCAAGTGAAAGCTAGACCATATGAGAACAAGGCAGGAGGGTGGAGCAATGAATAAGTCATGAGCCCCCTTTCTCTTTCCCCTGCTTTCCTGGTGGCTGCTTCCAGAAAGAGCAATGGGGAATTATGTATTGTATAATCCCAATGGGAAATTGTATATTGTATAAAAATTTACCTTATGATTATCAGTCCATAACTAAAGTACAAGAAATGTCACATTCTTTATTTCTCGAAATCATTTTTATTCTGCTCTTGGCCCTTTATCACCTGGTTGGTAGGAAACAACCTGAGTCATGGTAGAGATTCCCTTTCTTTCTCTGTGGGATTGATGATAATCTGAGGCTTATCAAGTGTTGAGAACTGGGGGACCCCTGGGTCCTTGGTCTAGGTTGCTTGTCATCTTTGCCCCTGCTCCTTATCTTTCTGGGTCCTGTTCAGAGGGAGGCCCATGCAGAGATACCTGTGTGCCCATTGCCTAAATGTTTTCACCCATCTGTCCCAGCCCTTGCAAGCATTCTAACACGTCTTCCACGAGGTCTATGGCCACACGGGCAAGAGAGGCCTGGGCTTTGTGCCGTCGTGGAAGTCCTTATCCCCAACCTTACGCTCTGATGTTTCAAATTTCCCACTCATTTGGAAGTTTCGCCTGCCTTCTGTCAAAGCACCTACTTTCTCCATCCCCTCCGAGCTGCTTCAGAATGACTCAGCACAATCCTCCTCCAGCGGGTTCCAGAAACTACAGGCCTTTCCTTTTTCAGAGTGCGGCAGCAGAAAGTGATGCCAACACTGGTCAGCATGTCATTTACAGCAGAGCTATGGATACAGATGCATGTGTCGCTGTGGGCGGGGCAGGGAGCAGCCAACCCCAGGGACCGAAGGGGCAGCGATGGAAATGGGGGAGGGAAACCTATCCTGTGGAGTCATCTCTTTGTATTTTCCTGTCTCTCTGGGTCTTTGGCGACTTCTCAGTTTCTCATTCTCACATGATTATCTTCCTCATTTTGCAGACCTCAAGTGTGAGTGTTTTTAGACTCTTGTGCCAAACCAGGCCTGACTCCTATTCCCTTGCCTCCAAAGGGCTTATTGAAAAGAATAAATCATTTTTGGTCTGCATGTTACCTTTGAGTTTTCTTTTGAAACCTCCTGTGTAATTTTGCAGACTTCACCTGACCAAAGGGAGCCTCTGGCATTTCTTATTTGGAGGCTTCCTTGCCGTTATTTCTGTATTGGAATACAGCAAATAATTTAATTTTATCTCTTTCTGTACATTGCTTTCAAGTTTTCTGCCAAAGGCGCATGTTGCTTTAGGTGAATTTTGCAGGACTTAGCAGACGTGTTCATTTTTCATTTTATTCACCTCAGATACTAGGCGGTATAAATACTCTTGTTAATATTTGATAGTTAAGTAATGAGGCTATGGTTGTACCAATTAGCCTAATTTTTCTAATTTTATCCCTTATAAAGATGATGGATGATATTAAAGGGAACCTTTGCTTTTCATTTACCAAAGTTTTCATGATGAGAACAAGCTTTTTATATATATATATATATATATATATTATTTCTGGCTGTTAGGCATCTCATACAAACAAAATTTCCTTAGAAAAAGCTTCAAAGAAAAATGTCTTTTAAAAATGAAAGTCTTGGAGAAAAATGGAGAAAGAAGCCACTTGACTCAGTCTGGCTCAATTCTCAGACATTTGGATCTATTTCCAAATGCTTGTGGGCTCCAGGTTGAGCCCGCAGTTAAACATAAAATCTTTAATAAGGACCAAAGCTTCAAGGTTGCCGAGGTTAGTTGCTTTGGTGCTTGGAGGATGCTGACTACACCAATAATGACATCTCACCTAATGAAACTGTCAATGAGAAGGCAGACCTCTGAGTACAACCTGAATAATCAGCGAGAGTGTGTGACATGGACACGGCTTTCTCTGTGTCATTTATGGTTGACCACCTGGCATGAACCATGAGGGAGGCACTCTACGTGCTACCCTAGGAGCTGCCTAGTTGGAATCACCCCCGATGAGCAGTCTCAGTTTTTGAACATAAGCGCCAGACACTAAGCTAGGCACTCGATAGGAACTCATTGTTTGAAATGAGTTTGTTTTGAGTGTGTAGAATAATGCCTGCCATAAAATCAGGGCTCCGGGAATGGAGCTATTATTATCATTCTTGTTAGTCATAAATTCTCATACAGAATTGAAAAGTCAACTTTATGATTCCCTTTTCTCCTGGTAAGATACCTGAGCTTTAGAGTTAAAAACTTGCTGCTCTCAAAAAACAAAAGTTGGGGTGATGGTTCATTGCCAACTCAAAAGGAAGGGTGAGTGGAGTAATGAAATAAATAAAGTCATGTCAGATTTAGCTCAAAGTGCAAAATAAATATTTGTGAGTCTAAACTGATATATAAATGATTGAATATGTAAGTAAATGGAAGAGAAGAGACAAATCTCCCATACAGAAGAATTCTAATTGATTTGCATAGACACTTCCCATAGGAAGTGCAGCTTAAACTTGAGGACCGTGCTTAATGGCTGCTGTCCGAACAGTAAGGGAATGAAGAGTACGCGAAGTAACTATAGGGCCGAGAAATCTGAGGACAGAGCACAGTCTCAGTCAGGATATCATGGTTTGAATATCATTGCTGATAAGTCATGGTGGTGTCATACATCCTTGACGTGATATGAGAATGACACTTCCCTTCTGTGGTCTTCCACCTGGAAACCTATAATTCTAGTATAATCTTGAGAAAAGTATCAAACAGGCTCAAATGAAGAGACATTCTGTAAGTTACCTGACAGTATTCCTCAAACTGTCAAGGTCATCAGATGCAAGGAAAGTCTAAGAAACTGTCACAGACATTGAAGGCTATGGTGACAAGACTGGGGTATCCTGGATGGAATCCAGGAATGAGAAAAGGACATCAGGAAAAAACACCAGTAAAACCTGGGTAAAATGCGGAGTTTACTTAATAGTAATATACCAATGTTGACCCCTGGGTTGTAGTGAATGTATCATGGTAATGTGAGGGATTATCTATGAGGAACATTGTGTGTAGAGTACATGGTTACTCTTTGTACGATCTTTGCAACTTTCTCATAAATCCAAAATTTTTCTGAAATAAATATATTAGAAAATAGGATATAACTTGTTATATGTAGGCACATGTGTAATACCTTATATAAATAAAACAACTTCAGGTAAGATTGCAGAGTTAGAGTCAAAACTGATTAATATCTCACAGGACAATTAACAAAACCATTGAGTTTTTCTGTTTCACTGGCCAGAAATTATTTGCATCTCTATCTGCAAAACTGTGCAAGGTAATTTTTGGCCCTATGGAATTGTAAAGTAACCCAGTCAATAGAAAGTTGAGTTTAGGACTGCACAGAGCAAAGGTGAGTGATTTCTTATTTATTTTCAAGTTTGGGATATTTTTGCTCAGAGTCTCTCTTCTATCAACGGTGATCATGAATAATCTGCCAAGAGTATTCCTGATCACACAGAGAGACTGCTCTCTTACATTTGGCTTGATTATTTACAAAGATTCAGCAAGAGTGTTAATTAACTGTATAGGCCTCCTCAAGTTTGCTTTGCAAATCCAGAGCTATATAGTACTGAGCATCCATAAAAGCCTGGGAATTAACTCTGATCAGGTTGGACTATGAAAGGTCTATATTATTTAGTCTTCTCTCCAAAGCTAGAAAACCAAATCTGAGATACTTCATCAGATTTCGGCAGCAATTGCTATAAATTGGAGACATTCTTCTCTTTGAGGTCTCCCAAATTCACGAAGGCCTCTGGCTTGCCTGAGTGACCTTCCCCACCCCCTCAGGGACTAGGTCCCTCTATGCAAGTTCTGAGCCAGTTTTCTTGGGGACTTGGGAGACATTGGTTCCACATAGGAAGTCAATCATTGTTCCTTAATCCGAGCTGTTATTTCTGATTTAAAAAGCATCATTCACAAATATGACACTCCAGGTAAGGCCTGGTTGTACAATCTACTTGTCCAATTATGTCCCAGAAAAAGGAGGATGGATTCATACTGAACTTAATATTGCCATGAAAAGCAGAGAGACTTGGTCAAAGTCTGGGTTTCTGAATTTCGAGGGGACCATGAAAACCAGAAACTATTCAAAAGTGTTTCATTTTAGTTTATGAGAGGAGAGTCTGCTCAATTGAAGGTCAGAGGTGGTTTAAGAAAAAAGAGTAAGGGCCCCATCATATAGCCATGGAAATCAAACCTGGGCAGAATGAGGCAGACCCAGCACCCCTATATTCTCATTGGATTTTCCCAAGTCTCTGTTGTCAAAGGGTAGCTCCCTGTCACATAGCTCCAGGGGCCCCATTCCCATAGATGCCCTTGGGGCTGGGCCACATGGCAGCAGGTGTTAATCAGATTCAGAGAGCTTAGCATGAGTGCTTTGACTCCTTCATGGAAAAGTGAGGAGGGAGGTGGGAGAGGGAGATGCAAAAAAATATCTCAAAACTGATGACACAGCAAGACATAGGAGACAAGCGTAGTGTACTTTATGTTTGTGCCCTCTGTGATAAAGAAACACACAATAAAAAGTGTTTTACTATTTTCTCTTATTCTACTGCTAGTGAGGCTGCTGTAGAATCTTCTGGAAAATGAAATCCAGAAAAACCCACTCAGCTCACCTGAGTCAACTCATTGCCAAAGGTGAATCCTTATAAAGACAAATGAGCACAAACCCCACGGCGACAGGTTATTTGTAACTGTTTGCTTTATTTCCAGTGAATTTCCAGGAATTAGAACTCACACAAAATGTATTTCCTGTGTTATTTAATTACTAGCTTAACTCTAAAACACATTTAAATATTATCAAAAGTTAAAAGTGCATTTGGAGAAAAGAAGTAAAAGGAGTAAGTTTCTGTAAATAGAAAATCAATTGACAAGTGGCATTTACTAGGGGACCATATTGCTGGAGCCTCCCCTGGTGGCCTTGTGGCCACCCTCAACGTCACAGCCACAAATGGCATTTCACAAGTATTGTGGCTGTCTGTACAGATATTTACTCAAATTTACTGGGTTTTGCTATTTCCTTTGTAATAATCTTTCCTGATCTATTTACTTTGTGTTTACTGTATGGGAATTGGCTCAACCTGCTTTATAATGGAGGCTTCTTTTTAGTTTGTGGTATTCACTGAAAAAATAGAGGGCTGACGTTAGTTTTTACAGAAATGCTATACAGTCTGGGGCTTCATGTATCATACCATGATGGTTTTTGTGGCCTGCTCCATATTAATGTTCACCAATACCAATCTTTTTCCTTTTATTCTTGTAATTTCATATATTTTAGTTTAAGGTAGGTAAGAAATCCTTTTGGATTCTAGTACATGATATTCGACATTTAGATAAACAAAACTCTGTTTGCCAATAGAAAACCACATTACTGTCACTTTCAATACAACTGCAAAAAAGGTGTAGTGCTACTATGTTATTTCCCATCCCCAAATCTCCTTATAGAATTGGAATAAATTTTATATACTTGTGTCTTATACAGTGTTGATATATAAAATATTTAAAGGTTAGGTTTCTACTTACTGGACACTAAAAAAGAAACCAAAAGAAACTCCAACAACCCTTAAACCTTATCTTTTTTTGACATTTCTTTGGAATGGTAAACAACAAGACCAGACTTCTCTAAATACAGTCCACTCCTGGCAAAAAAAAAAAAAAAAAAAAAGAATTTTTATCCCAAGAAGGAGCTACACAATCAGCTTGTGCTTGGAAACCTCCCCGTGCATGGTTTTCAGTTCCTGCATCTGAGAAGGACAGATGAGAAAGCCTTCCACCCCACTGCCAAGCCAGGGAGGCATTCAGTCTCTCTGCTGGTTCTACCCTAATTAAATGTGGACTTTATGTAAACCACAACCCAGACTTTTTATGAATTCAGAATATGCTGGCTTCATTATTCTTGTCAGGCGGCAAAACTAGACCATGACAGATGAGTTTCTGAGCATTTGCTGATCATTCATCTACAAAACATAATAGTTTGATTCTTTCACTTAGGGCTATTTACAGAAACAGAAGTTGATTAATTGAAGCACCAACACTGGGTAAATTCTCATTCTCTCTCTCTGTCCTGAATCCACTCTTAATGTGTCTCAAGGAAATCATCATTAATAATACATTACCGAAGGAGGAATACTGTGACTCATTCCCTCTAGAGAAATTATGTGATTTCATTAATCTCAAATAAGTGTATAAGTATTTCTTTAACTCTATTTTATCTGTATGAAACATATATTTTCATAGTGTTGGAGACTTACTGAGTTCCAAATACATGGATGTGTCCATACTTAAAAGTATTACGAACCATGGACACAGTGATAAAAGTAATATTCATAGTAATAATATCCAACATTTATTTAATACTAAGTATGGATAAGTACTCTCAAGTACTTTGTTATTTCAAATCCTCACAACAACTCTGATCAATGAGCATTCTTATCTCCATTTCACAGAGAAGGAAATAAAGACACAGAGAGATCAAGTGATTTATCCATGGTCAAAGCACTCCTAAATGACAGGGTTGAGATTTAAACTCAAATATAATTGGCTCCAAAGCCTGTGCTCTTCATCATTGTCTCTATTATACTGTGGATGAGTCAAATCAGACCACAGAGGGGTGGGTTGATGAATTGATGGTGGATAGGCAGGCATAATTTATTAACTGTTCAGATGCCCTGCTGTTTTCAAAGACACCTCTGGACAACATCGCTCCCCACTGCCATATTTACAGGGAACAACAAATGGCTCCTTTCCTAAGCCACCTCTGCCTCTCTCCTATGAGTTCTAAGCTCCAGAATCTGAAAGGGCCAACTTAGAAGCCGTAAGGATGTGAGATGTGGCTACAGCCCCCTGCTCTGTAAATGATGGAGGGGAACTTCGTCCTTCTTGTTTATTCTTCTACTCATGAGCTTTGGTTCTTATTCACCAGTAGAAACTTCTAACTCAACAGAGCTTCTTTAGCAAGAACTGCCAGAGTCCCTTATGGTTTATAAAACATCACATTTATATGGACCCAGGCGTTTAGTAAAACTTCTGAAGAATCCTCCTACTGGCAAACCAGTCCCTCAGACTTTTAAAAGGTGACTCCTAGGAACATGGAACCCCAAGCGATGGCTACAGGTCTTCCTTTCTTCCCTTGATCCGTCAGCACAATACATTATGAGGGGTAGAGGTCCTGCAGAGCAAGTCAAGATGGGAGTGAAGGAGAAAGGGTTGTTTAGGAATCTGTTGCTCAAGGATCTTTGTGGCTTTCTACAGGGCTGCTAGGTCTGTACTGTGAAACTTGTGACGGCTGCTCCAGGGAGAGTGTGTGACGTGGAAGAAAGCAAACGGGAGTGAGTCAGGAAATCACATTCTGTCTCTTACTCGCCTTGTGGCCCTGGGTTCATTGCTTTACCTCTGAACCTGAGTGTTTTATCTACCAGATGAGATTCCTACCTCACAGCCTACCTGGGGCCCATCGATGTCCAGTGTAATGTGTGTGATGATGGTGGTGTTCTGCTGGAAGGGAAGCCTATAGGCAAGAGGTCTTTCACTGATGAAAATGTAAGGTTCCCTGGCAGATCTGGCAGAACTTTCGACATTTCAGACTCTGGACTTTCTCCTATTTATGTATAAATTCTAGTAAATCCACCTCATTGCATCTGCCCTGTGCTTCCTGTCTTCTAGTTGGGGCAAATTTTTATCCTCTGTGGCTCCCTGGTATATTTAGCAATGAGATAAGTGTGGGTTTATCAAGCTCTCAGGAATAAAGTGATGCCACCATTTAATTTAGCGTTTAATTATAATATCCTGCCTCCCTGGCAAGTTGCTGTATTCTACCTAAGTAAACGGAGTGGAAAATGTCTATTACTGTTTTGCTTTGAATTTCAAAGTTTATTTCCTTATGAGTTGTTCCACTTAGTTTCAATCTCACCACCTGGACTTGAAGGGGGATAGAGTAGGAGGGCTATCTGAGTGCTGTAATAAATACAGGTCTTTGTCTACACCAAGGTCAATTCCCCGGCCTCCTGCTTCCTTGGCTTACCTCTGTGCCACTCCAGCTGAGCCACTCCTTGGGCTCCCTACCTGTGGTTCTTTCCTGGTGCTGCCAGAACAGACTTAGTGGCTTCAAACGACACAATTATATTCTTTTTTTTTTAAAAGATTTTATTTATTTATTTAACAGAGAGAGACAGAGAGAGAGGGAACACAAGCAGGGGGAGTGGGAGAGGGAGAACCAGGCTCTCTGCTGAGCAGGGAGCCCGATGCGGCACTCGATCCCAGGATGCTGGCATCATGACCTGAGCCTAAGGCAGACGCTCAATGACTGAGCCACCCAGGTGCCCCCCACAATTATATTCTTTACAGATCCAAAGGTTGGACATCCAAACACAGACTTAGGGGACTACCATCAAGGTCTTAGCAGAGCTCCACTCCTGGAACTATGGGAGAGGTTATGTTTCCTTGCCTTTTTCAGCTTCTAGAAGCTGGCTGGACTCCTTCATTTGTGGCCTCTTTCTCTGTCTTTAAAGAGAAATCACCCCAGCCTCTGTTCCCTCAGCACATCTTCACTCGCTCTGATCTCCTACCTTCTTTTTATGGAGACCCTTATCATTACATCGGACCCTACCCGATAATCCAGGATAATCTCTCCATCTCAAGATCCATAATTTATTACATCTGTGATGTCTCTTTTGCTGTTAAGATAACATATTTATAGGTTCCAGGGATTTGGCTGTGTGCATCTTTGGGGGAGGGAGGATTACTCTGTCTACCACATCCCTGCCCAAGGCCATGGCATGCATTTAGGACTCACTGCTGTATCTCTCTTTTGCCACTCTCATTTGGGATTTCCTGACCTCTGCCCTGCAGCAGACACTTCTCTCTCTGCAGATCAGACCCCCAACCTGCCCATTTTCTTCTAGTTTATCTGGGATATTCAGTTTATTTTGGCAGAGGGAACAACAGTTGTCATATCAGTTGTCATGACAATCCAGCAAGGAAGTAAGTAATATAATCCTCATTGTACATATGATGAGAGTTATATGCAGAGACATTTACTTGGGACCTCACAGCTGGTTAGTGGCAGAGCTGGGATTTGAAGGCCAAGAACTTTTGCTTTAACTGCAAGCATCCTCTCTTTCCATCAGGTAGAGTTACTTCCCACTTCCTTTGTCACAGAGTAAGAGCAACCCCAACTCCATTCAACATTATTCCCCTGCTTTGGATTTCATCTCTTTCCACCTCCTCTGGGAACTGGGACCATCATTTTTTCTTCCATGTGTTGATTTCTCCATCACATTTATATTAACCTCTTCAACTTGGAAATATGCTCATCCCCAAAATATTTTCTCCAAAATTACCTTGGCTTCTCCTGATATGTCCTTGACTTTACCATATCCCATGGAAGAATAGCCTGTAATAGCCATTCTCAACTTTATTCCTTAGTGCCCTGCAATCTACTTTCTGCAAAAAAGTTCCTGCCTTTCCCAGCCTCTTGGCTGAATGTCAGCAAGTGGGGCCACACCCCACGTGTTACGTCATGGAGGCTTTTCTCTTTGTCTTCCTAAGACACTGTGATCTTTTGGTCCTTCTCCTACTGGTTCATCGGGTCTGTGGTTGGCTTCTTTCCCTCTCACGAATCTTTTCTTTCTTATTTCATAATTTCATCATTCCCTAAGAATGCAGCCATCACTTCAATCCTGGTGACTCCCCACGCTTGATTTCCAGCGCCAAACTTTTGAGTTCCTCATACCACCTCCCTGTTGCATATCTTCCCCTGAAGTCCTTCCAACTCTTCAAATATAGTGTGTGCAAACATGAGCTCCTTCATTCAGCAGGATTATTGGAATGGTTACTGCGTGCCAAGTGCTATGTTGTGAATGAGATGCAGACTTCAAGGAATCTAGTGGGAAAGAGATGGGGCTACATCATTGTAATGCAGTTTGGTATGATAAATAGTAGAGGGATGTGTTTAGGAGTACAAGGGGGAGCATAGAGGGAGGTCCCCACACCGCCTGAGCAGAACTTTGGAGGGAGGTGTTAAATGGGTAATGGGGAGGATGGGTGGGTGATGGAGAGGCAGGAAAGAATGGTCCATGCAGAAGAGAATGTGTAGTGCACAGCACAGAATTGAGTGTATAGAAAATATCTAGGCATTATTCTTAGACAAGCTCTTCTTCTTCCCTCTTTGGATTCGTGGAATGTCCCTTTTCCCCAGAAAGTAGCCCAATACATGGGAAAACATTCAGAGCACTGCTTCGCTTAAAGTAACTGTCCAGTGAATATATATTGAAGGAAAGGTGGAATAAAGTTTAGAAGTTACCATGTCAGTGAGCTAGGTCTCTATTCTGGCACATGCGTTGAGGGTTTCTTGGAGGGCTTAGTGGGAGGTCTTTGTGAGGTTCTCCGGCTGGGAGACTGTCTTAAGGTCCTTCTGGCCTTAGGTAGTAGCAATCCTATATGGGTGCCTTGAGCTTATGCCTGGCTTTGTTTGTTACCTATACTTTTCTTTTCAAATCCCTTTCCTGTTCAGATCAGCTCTGGGGAGGGATTTGATCATATTCACTTATCCTTGTATGTCTTCACCTATTGGCTTTTATCCCTAAAAGTCCTCTGGGAATATTTACTGAGAGCATTTTACCCTGTTGGAGAGATTCCAGACTCTTGAAGATAGAGAAAGTGCTATTTTTTAAAGAAACCATGTCCTTTTACCCCCTCCATGAAATCCATCCTGCCTACCCATGAGGGTGCTCAGACTGGCCTGCGTGTGACCTACTTCTCCCCAAGCTTGGAAAGGTCTCAAAGGCTCCTCAGTTTAACAAACATTTATTCGGCAGTCTTTTCTGTGCCAGGCATTCTTTACCATTGGGAATACAAAAACAAATAGACCACTTCTGGTGTGCAATCCAGTGGGAATTATCAGTGGTCTGAGTGGAATGACAAGAGAAGAACAAAAATATGACAAGAGCTGGTGGGCAGTGGGAGAAGTCTCACTTGACCTGGGCTTCCAGGAGTGAGTTTGAGGAGGGAAACATGTCAGGAGACAGTTTCCCTTTCCTTCCCAACTTTCCAGGATGTCGCTTCACAATGGTGTTTAGGGACCTGCGTATGTGTGTGGGTGTGGGGGAAGGGTGGATTACACACATGAGGCTGAGCATGCCCCTCTCGGGGCCACTGCTCTCTCCTCCTGCCCTACTGGACTGTGAAGTACTTCAAGATAAGACAGGTCTTTTTCTCTGTGTGCCCCCTGTCTCTGCCCTCCTCCCAGTAGCAGCTACATAAGTGCTTAGTAAGTATCTCTGGGATAAATGAATGAATAATAAAGTGGAGGCTGTAACTACTTTACTTGCCTCTGGGGCATTGTAAGACATCATTAGTTAATGCGTGCAAAGAGTCATATGAGCCTTAATTATTAACATTATTTTATCTGCCAACTGCCTATGGCTTACTTTCTGTGTATGATATGGCAGTTGGGTCTGGAACAAAATTCCCTGCTGTCCACTCCCAGCTTCCAGTCCTAGATTTAATAATTTGACCTCAGGAGGTGCTGGAAGGGCAGCGTGAGGGACCCCTTCCCCAGAGCACTGGCAGAGGAGGGACATGCCTTGGCCATGGTGGCCATTTTCCTGCAGCTTCACGGCTGGGTTCGGAGGAATGACTTGGGATCGATCCTCAAGGAGAGGAGCGGAAGGTACATCACCGCTTTCCCTGTCTGATTGGCCTTTTTCCGAGTTACTCTGAGAGCAAATTGATTTCTGTCTTTCTCCATTATTCAGGGTTATATTCTGAGGAAAGTAACTTCAGACCTCATGTGACTTTTTCCTGTGCCTTAAACATTTATTCAGAATGAGTACTTTTCTACTCCGTCATCCCCGCTAATAAGTAATGCCAGAAAACTAACTCTGAGGATCACGAGGCAGTTAAGAAAGTCACAGAGTATATGATAGTGATGTGGAATTTCCATGTTGTTGATGAGAAACATATTTTGTTCATTCATGAAGAAATCACTCTATTATAATGCAGAGTTAAATCTGTTTTCCAAATTCCTGATGGTGAGATGATTCTAAGAGGAAGTGTACGTGTGTGTGTGTTTCTATGTGTTGAGATGTTATCACCAAGTGGGTTGGAAATTGGCTTTCCTTTGGAGAGAAAAATTGTTGGCACTATATATTACCTTCTAATATACTCTTTCTCTCTCTCTCACACACATGAACACACACATAGCTCTGCTTAGAGACTCATTCTGGTAATAAGATCTATACATGGGAAAGTTAGTGGGCCAAGATCACCATATTAATTAGCGGACCATCGTCATGGCTGAGTAGTCCTGGGGGTTGATTTACAGTATCGTGGGAATCACACCAAGGGCTGGCTGGGCAACTGGAACTAGGCCTCATTGCCCCTGTCCTACCTCCTTTTCTGTAGCTACTCTGGATCCCTCCCCACCCCCAATGGCTTCCTTCTTGGATTCTCATCTAGGCTTCCCCCTTTGACATACTGGTAACGGACTTCCGGACTCCCAGCGGACCCCATCAGAGCTGCCAGTCTCTGCGACCCACATTTGGAGTACACCATTCTGTTCATGCCATCCCTGGGGCTTCAGTGTGCCCGTCTCAGGGCCCAGCAGGCTACAGAACTGACAGAGTCTCCTGGGCCAGGAGAGGTGTTCTGGTGAACTGGAATGTTCATAGCCTGCCTGAAGAGAGTAGCTGCTTCTTGTAGGCTCCAGCTGATTGAAGTGAAACAACGCAAAACAAATAATGAGAATCAAGCCCAGGGTTGCCAATGCACCAGCAATTTCACCACGCAGTCGTCCATGGGAAATCGTCCCAATCCAGAAATGTTGGCATCAAAATGAAGAATCCATCATGTCAACCAGACAAAATGCATCTTAGAAGATCCTCCTGCAGGCCTCCAGTTTGCAGCCTCTGATACGTAGCGTATGGGAGTGTCAAGTCTCGTAGTCCAGACCGAAAAGGGATGCTGGAAGTCTCTCATACTGCAACCACCAGGAAAGTCTCAGTGGATTAAATAGGAAACAACATGAACACAGTCCCTGAGAAGGCTCTTTACTCAGATGTGAAGACTCACCAAGCTGCCTCTGATATCACCCAGTCCTACAACACCACGCAATGTGCCCTCCTAGTACCAGATGGTCATTCCTGGCTGAATTCTGACCCACAGAACCAGAGATCTGAGGAGCGAAGTTATCAGTAGACTGTGCAGCAGGGGAAACAGGTAATACATGGAAGCTTGGGCTATTGTCTGAAAGCAACAATATCTTCAGAAAGGTCTGGGGAGTTCTTAAAAAAAAAACAAAAAAGGCAAAGAGCTCACCTACTCTAATGTGTCTTCTGCCCAGAGTGGGGTTTGCAGATGACAAGTTGAGTGTAAAACGTTATTACGGCAGGCTCAACACGGCGGTTGATGTGACACGCGACATGCGTGGCTGGGTCTCTTTATTTTGGAAAATCTGTCCTTGCTTTGCCAGTGCCTTGTCATAATCTAGCTTTACATCACGATTTTGGAAGAACTCACACTAAAATTTTAGGTATTTCTGATTTAAGGCATTTTTTTTTAAAGACAGTGAACTCTTCTGATTTTTGAACCAAGTTTATGATGAGGAAGGTCACTCCCAGAATACTAAGGTCACAGAAAGCAGAGTCAGTGCCAAAGGATGTGAGCTCTATCTCTGCTCTAGTGGTCATGAGTCCCTGAAGCTGACTGCCCCCCACATATTTTTGACAAGTTCATAAAACCCAGATTATATTTAGGTAATAATTACTCAAAATAGAGGCCCTGGAGGTGCCTTTCTGATAAAATATGTCATTAAGCATAAATTATGCAAAAATTAAAAAGAAAAACCTCTTAGTTTGGATGAAATGATTTGCCTTTCAGACATTCTTTCCTATTTTTGCATGTTGAAAACAACTTACATCTTTTCACACGATCAATGCAATTGATTTGTTTAGTGAGATATATGAATGATAGTGTTCATCGTAGAATGATCTTATCTCAAGGTAGAGGGTAGCCTGTGACCTATAGAACTAACTCTGAAATGTCATTCTGAATCAAGTTAAATGAGTCATCACGTATTTACTCAAGGAATCTTCCGAGCCGGATGTTATTCTCTTCTCTCTTTCTCCCCCATTCTTCTCTGTTCACTTCAGTATCACATTAGGATTTTTTTTTAAAGATTTTATTTATTTATTTGACACACAGAGAGAGATCACGAGTAGGCAGAGAGGCAGGCAGAGAGAGGAGGAAGCAGGCTCCCCACTGAGCAGGGAGCCCAATGCGGGGCTCGATCCCAGGACCCTGAGATCATGACCTGAGCCAAAGGCAGGGGCTTTAACCCACTGAGCCACCCAGGCGTCCTCACATTAGGATTTTAATGAAACTGTGAACTTGGATAAGGAACTTCTCTGTGGTTAACCCAGGTAGAAGGAAATGTGGCTGACCCTAATTACAAGAGCAGATTATAGGCCCACAGGAGTACTTACCCCCTTTTTGCCAGAAAGCAGTCTCTCGCCTTGCCTGGCATTAAAGGTCAGGAAGCAGAACCTGTATCACAGGAAAAGAAGAGGAAAACCCCAGATCTAAGAGCCTTAAAATGGAAGTAAAAGTGAAACACCACTTCTTTTCACAGCTTATTTCCCCCTAATTATCCAAACAGCATACACAGTCAGCCCCACTTTGGGCAATGTCTCTGATGCCTCTAGGAGGCATTTCTGAAGGTGCAAAGGTTTGACCTCAGTAGACCTCTGTTGTCAGGCAAGATGGCCAATCTTGCATCATAATATATCTGCATACCTCCATACAGACCGGAACTGCCCAGAGGGAAGGAATAATTCCGTCTTTTCAACAGGAAGAGCACTGGCATCCAGTCAAAGTTCTGTGTCGTTTTACTGGATCACAGGATAGAGCTAAAGTCAATGCCCCACTGCTGGTAGATAGGAGGCTGCAGGGTCTCGTTTTGGCAACTGGTGAGCCCCCATCTGCACCACTGCGGGACCCTGGGGACCCCTCACCTCACGCTCCCTCATCTACCGCCAGCTGGCCGTGTTTCCCCCGAGCTTCTCAGTGTGTGTTCACTCACACTCGGTGTTCACAACATTCAGCTGTGATCTGTTTTGAGGTTCACAGGCCACAGCCCTGGGGCAGGCACTGCTCTTACAATTTTACTTCCTGGGGTGTGAACATGCCTCACTATTCCAGCAGGCGCTGCACTCATCCCCCGGTGACCAGCCTGGGGCCACAGGGTGGCTCAGAAGACAGGGGTCTTCTTTCCTCCTCCGTGAAACAAGCCCATGGGTGTTGGAATCAGACAGATGCAGGTTCAAAACACCAATCCGTCACTTAGCAATTCGGGGTAAATTACTCTATCCCTTTAAGCCTCAGTTTACTCAGCTACAAAAATGGGTCCACTGTAGCACCAAAGTGGTAGTATGTATATAAGATTAAAATGCAAAACGTATGTAAAGCACTTAGCAGGATGCGTAGCCCATATGGTAAGCGTTCAGTAAATATTAGCCACCAGAAATGTTATCAACAGCTGCTGATGTCATCACAAGACAGGCTGTTCTTATTAGTGTCATAAGAAACTATTTCCTCTTCTATCCTATACTACTGAGCACGCAGTTCAACACCAAGATTTCTCTTAGTCTTCCAATAAAAATTTTACTCCTGAGCACCCCGATCTGTTTCTATAGCCACTGACTACTTATGGTGACATTTGTCTACTTGCACATGGGGCTCTATGTTTACCAGGGATGGGTACAGGAGAGGAACCTTTTCTCTGTATATTTATTTTTTTTATACCCAGTCATTTGCTTTTTTTTTTTTTTTTTTATGTGAAGGTACAATGAGAACTCCTATTACCACTAAAAACATGTACAAGAAAAAATATTTTTCTGACTATCTAAGCCAGCCAAACACACTTTTTGGTGATATATTGTGCCCCGATGGCTTTTTCTGATTAAAAGGCTCACGGCTTATGGTGAAAGGCTGTAGCTGCCGTAGTGCGGTGATTAGCATATAAATGCTCATCCCTGTCATGGATGTGTATAATCATGAAATATGCTGCCATCTAAGTAGGAACGCGCAGTAGACTGGGGTGCAGAGCATTATAGCATCTTACAGGAATGTAACATTTATGGTTGAATAGTCTTTTTCAATATAAGCAGGTATAATAATTTCCCCCCAAATACTGTCAGGATAAACATTCTTAGACTTGGTCAAGGGCCAGAAAGAAGTGCTTTTGCTGGTACATGAAGACAACCTTAGCAACTCCCCCACTAGTATAAACGTACTTTATGTATTTAGGCTTTAAAAATTGTAGCTCCTCAGACATGAAAAGGTTTGGATATTTTTGACTGAATTAAAGGATCAACTGACCAACAATGCAAGGATTTCCTTTTGAAATTTAGATTTTTGGAATGGAAAGAAGCTCTCATCTTGCCCTAGGTGGTCGCCTGGGGATTGTGGGTGGTGTCTCGTCTCTGATACCGCAGAATAATCTTGAAGGTGGGGTCTGTTTTGTTCACCAGATCTGCAGTACCTGTGACTTTTATTTTTTTTTAATTTTTTAAAAAGATTTTTTAAATTTATTTGAGAGACAGAGAGCAGGAGCAGGGCTAGAGGGTGGAGGGAGAAGCAGACTTCCCCGCCAAGCAGGGAGCCCTAGGTGGGGCTCCACCCCAGGACCCTCAGATCATGACCTGAGCGGAAGGCAGATGCTTAACCAACTGAGCCATCTGGGCGCCCCAGTACCTGTAACTTTTAAATTAACCATTTGCTGAAAGAATTCATGGCTTAGTGAACTTTGTGAACTAGACGCTGTTTATCTTTGAGGACCCTTCTTTCCCCTCTGTGCTTTCCACTGTGAGTCTGTGAGCTTGAGCTTCCTTGCCAGGTACCCCTGTGCTTCCGTCCCCTTCTCCACCTCAGCTGCTTCCACCCCACAGCAAGCACACTCAAGTGGTGCCGTGCCATGGAGATTTGCAATTCACAAGGAGCAGAGACCCTATCAAAGAAGGATGGGAGTCCATAGGTAAACTCTCATGCATCAGTCAGCCTGATGTGTGGGTACGTGATGATGAATATTGGCGCTATCCTGGAGCCCTAAAACCCCACACATCTGTGGTCAATCGGTGTTGCCCGGTTGTGCTCATCAGACAGCTGAATTCAACTGTCCAAATGCAACACCATTTTTCAAATAACTATTTTCAGTTACGGGTAGAATTGAGTGTTTTAATATTATGTAGGCATGAGGTAATCTGGGTATTTTCATGTACAACCTCTTTTACATACTTGACTCTAGATTGCTTCTGAATGAAGGGTCTCGTTTTTATTAGCAATATTAGTCCATGTCAGTACTGGGACCAGGACTGAAGCATTTATTAGCTCTCTCTAAGACGCTGCTAATAGCTGAGCCAAAATAAGCCATGATACTTTATTTCTATATTAATTTGTTTTAAATCTATGTATCTATTTTTAATAAAAAATAATTTAGAATTGGATTCTGCAATAAATAATACAGATTCCCTGGGGCGCCTGGGTGGCTCAGTGGGTTAAAGCCTCTGCCTTCCGCTCAGGTCATGATCTCAGGGTCCTGGGATGGAGCCCCACATCATCGGGCTCTCTGCTCAGCAGGGAGCCTGCTTCCTCCTCTCAATCTTCCTGCCTCTCTGCCTACTTGTGATCTCTCTGTCTCTGTGTCAAATAAATAAACAAATAAATCTTTAAAAAAATAATACAGATTCCGAAATAGTGGCTTACATAGAAGTTTGTTTGTCTCTTACATAAAAGAAGACTAGAGGTAGTATTACAGAGTACTTTGTCATCTCCATGAAATCACCTATGATCCAGAATTCTGGTAATTTACTGTTCCACTTAGCATGAAGCTCCTATATTCATGGTTTAAGATGGCTGCTGGAGATCCAGCCATCATAATCTCTTTTCATGCAACAGGATGAAGGGATGAAGAAAGGTGTAAATTCTCACTTAAAAATGCTTCTGGTGGGCGCCTGGGTGGCTCAGTGGGTTAAAGCCGCTGCCTTTGGCTCAGGTCATGATCCCAGGGTCCTGGGATCCAGGCCCACATCGGGCTCTCTACTCAGCAGGGAGCCTGCTTCCTCCTCTCTCCTCTCTCTGCCTGCCTCTCTGCCTACTTGTAATCTCTCTCTCTGTGTCAAATGAATAAATCAAATCTTTTAAAAAAAATGCTTCTGGAATGTCCCAACATCATTTACATTCAAGTGTCACTGACCAGGACTCAGTCATATATCAAATTAACTGCTATCTATGTTACACTTCACATAAGTCTGGGGAATGTAGATTTTAGTTGTGCAACAATGTTCTCAGCTAGAAATACAGACAGCACTACAAAAAGAGAAACCGTATTAGGCAATGCATTCATTTTCTATTGCCGTGTAACAAATTCCCATAAATTTAGTGGCCTAAACCAATGCCCATTTATAATTGTGCAGTTTTTGTGGGTCAGAGTCCAGGCACAGCTTAGCTGGGTTCTCTGCCAAGGATCTCACCAGCTGAAATCAGGTGTCAGTTGGGCTTCATTCTCATCTGGAGTCTCCACTAGGGAAGGATCTGCTTCGAGGCTCTCTTGGTTGTGGGCAGAATTTATTTCCTTGTGGCAATTCATAGTTGCTTGCCTCTTCAAGCTGACAACAGAGAAGGTATCTGTGCTGCTTTGTTCTCTAACTTCAGAGGAGGTCTGGATCCTCTTTTGAAGGTTTCATCTAGTTAATTCAGGCCCACCCAGGATAATCTTTCTTCTGATTAACTCAAAGTCAGCTGGTGATAGACCTGATAACATCTGCAAAATCCCTTTATCTTTCCCAGTGTTCTGTTGCTGAGAAGCAAGTCGAAGGTCCTGTCCATGGTCAAGGGGAGGGATTATACATGGAGTGACTCACTGGGCATCACCCTCAGGTATGTCCCCCACAGGTAAGCAACTAATGACTCTTGCTACACACTTGTATATGATTCTTTTTTTTTTTTTTTGCTACACCTTCCATTAAATAGTGGCATGTCATACTCCAAAAAGAATCGCCTGAGAAATTACCTTATGGATTTATGCAAGATGTTTCAGCAATTCATTGCTGCATAAGCAAAATTTAGCATCTACCAATAAAACTAATGCTTATCACTTATTCAAGGTATGAGTTTATCTGATAATTTTCAACTTGTGTTTGTAGCATTTTATTGAGTGAGTTCCTTTTTTGAATTTGTTATTTCGTAATGAAATTAAAACCTGTTTTTGCCATTTAATCTAAGTGCACATTATATTTTATAAGTGCTGGTTCCTCATTTCATCCAAAAACTGTAATTAAAAATGTGTCTCAATGTCAGAAGAACTTGAGAAACGCTAGCCTTGGCAATAAAGACGGCTTCTTCAGTAGAAGTAAGGGTAGGTAGGAGTCCAACTCTGTCCATCAGAGGAAGTCTCCTAATGGCTCTTTCACTTTAAGAGGGTTATTTAATAAGATTGCTACATCTGAAGCAATAAGATTGCTATTAAGAATAAGCAGTGTATCCATAGGTCTCCTGGCTCTTGTCTCTACCTAATAAGAACATGTAATAATGAAGAATAAAAAAGCACCTGAGCTATGAATGTAGATATTAAAAAGTTTGGATAGAAATGCTCATATTCTTATTCAATGGAGAGACTTTCTCAGAAGCTTTGCCATTTACTTTATAATTCTATTAGTCTTAGTTACCTGGCTTCTTCGTCCTAAGGAGAGAAGTAATGGAAAGAAAGGAGCTATTGCAAGTTGAGGCCCCAAGGGTGTCAAGAGGTGACCTCTCTGGGAAAGACAAAACAAATACACAACAGAATCACAAGTTCAAAAAGCACAGAATTGTGAGGCTGTTTAGTTCAGGGACATACGGTAACATCTTACTGCAACCCTCTTTATAAACTCTACACAGTTTACTAGTAATCATCATGATGACCTTGGGTTATCCAAAGTACTGAATAGCTTTTTAAAAGTTTCCAAAGATAAACTTTTTTTTCCCTCCAAAATCCTTTCTCACAACATTATACCAAAATGATGGCTATAAGGTGCATGACAGAGAAGCTTAACATAGTAAATCCTCAATGATGTTAGATATTATTCTCTATCACTATAACAATGGTCATGGCCATTTTTGCTTTTTCCTGGCTTGTCCCAGCCAGACCTGATAATCCTCAGTCCTAACCTCATCCATTCTGTACCAGCATATCCTAATTCCATTCTTAAGCCACAATTCCCCCAGGGGTTTAATAGCAGTGTGGGGTTCCCATTGCCCCAGCTAAGTACTCATACTCCTATTTTTGTAAATAAAAGTCTTTCAGGAAGATTACTCTGGATATGGGGCCAAACCACATTAGCTTTGAGCGCCTTGTGCATCCTCATTACTGAAGCTGCTTGGTGATTGAACGCTTATTTTTCTAGGTATGTCACAGCTCCATGTGCGGACATATGATTCAAGAAAAAAGTGTGCAGGGGACAATAGGTTGCTATGGAAGCTGATATTACAATACCCAGAGTCATCTACCTCTAGACACTGATGCATTAATGAGATGCTTTAGCAGTTAGTATGCCCTGGGAGTGTGCGTGAATGCAAGGCTATGTTCTTCTCTTAATACTTAACATAAGAATCTCATCTTCAGGTAGTTACTTTGTACATCATCATGTGAGATAAAATGAAGATGGATATTTTCATTATGCATCTTCTTTTTTTTTTTAAGGAAAGCAGATATTGCAAACGTATCACTTTATTGTTCTTGTTATATATCCTGTGGGTTTAAGAATAACAGCTCCATTAGAGTTTTATGTATCTCCTGAACCAAGGAATGGTCAATTATTGGCAACAATCACATTCCCCACACCTACCTAATGGCTGGTGGCCTGCACTGTAAATTAAATAGGAAACATAGAGCAAGCAGAAAATGTGGACCCCTGCTTTGGCTAATTTTAAAGGTGTTTCATAACGTTAACCCTGCATGGAAAAATCCCTGCCAATTGCCAGGGTACTACAGAAATATGTGGAGAGTATGGATTTCAGTTTTGGGTGCTGTGCAGTGAGACCATCATTAACTATCTGGATGGTGACCAGGATAATGAAGGAAGTGGAAATCATACTGAATGATTGAATAAATGGTTGAAGGAAATAGGATGATTTTCCTAGAAGAAAGAGGCATTTGGAGAAGACTTAATAGCTATCTTTAAATATTTGAAGGCCTGTGGGAAGGAGTTGACATATCTGTTTTAAGGGGTCATGATAAGAGCCATGGATAGAAATTACTGGTGTTCAGGCTCAACATAAAAAAAGGAGCCTTAAAATAATCAGAGCTCTCTGACAAAGGAATGGTCTACTCTTCAAAGAATTAGATGTTCCTTCTTAAAAATGTTCAAGCAAGTCCTGATGAATGAATTATAAATGGATTCACTGCATAGCAGAGGGAGTTGGACTAGATAGCATCTTCAATGTCTTTGATCTCAGGATTTCATCAGGTTCCCCCATGTCTCTAATGTCTTGATTTTGCATCATATCCTTCAATGGGAGGTCCTTTGAGCAAAGAAATGGAGATAGATGGACCCTAATACTTCCTTCATTCACTAGCCGTGACTGTGGCTGGCATGTGTAAGCACCTCTACTTGGGAGAACTGCATGCAGGCCATGGAGACTTGTTTTTATAGGTTGGTTCTATACCATGACACTGGAAGCTTGATTATGGTGCATTGTCTGATGGAAGAGAGATCAATAAAAGAATGCATGAAGAGGACACCAAGTGGTCTCTTGGAGTTGATCAGGCCATGTAGGCTTTTGTTTGCTACTGGATAGTAGGGATCTACTGCTAGATCTATCCTGGACTCACCTTCTCTGTTTTATGATCCCCCACATAGGTTCAGTCCATGCACCAGGTTGATGGCATGGTCTGCATAATCTTCAAAACAACAACAACAACAACAAATTGAAGTTGCAAACCATTTCCGAATATATCCTTTTAGTTCTGGTAGCCTAATTCCAAACATTTTGGTGTGTAGGGTCAGTTTGCTTTAATCAGAAGGTCGATTCCAGTGTACATTTCCTGGTGAGCTTCCAGAACTCAGAGTGTCAGGGAGCCATTGTGCAAGAAGGTATTAGAGCCAAGTCCCTCTGCTCTAGCAACTGAGTAGGTTTGCTGTTCAGTAAGTGCAGCTTCACTGTGGCTTCAGGCCAAATGCTCTGTGAGTACCTACTGACTGTTAACTGGCCAAAGTGATTTGTTCAGAGGCTACTTCCGTGTTCAAGTTCAGATTTACTCATGCATAATCGGCTTATCAGTTTTTCTATTTGGGTTCCATAAAAGCTCCCTCTAGGATGGCATAGCTATTACGGGATGGAATTGAATTATGGTTAACTTTGTGTTCCAGTCCTTATCTTTTGGCTTATTATTGGAAATTGCAAGATTTTTGGGGGGCATCATATAACTCATCCTACAAAATTTCTTTAAATTCACTTCAACTTTGAAAGCACAATGTATTGTACACAGAACATTTGGGAGCTGAAGATGCTACAAAATAGCAAAAAATTAATAAATTTAAACTTAGCAGTAAAAGTTCGACGAGCTCTGCTCAGGTTTTAGAAGAAATGGATATACATTGAGAGTTACTAGGGGAAATTTGTTGGACAGAAGGAAGTTCGAATGAAACCAAGAGCAGCCCCGTATTCTCACTACTCATTTTGAACGGAAGGGAAAGGAATCAAGAAATAGGTTGATGCCTTATGTGTTTGGTCATTCTGTTGGCAGAGGCAGTGAGAAAAAAACTGCCTTTGCTCTGTCCCTTCCTTTTAACTGACTGCATGGCCCAGGAAGCCATAGATACCATGTGGGAATGACGTGTTGAAAGTGCTCTTGGTCCTGTCAAGAAGAAGGAAGTATGGCAAAGAAAACTTTTATAGCGTGTGTTATTTGAAGCTAGGCTGCATTTCTGACCCCAGTGGGGTGTTCTTTCTTCCTCAGAACTGCCAGACTCTGTCTTTGTGGGTTGACTATAGGCAGCTTATTGTCGTTGTCCAAACCAAAGTCAGCTTATGTCAATCCATCTCATTTTCAGCTTTGTGTAAAGCTATTCCCTTTATTATTTTTGACACACATTCTTAGATTAGATCCATATGTTTATTAATTCTGAGAGAAATCCATTGGAAATCAGATCTGGGCAATTTGTGACTCCTCAAACCCTGGAAAGATTACGGAAATCTTTTAATAATAAAATACAATATGTAGTTATTCTAAAAATTTTTGCTCACTTATCTTCATAATCATAAATTATTTCATACCTAATTACAAATAGGCAGACTGAATAATTGTCTTCAATGAGGGATGTTTGACACTGAGAAAATACAGCCTTATTTTATAAACCTTTTAATGTTCAGACTATAAATATGTCACCGCTAAGGAGTACTGCATTTTTAAGTGTATTAAAGTCACTCTTGTGTAACCAAACATAATGGGATTTTTAAATGAATTATAACTAAAGTAGTTAACAAACAACTTTTTAAACTTTCAGCATGTGTACAGCTATTTGAATTTGTCCTTTTCATATTAAATGCCCCAGCATATATTCTATTCATAGCATTTGGCAAAAAGAATTCTATTGGTAGAAGCTTTTCCAAGATATAGATTTAATAGAAAAAATAATTTGATAGGAAATTTGATACATGTTCTCCCCTCATATGCACAGGGAATCACATCAATGAGTTCTTGGACTGCTGTTTGTGTTTGGGACGGTTTGGGAGCAAGAGCAGTGCACGTGCATTTAATTTAGCAAGAGGATTGTCCATGTGTGCTCTCCTGCCTGGGACGTGGAGTATTGAAGCTGTAAAAACACGGACTCTTTCCTTCTGTTTGAGATCTCAATTCACACCATGGATGGGCTGGCCAGCCCTTGGAAAGTAAGAGTTTACACATTTATCTAGTTTTCATTTATGTTCTGTGTATGTTATTTCATAATTCTTGTGACAGAGTGGAATGACAGGTTTATATAAGTCTTTGGTTGCTATTGAGATTGGTTTCGAAATTCCAAGACAGAAAGATTTTTATCTATTTCGGTCACCACTGCATCCTAGGAAATAGTAGGAGTTCAAGGAATTTTTTTTTTTTTTTGAATGAGGGAAGGAAAAAACATTTGTTGAAGTCTTGTTTCTTGGAGTTTGGAAGTATAAGGACAAGTAAAAAGCCTTTGCTTTTGAAAAACCTACTCTTTAGAAGAATGAATGGTTCTAACAATGCACAAATCTGGAGAGCTTAAAAGAGAAATGCTGTTAATCAAAGCATCATTTTCTGTTGCTTTGGTGTTTAACAGGCAGTGACTTAGTATAAGACAGACAGAGGGTCTGAGGACAGTGCTGTTGGCCTGGTGGCCCCAGGGGTGCGTTGAATACTACTGAGACCTGATTTAAGTATGGGCGGAAAGACCCCACAATTGCAAATTTATGGGAAACAACTGCACTGGAAAGTTCTTTTGATAATGGAGCAAGGGCACCGCTTCCCTCTGGAGACAGACATCCTATTCACCATTTCCATCAAAACTTGTTGAGGTGGCACAGTCTTTGCAAGCGGCATGAGGGACAGTACAATTGACCCTACTGTGGAATCTCTCTGTAGTATCTGAGCCCTACACTCAGAACAGAAAGTTTCCTATCAGTTTCACTGTAACACCAGTCACTAAGGTCCCTGGTGTGTGTCCTTCTAGGTTTAATGCATTCCAAACCCAGACTTTAGACGGGTTATAATCTATGTGGATTCTAGGCCAGACAAGAGCAAACTGTCGAATGGGGGCAGTCTACAGGTCTCAGCTGTGAGTCCCATGAGCTAACGAAAGCTCAAGTCTAAACTAAATAAGCCAGTACTATGTCTTTAAGCACCATTCTGCTCCAACAATGAGAGATAATCTGCTACATGAAGAAAAGCTTTGTCACTAGGAACTTGGTACAACAATTTGGATAGAAAACAAAACAAAAAAACAGCCAAGGGAGGAAATTCTGACTGAAACAAAGCAGAAGGACTTAAGTTGTCTCTCCCTCTCCTCTACTTGTTGTAGTTAAATAAAAGCCTAAAAGCCAGATATTTCTTACCGGCCAATGGTGTCTCCTTCTTGTCATTACCATCAGGAAATATGAAGCTGAGACGGACTGAGCCTCATGCTTTTCACTTCATCTTTCTGATATTACTTTTGGGAGTGTGGTTTGCTGAGAATAAAACGCATCCTTGAGCCCCAGAAGTGGTGGGAGAGAGTGCTCCATTCCCACCGTCTGACGTCCTAGGTTGTTAGCATGGATTAAAGAAAGATTCTACAACAGAGCAGAGCTAAACAAGCAGGGCAGGTGGTGCCAGACTGGAGGGTCTTCTGGTGCTGTATTTCAAAGAAGGGCTCCGTAGGGACATTTCTTTATTCAAGGGAGTTTTGCTAAAAAATATGCACTTTCCTTTTTCCTCCCATCAACTTTGTCCTCTTATCTCACCTACTCATTCCCAATAAAACTGATTGCTGCCGCTATGCTTCAGAAAAAGCTAGAGACCTCTGTGGACTTCTCCTTTTGCCTTATTTATGATAGCAAGAGCCCAAACAGACAGAAGCTGTCAGACTTATCAGTGAAAAGTCAAGAAGAGTTTATTTTAAGCTATGAAGAATACAAAAGTCTTTAATTTTTTTTTATTTAAGTACTGAATATTTTCCTTCTTCCTAAACTCAATGGGTAAGAAGTGATGTGAATGGAATTCAGTGGGTCAGGAGGGGTGAGCACACCAGAAGAATAAGTTGTACCAGCTATTATCATTTTTACATGTTTGTGCACACAAGCCCACTGAGAAAAAGAAGCATATAAATCATGACAGCAAAGGCTTCCATAATAATTCTGAACCCAAGGGTAAGTCACAGAAGACTCCTATTGGCTTGCATATTTGACTTAAAGTTGACGACTTATATTTTTCCTAATGCACCGTCTGTTGAAATTTTAACAAGAAAAAGTCTGGCAAGGAGGTACAATTGGGTTCCATGGAAGGCCTCCATTGTTCTATGGGAACCTTGGCACAAAAGACGTCACATGTGTCTTCTCTTTCCCAAGTACATGGTTTGAAGGGCAAGTTACTTCATTCTTCTCTACCAAATCCTTATCCCTGTGAAATGGGAATCTCTGGGGCATAGTGATAAACACTGAGTCAGTCAAACAAACTTCGTTTATGTCTGAGAGTGTAGTATCGGAGTCAAGAGCATGAAGTCTAAATCCAGAGTGCTAGCTCCAGATCCCTGGCTTCGACATTTACTAGCAGCCACTCTGTGTACCCGTATGGTGAGGGATAATGATAGAGGGTACCGGGAGCAAAGTAAGGACCTTATAACTAATTGCCATTGATGTTATTGATATTTTTATCACTCACTAGTTCATGCATTTCTAAATTCAGTGACTATTCACTGAGCGCCAGCTATAGGGAAGGCCCTATGCTAAGACTTAATCTCTACTAGTAAAAATAAGGGCCGCCTGGGTGGCTCAGTCGTTAAGCATTCTGCCTTCGGCTCAGTTCATGATCCCAGGGTGCTGGGATCGGATCGAGCCCTACATCGGGCTCCCTGCTCAGCCGGGAACCTGCTTCTCCCTCTCCCACTCCCCCTGTTTGTGTTCCCTCTCTCGCTGTGTCTTTCTCTGTCAAATAAATAAAATATTAAAAAAAAAATAAATAAATAGAGCTTCTCTTTTGTGGCGATTCCCATCTGGTGTGAGGGGGCCAATGTAAAGGAAAATTTTAATGGTAATTTCAGATTGTTGTAAGTGTTAATGATAAGTTATAGGTGTAATAAGAAGGCGATGAGACAGGGTAACTTTGGAGGGTACGTGGTGGGCATTGCTTTGAATCAGGCTGCCGCTTAGGCCCCTTCCAAGGCCTGAGTCCTGTTTTAAGATGCGGTTGTGTACTCTTCTCAGACGGGTTCCCCTGAGTTGTAGAAGCCTCCACAAACCTGGACGTGCCTCTGCTGAGTGGTGACACAGGACAGACCACCTCACTATATAGTAAGAAGTGCCGATCCATGTCCAGACCCAGGGGGAGCGTCTTCCAGGTAGAGGGGGCCACATGAGCAAAGCTCCGTAGAGGGCTCTACAGGCTTGAGATACATTAAAAAGGCCAGTAGGGCCAGGGGGTGGTGAGGCGAGGTGAGAGAATGGACAGGGGTCAGATCCTGTAGAGACTTGTCAACCAAGTTGACAAACTTGGAGTTTGCTTAGGCTGGTGCTATGAGTTGAACTGTATCACCTCCACCTCAAAAGAAAAAAGATATGTTGAAGGCCTACCCCCCCTGGTGCCTCAGAATGCACCCTTATTTGGAAATAGAGTCTTTACAGATATCATCGAGTTAACATGAGGATATTAGGGTGGGCCTTAAACCAAAATGACTTGTGTCCTTATAAAAAGGGGAAATTTGGACACAGAGACAGGCACGCGCAGATGCAGGGTGAGTGAAGTCCCAGTGAGGGTAGCACAGGAAGACAGAGGGTTGGAGAGATGTATCCACATGCCAAGAAATTCCAATAATGGTCAGAAGACCTCCAGCTGGGACGCCTGGGTGGTTCAGTTGGTTAAGCGGCTGCCTTCGGCTCAGGTCATGATCCCAGAATCCTGGGATCGAGTCCCGAGTTGGGCACTGAGGCTCTTTGCTCAGCGGGGAGCCCGCTTCTCTCTCTACCTCTGCCTGCCACTCTGCCAGCTTGTGCTCTTTCCCTCTTTCTCTGACGAATAAATAGATAAAAATCTCTAAAAAAAAAAAAAGAAGAAGAAGAAGAAGGAAAAAGAAAACCTCCAGCAGCTAGAAGAGGGAAGGAAGGATTCCCCTTCAGGTTTCAGAGGGAGCAGGGCCCTGCTGAGACCTGGACTTCAGACTTCTAGCCTCCAGAACTGTGAGACAATACATTTCTGTCGGGTTTTTTTTTTTTTTAAAGATTTTTTATTTATTTATTTGACACAGAGAGAGAGAGAGAGAGAGAGAGAGAGAGAGAGAGAGAGANAGGCAGAGAAAGCAGGCTCCCTGCTGAGCAAAGAGCCTGATGCGAGCCTCGATCCCAGGACCCTGAGATCATGACCTGAGCCGAAAGCAGAGGCTTTAACCCACGGAGCCACCCAGGCGCCCACAGTTCTGTCGTTTTAAGCCACCTAGTTTGGGGTGCTTTGTTCCTGCAGCTATAGGAAAAAAATATAGATGGGAAGGCATTAGAGGATTTTAAGCCAGTGAGTGACACTATTTATTTATATATATAAATATATAATCTATATATTTTAAGATGTTATTTATTTATGTGAGAAAGAGAGAGGGAGAGAGCACAAGCCGGGGGAGTGGCAGGCAGAGGGAGAAGCCGGAGCCCCGCTGAGCAAGGAGCCTGGCGACAATCCCAAGGCCCCCGGGATAATGACCTGAGCGGAAGGCAGACACTTAACTGACTGAGCCACCCAGGTGCTGCATCACAATTTATATTTTTATAAGATGCCTTTGTAAAGACTACATCGAAAGTGAGCAGAAGGAGGGAGACGGGACTGCAACTTTTAGGGACTCTGGTCTTAGATGATGTAGGTAGGGACTGTGGGGATAGAGAGACGGACTTTGTCAATCGCCATATGGTATTTGCTAGTGAATTGGATGTGTGGAGTAGAGAAAGGGAGAGCTCAAGGATGACAGAGTCCCCGAGTCGCTCTCTGTCTTTACCTATAACGTGGCCTGTCTTTTTGTTGAGAAATATTCATAGTGCCTCTGAAATCCTTGCTCACCAATTTCATGGCACCATTTCACTTAACAATCTCTCTTGTTTATTAACTTTAATAGTGTTGTAGCATTTAGTTACCATGCTATGAGGGTAGCTATTTTGCCAGATGGTTCCACAAATAATTATCTTCATTCTTCCATGAGTGCTTTATTTATTTTTGCTGATTATTAGTGCATTTTTGAACCCATTAAAGCCCTAAAGCTCTACCAATAGGCACCTAAATAAGGCCCCATAATCCTGAAGAAGAAGAATTTAGTATGTGGTAGTTGAGCTACTAAACTCTCCCCAGCTACACTACTGTTTCAGTCATTGAGAGTTTAACGGAGGAGAAAATCAGAATGTATTGATTTCATCTTATGTCCCTTGGAGGAGGCATTCCAAGTTGTTTTTATGATGTTTTGAAACACACGTGACAGTGCCTCTTCAAGTATTTGAGGAAGCCCAAATATGCTGGGTGAGCCCATGACCAGCTTTCACCTGAGGTCTGGCTCTGTGTTATGGAAAGCCTTTTATTAGGGGCTGGAGGTACGAGAGATAAGACAGATTTTCTCTGCTTGGAAGTGTGTGTCCTCAGACCACAGACCACAGGTTAGATTAGAATATCGTGTTTTCCATGCTGACTCCAAGGATTGCAACCTAACTTTGTAGAAACCTTGGTCCATTTGCTCATAACTCCATTTTACAGTTTTATAGGTGAAAAATTTGCCAGAAATAGTCCCTTATGGTTTTAAATCCCTCTAAGCCTGCTGCTAGATGCCTCTTCCTTTCTTTTCCCTTTTCTTCCTCCCACAACCTTTGCTTTTCTCTTTCCTCTCTCTTTCTATTAACTTAGACCAGGAAGGCATATGTTTCGGAAGAAAGGGGGTAGTAAAGATAGCAGAACCTGGGGCGCCTGGGTGGCTCATTGGGTTAAGCCTCTGCCTTCGGCTCAGGTCATGATCTCAGGGTCCTGGGATTGAGTTCCGCATTGGGCTCTCTGCTCAGCAGGGAGCCTGCTTTCCCTTCTCTCTCTGCTTGACTCTGCCTACTTGTGATCTCTCTCTCTGTTAAATAAATAAATAAAATCTTAAAAAAAAATAAAAGATAGCAGAACCTTGCCCAAGCAGTCATGTTCTAATGATGAGTGTGTGTCAAGTGGTCATAAGTCAAATTGAGTATGTGTTTGGAGGCAAAGACACATTGTTGCAATAGTGCACAGGATGGGAGTAGCTGGATGGGTGGGAGTAGCTGGATGGGTGGGAGTAGCTGGATGGGTGGGAACACCTGGGTTTTACTTCTGACTTTGACAACCTCTCTGACCTTTACATTCTTTACCCACGAAATATAGGGATAATTATCCACATAGTGAAGGTCAGATAAAATAATGTATGTGAAAGGATGTTATAAGCTCTGAAATGCTAGATGTATGTGAGGTAGGAATGTCTAAAATAAAATAAGGAAGATGTCTATGTCCTGACCTGGAAAGAATTTCAGGACTTACTCTTAAGTACAATAAAATAAAACAGTATGCATGGTTTGATGCCCATTTATGCAAATTTGTATATGATCAAAACAAACATTAAAAAAAGTGTGCATTTGTGTTCACAGGTGATTGTCAGTATATAGAAAAATGATGGCATGTGTGGTGATGGCCACACAGTGGACACAGTTCTCTGTGGGGGAGGAACAGGCTAGAGGGCCTAAGAGGAGATCTCTACACATTATACCCCCATATTATAAAACAGGAATGTTTTCTGTGTAACTACATTTACTGTAGCAATATAGTTGTACAATATTACTAGTATTAGTAATGTAGTACTTCTGTAGAAATACAATAAAGCCAAATAAAGCCTTTTTAAGTTAAAAAAATACTGTTAAGAAACTATGGTTAGCAGCAGAGGTCATGACATTAAAACTTCTCTTTTGCTATTTATCTGAGTCACATTTTTCATTCATCTTCTCAGCCAGCAATAAATACTTTGTTAGTACTTGCAAGTTATACACTGCGCTAGGCCCTGGGCCTCCCCCAAATGTACTAAAATGTCTTCCCTGTAGTTGGCATTATTTACAATGTTTAAGTTCTGGGGAGGTCCTGGCTCGTAAGGGGAACGACGGTAAGATTGTAGGCTCCCCAGTCGGATGAAGATAGAATTATATTTAAAGACAAAGAATTTTGGCAGACTCTCTTGGTGACCTACTCAGTATTCATTTCAACCCGAATATAAAGAAGATCTCGATTTCGTTCAGGTAGTAATGTGCCCAGCGTCAGGAGGTGAACCATGACTGGTCTAAGTTTACGTGAGATCCTGTTGTTTCTTGCTCCCTGTCCAGCTGGGAGTGTCCATGTGACCTGGGCTACTCAGGTAGTTCCTAGAGAAGCTTTTGTTTTCCTAAACCAAAGGAACAGAGCTGCCTCCTCTCCTTCTCCCTTTTCCTGCTGGGATGTCAATATGAATGTTGGAGCTGCAGCAACTATCTTGGTGTCGTGAAAGAAAGATCCAGAAGGCAACACAAGTGTGGGCTTTAACACCGTTGAACCACTAAATCAGTGTCACCAGCACTCTCTCTCCAAACTCCTTGTCATGTGATAAAGTAAACTGTTTAAGATGCACTGTCCGTTCATTGCAACTAAATGCATTCCTAACCGATACAGGAATACATTAAAAATATCACACTCGAGTATGATAAAAAAATAGTAATTGCAGAGTACATTTAAACCTAACTTTACACGAGCAATCCCCCAGTGAATCTGGTAAACTTTTGTAGAATACTGATGTGAAACCTAAGTTTGGACTATGTCTCTGACAGGAAGTTGGGAGCCAGAGGGACATAATAGTCAGACCTAGCTATTGGTGCTAGGATAAGTTCTGGTTGTACATGCATGGAACTGTGTGGAAGAATGAGGCTGTGGGCAGGAACCCAGAGGGGCTGTCTGCTGTGGTTGTACTTGGTACGATTGCTAAATATTTTCCATTCTCCTACTTACGGGTAGGGTGGCCAAATTTAAAACATAAAAATATAGGATGCACAGTTAAGTTTGAATTTCAGATAATATGATAAGTAATTTGGGGTAGAAACATGTCCCATGCCATATTTGGGATCTTTGTTCATGACAAAGACACACAAATATGTCAAATTAAGTGAGCGAATGAGCTTGAAATAGGACCTTTGGTTATCCTGCTTGTCAATTAGTTTTTCCAGAAGAGTTTGTTCCCTTCTCTCCATATGTGTGCTGTTGATTTTTTTTTCATCGTCTGTACTTTCTCTGTATGTATTTAAAGATAAAAAAAGTGAGTCATGACACATGAGACTCACTTAGACCTGCTGTGGATTCTGTGGCATGTTTTCTTTGATTTGCTCTGGAAAGCTGGGTAGGGGCTGGAAGCAGAGAGAGGGGAAGGCAGGAGCCACCGTGGGAGGGATGGGCAGAGACGGGGCTGGCTCTACCCTGTACTTGAAATCAGACCCCGGCCGGACGTCCCTGCTCCCGTGCAGGGCAGTTGGCAGCACGTACTGAGAATTGAATGCCACTGTAGTTATCAGACGTGTCACCCATCAGCGCGGTGCCTGATGCCGTTTGGCTCCCCAGACCCTCTCCCATAAATCTCTGCCTAAATTAGAACGAGAAGAGATATTCAGCTTCAGATTTCTGCCAGGCTTTCATTAATCCTCTAGACACTGGCGGGATCTGTCTCGCCTTCTCCTTTTCTTTGCCAGCGAAATGACAACGAAGAAGGTACCTCTGAAGACGCTGGTACATCCCTGACAAACTTTCATAAATATGCCCAGCTGTTTCTCCAATCTCGGCTCCTTGTAGCCTGCAAATCACTGATTAATTTGCACACAGCTGCTACAGATTCTAGGGAGACAAGCTCCTGAAAACATTCAGCGGTGCTGGGATGAAGCCTCTAATTTCCTTAAGTGAAAAGTTTCTAAAGCTGTTTAAATTGTCTGAGGAGGCTGCTGAGGCAGGACTCCTGGGCTCCCTCCTGGCTTGTCTGACAGCCTCATGGTTGTGCAGAAAAATCCACTTAACTGTTGAGTGCGTGAGTTGCCGGATAGTCTCAGAGCCGCCAAGCCTCTCCTTAGCATTTTTTCTTGAAGGATTATTGGGCATCGATGTCACTCAAGGCACAGAAGGAGACAGGGCACTGTTGCCAAAGGACCCTGACCTTTAAAGTTGAACAGACCCAGATGTAAACGCTACTTCCCTTCTTAACTCAGGCTTTGGGAGGTGTCCTTATCTGTAAGAACTGAGTCAATATCAGAAGGCCCCTGGGAATGAGATAATGTATCCAACAGGAATGATTCGAAGTGATTTCCTAGCCTTTCTCCTACCCGCTGCCCAAGGGAAATTTGGGGCCCTCTTGGCTGCTTTGTTTGTGCAAGTGGGGTAACAGGTGGAGAAGGCAGTTTGGAAAGGTCTAGAAGACCATCTGCAATGACACTGGTAAGGCCAGAGATATAGTCCTGGAAGTGACTTGTAATTGAAGCTAGAGGAGGGGAAGAGGCAGGGTGCCAGAACGGACTGATGTCTGAGAAGCTCTTGGAAACTGGGAGGACAGAGGACTGATGAATATCTCCTGTGCTCTGCACTGTGACATATGGGGGCTGAGAAGGGGGGGAAGGAAAGAAAACGTGTTGCTGTGGGTTATAAATCAGTCTTCTGGAGTTGTTCAGTGCTGTTTGGACGTTGGAGCCACTGATGAGCTGTGGGCATGGAAATGCTTCACGATCATTTGCAGGCAGGGTGGAAGATGGGCCGGGAAGGGGAGCTGGCAGGAGGTGGGATAGCAGAAGGCTAGACTGGACCGGACCGGACGAGGTGAGGGGGGCAGCAGAAGGCTAGACCGGACCGGACCGGACGAGGTGAGGGGGGCAGCAGAAGGCTAGACCGGACCGGACCGGACGAGGTGAGGGGGGCAGCAGAAGGCTAGACCGGACCGGACCGGACGAGGTGAGGGGGGCAGCAGAAGGCTAGACCGGACCGGACCGGACGAGGTGAGGGGGGCAGCAGAAGGCTAGACCGGACCGGACCGGACGAGGTGAGGGGGGCAGCAGAAGGCTAGACCGGACCGGACCGGACGAGGTGAGGGGGGCAGCAGAAGGCTAGACCGGACCGGACCGGACGAGGTGAGGGGGGCAGCAGAAGGCTAGACCGGACCGGACCGGACGAGGTGAGGGGGGCAGCAGAAGGCTAGACCGGACTGGACCGGACGAGGTGAGGGGGGCAGTGAGCACTTTCTGGTGATGGAGCATCTGTTAAGGTCTTCAACTCTGTTCTGAGATGGTGGGTCATGAATAGAATAGGGTCTTTCCTCTTACCAGTCTCCTAATCTAGGATGCCTACCCCATGACTCCCCACCAGGCCACATTCATCTCCTTTAAGATCCAACCCAGTCTCTTCCATCACCTACACCTCCCCACCATGCTCAGGCCCATCATTTCTGAAGTTCAGATTTTGGACTCATAGTCTCTTCTACTGTCTTCCTGCTGAGCCACACTGGTGAATTATTTCCTTGCTTTTCTTTCCAATTAGATCGTGAGCTCCTGGAAGGCAGTCATTCTGTAATTCTTTTTCTTTTATCCTTGGTACTAGGCACTGCTGAAAACAAATACATAGCTACAGGATTGGAACCAAGTTGGGTTTCAGGGCGTACCATGCATCATGACCACCACAATACTATGTCTTAGAAAAATGAGAGACATACAGATAAATGTAGAATTTTCCATGAAAGTGGAAGTCACCCTGCACTGCATTATCTTTGAAGAATTTGGTAAATCAACTTAATCAAATATAAATCTGACAGGAACTTATAATTGTTCTATTGCTGGGCTAAGCAATGACCCCTTCTAGAAATAGGTAAAAGAACAAACAAATCACTGTTTGGACACCCATGTATGAATGATTCCTTTTAAAATTGAAGTCTTATCCCAAGAGGTTTTAATTTATTAATACAGATGGTTTAGGTGGTTCTGTATTTATTAAATTTCTATAATCTAATTTCTCCAAATAATCCTGAAATTATGCCTGGAGAAGACTGAGTCTCAGTTTAAACAAGATTTGTTGTTGTTGCTGTTTGATTGTACAGGTTGAGGCAAGGGAACAGAGTCCCTAAAGAGCAGAAATCAAAAGCCCTATACATCCCACGAGTCACAAAGGTGAGGTCTATGTTGACAGTGACAAAGAGAAAATGCAGAGGAGGAGGAGTGTGTAAGAGAAAACAAACAGCTCATTTGGCAATCATCGGGGGATTTGATTTGTGTATGCTTTTCAAGAAATGAATTTAGAGAACATTAAAAAAAAAAAAAGACATTCCAATAGTGAGGTTGGTGGCTGGCAAACAATCATTTCCCCAGTTTCATGTGGACAAACTGAGGCCCAAAAATATGAAGACCATTTGAAAATAATCAGTTAAATAACCCTGGTTTGGTCACTGAGAGAATTTGGCTTGAAGAATATTTATCATGTAAAAACTTACATGATCTATACATGAGGGAAGGTCTGGTCCTTTAACAGAGGAACTATTTCCTTTGCAGAAGGATTTTTCCAAAGTTCCTTTAAAAACCAAAACAGCCAGTGCACTTGAATTCAGATTTGATTTGATTTTTAGATATTTGATTTACTCACAATTTTTCAGCAACTCTGCAATTGCATAAAAAACACATTGAAATGGAGGCAACGCCAGGCCAGTTCAGTTTCGGCTTGAATTAGAAGTGGACCAAGTGTCTGAAGGGTGATATTTCTTCCAGATCAGCTTATACTAAACTTTATTTCCTTACAAAATGGGAAAAAAAAATTTTTGACTTTGTGTGACTTTCCATCGCAGATATATATTCTTAGGTGTGATTCAGCTTTATCTTCTATTTTCTTATCTGCCTAAGAAGATGCAGTTGTTCAAAACCAATTTACTTGGCTAATTCTTTCCCCTGTCATCTTTGTAATTATTTCCGATAGGCCTTGGCCAAACAATTCTTTCTCCATCATGTGGTTTCATCTCGGCTGAAAGTTTGTGTCCGCAGAGTCTGTTGTTATGACAACAGCTGGGCTGTTACCAGCTCGATATTATGGTTTTACTGCAAGAAAAGGAAAAGAAAAATGAGCAGGGGTGGAGGGGAACATTTGGCCAGTTCCACATATCTGTTTTTAAGTAGTTGATCTTACCTCCTCTGTCATAGTTAATTCTTTTTGCATGATTCTCTCCTCTCAAGGACCTTGAGATCTGCTAAATGAGTCCTCTTATGCACATTGATAATTTAATTAATATTTATTGAGAAGGGACCATGCCGTGTGGTCTAGCACAGACATAATGATTCATTGATTTGGGTAGACATTCCATAAATATGTATTGAGCAACTACCCTGTGCCAGGTAAGGTTTTAGGAGCTGGACCAGCAGTGAGTGTATCAGACAATGGCATGGCTCTCCTAGAGCCTACATTCCTTGGAAGAGACAGGCAGTGAACAAGTAAAGGCATACATGAGACGCATTCAGATGATTACATGTGGTGCGAAGAAGATAAAATAGCATGGTATGACAGAAGGATGGGGGAGCATTGGAAAGGGCTCTCAGGGAAAGTCTGAGACCTGACATTGGAGCTGACATCTGAATGATGAGGAATGGAGCATGTGAACACAGTGGGAGAAGGCTTTCCAGGCAGAGGGAACAGCAAGTGCACGAAATTTCTTGAAAAGTTTTAAGGGAGAAAAATGCCCAAAGAGTCTGGAGGGAGGCGAGCAAGGGAATGAAGAGCAGGAGGGGAGATCTTGGAGGAAATCAGGGATCTAGTGATCGGTGGTGATAGGGAGGAGGATCAGTTCAAGGGTGAATGACCTGTACAGTCAGTCCTCAGGACCTCATGGTCTGACTTAATGCTATGCTGTTTTTGTCTTGACGTTCTTAATGATTTCGCCTTCGAACTTATGTTTCTTAGGTGAAGTCTGATGAGACAATGGATCATGTGTGTGAGCGGGGGCAGTATGTGTCTGTCTGCTGTTCCTTACCAGCCACTTGCATATAACGTTTGTGATGACCCATGATCACAGAATTCCAGCAGACCCTCCATGTGTGGGAGTTCAGCAAGGCTCCAAGTGAGTACAAGTTAATTGTGTTACATCAACAACTCAGTAAGTGGGGCACTAACAGCCCAGAGTGGCCATGTATTCTGAACTAGAATTCTCATTGAACGTGGAAGGAAGGCAGTGACACTCTAGGAAACACTAAGGATCAAAGAACCGTATCCTATCCTTTCTCACTCATGTTTCTTCCCCATACTCCCCAATTACTGCCATCAAAAGTCATGGCATCGGAGGAAGAGGAAAGATAGAGCAACTCATTTTCATTTCAGTCCTCCCTTACTCACTCACCAATAAGCCAAAGGTAGACAATATTGGTGTAATGTGCAGTATCTAGAAGTGAAGTAAAAACAGGTAAATTAGTTTTGTACAGAATTTCTACTCTTCTGGTAAGAAGGAAATACATATACTTGTATGAGGTACTGACTACAGATTGCATAATGTCTGTGATTTCACATGCCAATTACATACACTTACGTATGTATGTAATACTGGCATTGCATAATGTAAAGATGAACAGTAAAATTCATGAATTTAAAATTTCAATTTATTGAAATTAAAATTAAAATTAAATTAAAATTCAATAATTTAAAATAATTCAAAATAATTTAAAATTTTCATGTTCCTTTACTGAGAATGACATTAAGTAACAAATACAAAAAATTATGACACATTGAGAGATTGTGGAAGAAAGGAAAAAAGCCTTATATTTTAGTGTATTGAACAACACACTTTTCTTCCTGCTTTTTTGAACAGGAGTGTCTTAGTTTATCCAGGCTTCTCTAACAGAATACCATGGACTGAGGGGCTTATAAACAACATAAACTTATTGCCCACAGTTCTGGAGGCTGGATAATTTAGTATCTGGTGAGGACCTTCTTTTGGGTTCATGGACGGTGTCTCCTTGCTGTGTCCTCGCATGATGGAAGGGGCGAGAGACCTCTCTGGGGCAGAGCCTCATCACCTCCCAAAGCCCCACCTCCTAATACCATCCTCTTAGGGGTTAGGATTTCAACATATGAATTCTGTCATTTCCTAACAAGGGGCCCTTCGTTTTCATTTTTCACTTCACTTTCACTTTTCATTTCAGTTTTCATTCCACAAATTAGGTGGCCATCCCTGGTGATAACATTGAGTCAGATGACAACAGATATTATTACCTAATACTTGGGGGAACTTGGGGAAATCACTTAGAGTTTCCAAGCCTCGATTTTCTCCCCGTTGTCATGCAGATAAGAATACCCCATGAGTGGGGTTGTGATCAGGTTCATTTCACGAGATGCCTTGCATCCATCATCACTGGGCCGTCTTTTATATTCAGCAGGCATTCAGTAAGTAGTAATGCAGGGCTCATAAACAGACCCTGTAGAATAAGATATGAGGTTCCGTATGGATATGAATTATCTTAGTGTCGTAGAGATAAGAAAGGCCTTCTCAGTGAAACAATTTCTACATCTCCATAGAGAAATTCTTGCTTTAAAGGAAATTGAGAGGGAGCACACTGTTAATATATCCCATAATGCCTTGGCTTCAGGAAAGCATTTGACAAATTATTTTATGTTCTTTTGTGGGGAAGGAGAAACATAGCCTAGATGGTAAATCTGATAGATTTGTGTCAGTTCAGAAACTTTACTGAGAGAGTTTGATTAATGGATTATGATAGCCTGGAGAGTGGATTCCAGTGATAGCCAGAGAACTTCGTTGTTGGCTCTCTCCTGTTTAATATTTAATTCATGGCTTCATGGAGGACACATCAAGCATGATTATCGAATATGTGACTGATGCAACGTTAGAAGAAAGAGATAATGCTTTTGTGACTAATGCACGATTCAAACATGTTTTCATAGACTGGCATCATGAACCAAATCTAATAGGGTGGAATTTAACATGGTTTAAGTTAGTTAAAAATAAAATCAGAGGATAGACGATGCTAGGTTTACAAGAATATTAGCTGTGACAAAGGGCTAAGTAAGGGTCAGAACTGTCTGTGAGTCATTCGTTAAAGCATGTATTTTTGCTTAACGGCTAAAGCGCTAGTCAACGTGCTGGTTGCTATGAGGAATATATGAAGGTGCTAGAAACAGGGAGTATAATAGTGAACTTGGCAGTTACAGCACAATTCAGCCATGGAAGTGATTGAGGAGGGCAGGCAATGCAGATGACACCCAAACAAGAACTTCATTCATTATTTTATTTGAATCACAGGATTGTAGACTTATTATGTAGTCCTATTAAACATGGGGACCAAATATGAGAGTATTCAGAAAGAAAACTGCAAGGTACATTCAGAGGAGGGTACTATGAATAATGAAAATTTTAAAACCCTGTCACTTGAGGAATGAATGGGTGATTGAGGGTTTCCTATTGCTATTACTACTGTAATCGATGATACCTTATTATATAAAGTAAAACCAAATCAAAAAGAATCTCTGAGTCAGCTAATTTTGCATACTTAGCCTGGAAAAAGCAGCTGGGAAATGCTCAATTGCTATCTTTAAATATTTAACAGACTTTTATGTGGAAAATAAAATTATACTTTCTCTGTGTTGAATCTTATTTAGAATTAAGACAAATGAGTGGACATTATAGGAAGATGAATTTTGACTCAATGTATAGAGAGAGACTTTCTGCTGAGAGTTGATCTTTCCATAATTGGGATTGTCCTTTTTGGGCCTGAATGACCATTTTTCATGCATGATGCTCAATTAAAGACTGAACTATACAGTTTCTGTGGTTGTTTCCTATACTAAGATTTCATCATGTTGTTATGGAATTTAATGCAATTCAACAACAATTTTGGCCCCTCTTAGGTGGCGGCCACTTCTCTGGGCAATCCAGAAGTTATACAAGCACTCAGGAAACATTCTGCCTTCACCAGATCTACTTTTGCCTACGTGACTGATCAAGAATATTTAACCAAGAGAGCTATCCTAAAGACATTCAACTTGAGTTAAAATTTGAATGAAGTATCCCAATTTTCAGAGATGATTGGGAAAAATGACAAAGTAGAGAAATGTTGAGGTATAACAGTAGATACTTAACTCTACCAAAGATGGAGGTAGGTCATGAGTTGTTTACCACAAAATGATTTGCAGGTAAAGTTAAAAAACAAGGAAGACTTTAAAACATGTATTTCCATATGCCATGATGGGGTGCATTGAGGGGATGCAGAGGGGGCAGGAACTGTGAGGATGGCTTGGGTCCATTATCTTCCAGATGTGCCCAGTGCTTACCACATCCTCATCCCTCTCTGTATGGTTCCTGGCACCAGGTCACCACTCTCGGCACCACATGACTCTGACATCCCAGCCATAGCCAATGTGAATGAGGACAAGTAGCGTGGGGAGGCCAATGTGGTCTAGATGCGGGTTGGTGTGAGAGCTGCAGTCAGCATGGGAAATGAGCTGCTGGACCCAACATGTGTTTTCTCTTTGCAACTGTGAATATGAAACATGCAGAGGAGCCAGCCCAGCAGGGAATGGCAGAAACAAGGACACATGCAGAAGAATGGCAGAGAACAGATTCCATGAAGGGGCAGAAGCAATGGCATGAAGATAGTGAGGGACAGAGAGCCCATGGGGCAAGGCAGGAGCAGCTGAGGTAGAGTAAGCATGAGGTCATGTGTATGACGTCAGAGCACTAGATGCCCAAACAACGGGTGCCAGGAACACAGAAAACAACATACATATACAGGGTGTACCTAAGTGTCAACTTCTGTGCTAGATATGAAAACTCTTATGGGAAAAATCACAGAAGGAAAGATCATGGTGGTCTTGGGAATGAAGGAAGAGGTGAGAATCGAGGTGAGTGTGGATAGAATTTGAATTGCCAAGGATGCTGTTGATGGAAAGTAGGAATGGGAAACCTTGGGTGTGGGAATGCAGAGAGAGCATTACTAAAAGATGATACTTTGGAAAATGGATGAAGTGTATCTGTGCTAAGCAAGGGCAGAAAGGACTAATTTCCCAGAATTCACTGGTCTCTTTGAAAATGCCAAAATGGCCTCCATGTGGCACTTCTAAGTGAACACTCTCTTCCAGAGAAGGTCAAGTTTCTACTGGGGACGAAGCATCAACACGGAATCCCTCCTGCATTTCCTCTCAATCTTTAAGGTCTTTTCCACAGTCACACTGAACTCCAAGCTTTTGCGTTCACCTCCACTGTGACAGGGTGAAAGGCTTGTTTTGACGGTTTAATACTCTCTACCGACAAAGGTGTAAATTGTGAGGGTGATTTGGGGGACTGTGGACAGCTGACCATGGGACCAGGGTAGAGAGCTTCTAATCATTTTCTATAAATAGCTGAACTCTTTCCAACTGGTAATGATTTTCTGTCTCTCTCTCAGCAAAGCCTGAACTGGAACCAAGAAGCGAATTGTTCTGACTCTTTCCACAGGTCCTCTGACTAAAAACAAAGTGGGGTCGGTCATCAGCCTGGGATGGTTAAGGAGAAGAGCATTGTTTTCTCTTGCCACTGAGGGGTTGTAAATAAATTTGATTCCTAGTCTTTAACTTAGAGACTCATCAAGCTCCAGGAGAGGTATAGACAGAGCTCCAGATTCTCCGCTGCCTGCCGAGGGTTGGGCAAAGTGGTTTCTGTGTTTTCCTAAATAGAAAGTTTTAGCTGAGGGTCAGAATGATGGGGCGAAATCTCAGCAAATGCACAACACTCAAAGCAAGGGCTGGTCTATTAAAATCCTATTAACTGGCTTACAAATTTCCCATTTTCACAAAAACTGCCAGCTTTGCCTGTTAGTTTATTATTCATGCATGAAAGATGCTTCTTAGAGGAACTCATAAGTATAATTTCTGTCAGCCAATCAGACTTAGGGTTTCCCATGAAGTGATAAACAAAATAGAATTCACGGGGTGGGGGTTCAGATGTGAGGTGGAAAGTGAAAGTTGAGTTAGTTTCTGTGAGTTGCCTTGTGGGAAGCAGCCAAAGAGATGAGGTGTGTTACAGGGTATAAAAATATCTATGAAATCCTACTGAGAGTAGGGAAATGGGCTCCCAGACTCTCTGTTTCAAGAGCAGATGACAAGCCCTTGATATACAGGGTAGGAGATTAAGTCAGGAGAGTTGTATCCACTTTCCAGCATCTGTAGGATGTTGGTACCATGACCCACTAGAAAAGCCTAATCTTCTGCATTGCCCGTTTTTTGCAGTGAATCTTCTAGAACGTTTATGACTCAAGGTTACATAATGAGTGAATCTGCATTCTCACTGAAATCACTGTCTGTCCCAGCATGTTGAGTGTAGGGAAGAATTATAGTGGAAGAGTGGTCACAGGAGGTAAAGTGGCTTTCTGTAATTATAAACTACAATACTTTTCTGGGGGTGTAGGATCAATGGGTGTTTCCTGGGATTTATTGCTAAGCCAGTGTGATTGACTAGGAAGGGCTGAGTTTTCATCTGCTTAGTGAACTGGAGGAGGAATTGGTGATCTCAGTTCTGGTTCTATCTCCTCCTCTGGAGTGTTGCGTGAATTTGGTTAAGGGAAGCTACCTTTGTGCTCTGACACTTAGGATGACAGAATGACTCTACTGATAGTTATAGGTCTTCAGCTAGGAGGCTGCTACCTGGGTCCTGACACAAGGATGAGGGATACTAACCTGACTGGTGAGCTTAGTAGATGCTCTGGTACTCAGGCTGTATCCTCCTTTAAAGAAACACCCCAAACTACTGGGAGTGTTAATTATTGACAGCTCACTGCTCTGTCGCTCCCAGAAATTGTCTGTGGCTTAAGGGTGCTGCCTTGCCTGTGGTCATGTCTCTTTCCCAGGCATCGCCCTTCTGCAATGACTTTTGATACCAGGATACAAAAGCCTGGTCTTCTTGCCTCAATTCAGGACAACTTGGAAGAGCCGTGGCAGCTCCAAAGCTCTTTATGGAATCAGTGGAGGCCTCTGTCACACCTACACTGAGATTCAACATCTGTCTCTGCCCACTCTTGCTTTTTTACTGCCCCACCCCAACACATCCAAGTGGTGATCCTGAAATACCTTCCAATATACTTTCTCCTGTAAATCTCTGGTTCAGAGTCTATGTTCTGGGAGGACCAATCTGAGAGAGTGAAAGGCTAGGATATTGATTATATCTTATTTATTACAGAGCTGGGTCATTGTTTTTTGGTAAGTCATTTAATTTAAATTTTAACTCTTAAGTAATATGACAGGAGGCCTAGAGATATGCTTCTCCTAAGGGAGCATGGGTTAGAAAACACTTAGCCACACTCATAATTTCATGCACCAGCATGCAGCAAGTAGACAGGTTTGGTTTGGACCCAAGAACTTTCTACAACTTTAAAAATCATACCTACCACCCATGTGTCAGATTTTCAGGATGAATATAACTGCTTGTTTAGTGGCTGTTACAGCATCTCCTACAAAGCAGTTTTTTTTTCTTTAGCAGCCCTGACTGCTAAAGAGCTGCCACGATCCTCCCTCACCCAGGCTCTGAACATTCCAGTATTCTAACTCCCTGCTGTCTTCTGCCTCTTCCCCTCCTCCACAAAAAAGTTGGGAAATTTATGTTCTTTTGTCTCCTCTTACTGAAATAGTTCCACACTGAGACAACATGCTGTTTCCAGGGAGACAGTGAAAAGCGAAAGTTAACTCAAAGAACTCCGAGAAGAGGTGCTGATAAAGTACATGAGATGCCTCTGTTTTAGAGGAAGGCAAAAATAACTCTGAGATGTTTTGGGGGTAAAAATTTAACAAGGCTGTAATGAATATTCAAAGGTCTTCATAATGCTGAAATATTTTTATATAATGATTATAATCATGGAATAATATTTACCACTAGGGAGCCTATTCCTCATTAGTTAGAAAAAAAATCACTATCCATGTAGGTACAAGAAGTAAATTATAGATGATACATTTTCTTACCATCTATCTTTGAATGGAGTGGAAAGTGAGCCATCTCTTCCGGTACCCATCCATCAAGATAATACCTCTTGGCATTTACTATAGGTCGCTATTTTATTCTCCCTAGTTGCTTTCTCTTCTTCAATGCTGCAGAATTTTTGGACTTTTTGGAAGAGATTAGAGATAGTTATTATTATCCCAAACTCATGTGTTCCTTTGTATTTAAATCAGAACAGGGGGACTGTGTGGTTCCCTTAGATATAATCTAATACCACTGTTGATAAAGCAGCGTGAGAGGTTGAGAGGTTTGCAGGTACACAAATCAGCATGTGAATGGCCCCAGAGGGGGAGGGAAGGGACAGACTAAGGTGAAATTTGAAGGGTAGGCGAAGAGGAAGTGGGGAATGAAGATAGCAGAGGAAGAAAGTCTTGAAGTTATTTGTGTCAAATTCAGGCAATGGGTGAAGACAAGGCAAACTTCTGACCTCAAAAAACTGCTTTTCCTAAAACAAAACCAAAACCCAATCAAATGACACAACCCCTGCCCAAACGTTGACTTACTTAATAGCGATAAGGGAGGCAGAGGAAATAATTTCTTGTATCTTGTTTTAGAGTGTGTATACTTAAATACTAGCTATTGTACATCTGGGCAACTGACCCAAGCTTTGCAAGGAGGGCAGTTGACATTCCAGGAAAAAAACCCAGTTCGGCCAGCGGCCACTAGAGAGCAGCAGAGAGCTGCTCTTAGCTCTGTTCTTAAACCGTGTACTGGTGGAGGACTTCAGCTAACCAGGGTTACTCCCCCAAACACTCAACCACATTGGAGAGATGGACTCTGTTGTTTACAGAAGATATTCTGATCTAGGATCAAGACTCTTCCCAGATTAAACTCAGTTGGGTTACCATACAGAGAGTTTTAGCTGTAAAACTTCCAGGAGCCTCAGTGTTCCTGTCAGTAAAATGGGGATAATAATAATACCTAGCTCACAGAGTTGTTACGAGCAGGAAGCACAAAAGTACCTGCTCTGGGTAGTCACTCCACAAATATTGCCATAACCAAACGAACACTTATTTTTCCATGGGCCTGGGCTTTTTCAGAGAGTTTGGGATTAGGATTTCTTCAGATCTAGGACAGATTTTGTAATCAATCTTAGTTCTGTGTCCTTCTGAGCTCAGAGCAAGTTCCCCGTGGGCCCTCGCCACTGCCCTCCAGATGCAGGCAATCACTCCCAGAGAGCATTTCCCCAATGAGGAGACCAGCTGCGAGAGACCATGTAGTTCGTTATTGACAGAACTGATGTGAGAAGGAATTAAAGTCTTAAAGAACATGATATTCCTAAATGTGATATTCCCTTTTGAAAGTAGAGGAGGCTGGTTTAGAATAGCAAAATTAGAAAATACGATTTCATCAACTCTAAATCCTCAACGGTCACTTTAACTGCATATGCATACTTTTATTAGAAGTTTTAGGGTCTTGCTGTTTCCACAACATTGGTCCTCAAGGTTCATATCATGGCAACGAAGGTGAATTCCAAACTGTTTCTTCATTTGAATGTTCCAGCAAAATAAGAGCTTCCTGACCCCCTCTTCTGGGGATGGAACTGTGCTGGATTCAGTGGGAGATTCAGACAGTATGGAAGAAGTGGTCCAGGATCTGGCACCCTGGTCTCTGTGTCAGTGATAATTCCAAGACACTTTCCTGTACCTGTTACTTGCTGGTGGATGTTTCTGCTCCAAAAGGTAGCTGGAAGATGTAACCCACCAAAGTCTTCCAAATAGTGAGTCATAAGGTGAAGATCAAAGCCACGATACCAGAACCGTCTTTCTTTAATTCACACTCTGAGGGATGTCATAAATACCACCAACTATTGACTTCCCACTACCTGTTTTCTCTTTTTCTCTGGTTAATGATGCATACAACTCAGCTTAATGGACAAAGTTACTCGCTAATCACCAGGATAGACAAATAAACAAAAATGATCTACACTAAAAGTGTATGTGGGGAAAATAAACTAGAGTTTCGGTTGAATTAAGCTAAATATAAGTCAACTGTGGGATGTGGCAGAGAGAAGAGATAATGCAATCCGACATTACTAATGTACAGCCTCTGGAGGGGGTACGTGTTAGACCAGTGGCCCTCGATATTTTTAGAGTTACTGATTTCTCTGAAACTATGTAAGCTAGGAAGCTCTCCTTAGGAGTCATGAACATATAAAAACTTGAATGGACTATTATGGAGTGAGTGTTCTTCTTGAATCGCCGTGTACTGTCAGTATTTAATTTCATATTCAGAAGTTCTTATGCATGAGCACCATCCATGCCCATGAAAAAGGAATCCCTGCCCCATTCTTTCAACCTCCCTGAGAGTGGGTAGGTGTTTCATGCAGCACCGTGACTCTAAGTCAAGAGTCGGCTGGGCACAGCACGTGGGGATCACTGTGGGGATTTCATGACTCCTTACACGACCAGCGTTGCAGATCAGGCTTAATTTACACACAAGGTCAGCAGAGGCAAGGATGGAACCCTAGAGCCACAAACCACAGTTGGAATCAGTAGACCCAGAAAGCAGGTTGGTTCCATTGGAATGTAATGAGAGGCGTGCTGAACTGTTTAGGGGAAAATGTGAGGATGTCTGCTACTTACTTTGAAATGCACCAAAAGAGTAGATGGGTGGGTGGATGAATGAATGCCAAGTAAATAGGTAAATAATAAACAAGTAGAGCAAAATATTAATGGCAAAATCTAATGGTTGTCACTATAAAATTTGATTTTTCTCTCTGAAAATTTTCATATTAAAATTTGGAAAAAAAAAAAAAGTAATGTGGGATTCACTCAACCAGGTTGATCCCAATGGCAGTAACTAACTGAATGAAAGTATTCCACCATTGTGGTTATTTCCAGGAAATGACACTTAATAATCAACGCAGATTGCACTTGTCATTAACCTTTTTGGGACCTGTCTCACTCTGTGCCTTCAGTTTTGTATGGCAATCAGTCATCAGAGAATCCGGTTTCACAGAATAACTGTTTCTCTGCATAGGCTGCGAGTCGGTGATGGTGGCGGGAAACAGTACGTGTGGAGGACATCTGCTGTTCTAATCTCCTTGATGGGCAAACATGGTAGAAAGATCACACGTTCATGGATGTAAATGAGGGATGTTTCTATTTGTTTCTCAACAGCGTAAAACCGCTTGTTTTTAATCAAGAAAAGTAAAACCAACCAAGTTCACATTGTAGTAATTTGGTCTTCCCTTCCTGTACCCTGCAGAAGTTATTTATACTGTGTCTGTACTTAGGTCTCCTCTGTAAATGGACTGTTGGCTCGTTCCTATTTTTTTGTGTTTCCAGGCAGAGGGGTGTGTGATTCTGTCCTCCCTGTCCTGAAAGCCTATCATCTTCATGTTTAATTTTTATTGCATGTCATAGTAAAATATAATCCTTTTTTATAGTAAACCAATCCATTTTTGGGCTTTATTTCATGGTACAATTTTGAGCATATCTTTGTCCTTTTTTTTTTAGAAATAAATTTTAAACTTCTAAAAGTTACAAAATAATGGAGTTCCCACTACTGCATTCCCAATGCTGACAAGTTATGTAACTTGCATTGCATAGTCCTTAGCATCAGGAAATTAACTGTTGCAATACCATTCACCAACCTCCAGACTTTATTTTTATTTTACTAGTTTCTCCACAAATGCCCCCTTTCTGGTCCAGGGTCCAGTCCAAGATCCCACACTGCATTTAGTTGTCATATGTTTTTTATAATCGGTGACTATTTCTTAGCTGTTCTTTTTCATGACCTGGAGACTTTTAAAAAGGACAGGCACCTTGTTTACTAGTGGTTTTTTTTTTTTTTTTTGGTCAGTTTGTATCTGTCTGATGTTTTCTCAAGACAACTAAGCTTATGTATTTTGGGTAAGAATACCATGTTTCCTTCTCAGCATATAATGTCAGGGAGTACATGATGTTACTATCTCTTAGTACTGTTGATGGGTTGGTACTAGGATCATTTGGTTATCATGCTCTTGTTAGGTTTGTCTACTCTTTTTTTTTTTAAGATTTTATTTATTTGACAGAGAGAGAGCACAAGCAGGCAGAGAGGCAGGCAGAGGGAGAGGGAGAAGCAGGCTCTCTGCTGAGTGGGGAGCCCGATGTGGGACTCGATCCCAGGACCCTGGGATCATGACCTGAGCTGAAGGCAACGGCTTAACTGAGCCATCCAGGCACCCAGGTGTGTCCACTTTTAAGTGGACAGGTTTCTCTTTGTAATTAATAAGTAAATTTGGGGAGATAACTAGGGACTATGTACATATCCCGTTCTTCACCATGCTTTCTACTCAGTAATTTTAGCATCCTTTCTTGATTGTTGTCTACACATCAATCCTGTGTTGTTTTGTCTAGTGGAGATCTCCTGTTTCTATCATTCTTTTATTTATTTATTTGGAATTCTATGTATTAATGGGAATTCTAATTATTATTTATTATTAATGGGAGTTCTACTGCAATGAAGAGCTGCCCCATCTTTCCCATTGACTTATGTATTCATCTACTTATGTAAGTATAGATTCATGGATATTTATTTATTTTCTGGGTTAAAATCTATCACTATCATTATTTGTTTTGATGTTCAAATGGTCCCAGATTTGAGCACTGGCGAATTCCTTCGAGTTGGCTCTTGGGTCCTTTAAATATACTCTCCTCATCATTGTTTGAGAATGTCCTTACCTTATGGCACCACAAAATATTCCAATGTTTATCTTGTAATTTACTTGTCCCAGCTCTAGTATCAATCAATTTCCGAAGGAGCTCTTGATTCTCTTACTGAAGAATGGTATTTAGAAAGTAAAATCTGGATCCTGGGTGTGCTCATGCCTACCAGGTGCTATGTTTCTAGGCCCTTGCAGTCATCGTAGAAAATAGAACATACGCACATCTGTATTTCTACCCATCAACATACACAAAACCATGAGTTCAGACTGATACCTCTGACTCAATCTGCTCCACACACCAGCCTAGCCTTCCTTCTTTATTTGGGACTCTTTTCTGATAATAGAAAATCACACTATATTTACTTATTTGCTCAACACTAGTATACACATGATGGTTTTTTATACTTGCTAACCCAATTCCCTGGGAAAAATTTATTAAGGAAAACACAACTCGATGTTCAGTGCTATTTGTTCTTAGCCTTAGTATGTAGTCAAAACACTGTTTTTCAAATCTCCTTAGTTTAGCAATTTTCCTTCCCTATCTCCTATAGTGAGGTGATGCTCCTCATTTGCAGTGCATTTAGGCTCATTTGTTGCTGATCCATTGCTGGTTTTCCCAACATCCTTCTTGGTTTTAATTGTTTACTTATTTCTTAGGTATGTGCATCATAACCAGGCTTTTCAGAGATAGAGCTGTGCAAACAGATACATTCATCCGATGGAGTACCCCTATCCCTTCAGGCGCTGCACCCGTTCTCAGTTCCCCATTTTCCCAACTTCATTCCCACCCCCATTCTGTAGGCACTAATCTTACTCATTCCTGGTGTGTCCTCATATTTTTTCCAAAGAGATGCATGCATACATTTATATGTTTTTATATACTCTCTTACTGGGAAGGTAGTACTTTGTACTTGGATTTTTCTTTATATAATAATATGTACTGAATATCAGTTCACAGCAGGTTACAGAACTCTATCTCATGTTTTTTTATAGCTGCATCAGGACTCCAAGAAGGGAGGGCACCAGTTTACTCAACTGCTCTCCAATGTGGGGTTATTTAGGTCATTATTTCCAACATTTTGTAACTTAATCATGCTGTAATAAATAGCCTTTTAAATATGTACTTTTTGTATTGTTGGAGACACAGCTGCAGGGTAAGCCCCTAGAAGTGGGATAGCAGAGTTCACATGTAATTTCACATGTAGTTTTGTGAGGCATTGTTAGTTTCTCTTAGGTTGGTACCAGTGTGCATTTGCATCAGCAGTGTCTGAACCGCTTTTCTACAAACTGAACTTGACTTCCTTAAAATCTGAACTTTATTTTCTCAAAACTTTACTAACAGATCTGTTCTTATACATTGAATTTTTGTCAGGTCATAGGGAAGAAACCGTACCTCAGTGGTGTTTTCCTTTGCATTTCTCTAATTAGGAGTGAATTTTAACGTTTTTTATGTAAGTATCACTGTTATATCTTTTGTTGTGAATTGTCTGTTGATATCTATTTTCCTGCTTTTCTGTGACGATTTTAATCTTTTGGTGTATTTAAGAGATTTAAAAAAATATTAGGGATAGGTGTGATATCTTTTCCAAATATTTTTTCCACTGGATCAGTTACCTTTTTTTTTTTTTAAGTTTTTTTTTTCTCTCTCTGCGCAAATCTTAAAAATTCCATGCAATCACATTTATCAGTCTTTTCTTTCATGGACTTTGGATTCTAAGTCATAGTTAGAAAGCCTTCCTCTACCTTGAGGTTAAAGGGGAATTCACTCCTGTTTTCTTCTGAGACTTGTACCATTTCTTCTCACTCTCTTCTCTTTTCTGCCCCTTCCTCCCCCTTTTTCTCCTTCTTTTTGCATTGAGATCCTGGATCTGTTTACCCATTTAGAGTTTATTTTTCTGCACGGTGTGTGGTTTACATTTTTTTCTGCATGACTACATGCATGATCATCCCAGCACGATTTATTTAAAGGTCCATCATTATTTCCGTGATTTAACACGTCACCTTTATCTTATACTAAGTTTTCACTGATATTTGTCTTGATTTCTGGACTTCTGTATTTCATCTGACTGGTTTATTTGTATATTTATGCACCAGTCTCCCTTTCTTTTAATTACAGAAGCTATGTATATGCACCTTGTTTTCTTGTTCAGCTGACAATAAAATTTCAAATCTCTTTCCCCCTCTTTCTCCTTTTGGAAAGCATGAGTTCCTTAGTCTCAGTTACTTCTCTTTATATTGAATTCAATTTTCTTATGTATGACTACTCCATTACCTTCTTTTCATTAAGTTTGAATTTACCTACATATAATCATTTTTCCTTTTATATTAGAGAAAAAAAATCTAAGTAAGACATTCATAAAAATAAATGATTCAAAAAGTCTTACTTAAAGCCAAACAAAACAACAACAAAAACAGGCTTCCTGTCTCACTCTGTTTTCACTCACCATATATTCCCTTTCATCCTTTTCATTCTTTTTCTCTTATATTTATTTTTATTACTAAACCCTATAGTTAAATCACTATTTCTTAATTCGATATCAAGAAATGGGAGAAATAGATGAACTTTTTTTTGTTTAAATAAATTGAATATAAAAAATAACTTATTTACTACCAAATAATAGCTTGAACAAGTATAAAGTTGCTAGAATTCAGCATATGGGCTATGGAAGGACATTGAAGTTCAGATTTTTTTTTAAGCGGTTGCATAGAGACAAAACAAAAACCATTATTTGGTGACTTCCAATCATGATAATCAGTAGAGGCTTGGCTCTTCCTCCTTCTCCTTCACCCCGATTGTCTTTGAACAGGAAAATCCGAAGACAACACTATATATTTGTTTCTTTGATAATTATAATTTTTTCACATTTAACTCAACTTTATTTTTTTAATTTAAAAAAAAATTTTTTTTTTATTCTTTGCCCCAGGGGTACAGGTCTGTGAATCATCAGGCTCACATCTTTCACAGCACTCACCAAAGCACAAACCCTCCCCAATGTCCATAACCCATCCACCCTATCCCTACCTTCCCACCCCTCAGTAACCCTCAGTTTGTTTTGTGAGATTAGGAGTCTCTTATGGTTTGTCTTCTTCCCGATCCCATCTTGTTTCATTATTTTTCCCTACCTACCCCCCACGACCCCCCACCCTGTCCCTCAAGTTCCTCATATCAGAGAGATCATATGATAATTGTCTTTCTCTGATTGACTTATTTCGCTCAGCATAATACCCTCCAGTTCCATCCATGTCGTTGCAAACAGCAAGATTTCGTTTCTTTTGATAGTTGCGTAGTATTCCATTGTATATATATACCACATCTTCTTTATCCATTCATCTGTTGATGGACATCTAGGTTCTTTCCATAGTTTGGCTATTGTGGACATTGCTGCTATAAACATTCGGGTGCACGTGCCCCTGAGGAACACTACCTTTGTGTCTTTAGGATAAATACCCAGTAGTGCGATTGCTGGGTCGTAGGGTAGCTCCATTTTCAACTTTTTGAGGAATCTCCATAGTGTTTTCCAGAGTGGCTTCACCAGCTTGCATTCCCACCAACAGTGTAGGAGGGTTCCCCTTTCTCCGCAACCTCGCCAACATCTGTCATTTCCTGACTTGTTGATTTTAGCCATTCTGACTGGTGTAAGGTGGTATCTCGCTGTGGTTTTGATTTGTATTTCTCTGATGCCGAGTGATGTTGAGCACTTTCTCATGTGTCTGTTGGCCATTTGGATGTCTTCTTTGGAGAAATGTCTGTTCATGTCTTCTGCCCATTTCTTGACTGGGTTATTTGTTTTATGGGTGTTGATTAACTCAACTTTATTTTTAAGTAATTTTTTTCCTCCTCATAATTTGGAAAACATAGTCAAGTTTTTTGTTCTTTGTGTTATTGATTTGAATTTTAATTAAAATGCTTAAGCCATATTTCCATTCCTAACATTAGTGACCACTGATTCCTTCCATGAAAGATAAGGAAATTAGTTTACTTTCAATGACTCACAATATACCTGCGAGCTCTTTCCACTTTCTGTTTTTTATAGGTAGACTCAAGAGTTTTTATTACAGTTCATTATAATTAAAATAATAAACTTATAATGGGCTATAATAAAGCTATAATAAACTATAATGGTATAATAAATACTATACTAAAACTAAAATGCTATAATAAACTATAGCATAAGACTATAATATAAAACTATAATAAAATGACTCTTTTTTCCAGAATTAAAATATTTACATTCAGTTCTGTAACCACAGTCAAAAGAGTTATCTAGACTAAATTTTCTGCTACAGTTGTTTCAGGTCTTCCCAGTCCGTCCATATGGCAATTCGTCCATTTGTGATTTATTTATCCTGATTTTCATCTTGATTATCAGGGTTACATCATTGTAATATTTTATTTTATTTTTTAAATTTTTAAAAATATTTATTATTTGAGAGAGAGAGAGAGAGAGAGAGAGAGAGTAAGCACACAGAGGCGTCAGAGAGGGAGAAGCAGACTCTCTGCTGAGCAGGGAGCCCGATATGGGGCTCGATCCCAGGACCCTGGGATCATGACCTGAGCTGAAGGCAGATGCTTAACTGACTGAGCCACCAGGTGTACCTCATTATGATATTTTAAAGAAGGATATATGTATTAATTATGCTTCCTGAATCCTTGCATATTTGAGAACTTCCTTCTGTCATTGTCACAAGGAATGAAAACTAAGTTGGGGAAAGTTTTTGGATCATAGGTCCATTCATTTTTCCAGAATTTAGAGTCCTGACTCCATTGGTTTCTGCCATCAACATTTATTTAAGAAACCTGGGGCTAGTTTTGAAATTCAATAATATATTGAAAAATTAAGGTATGCTTCTCAATTTTTATAAATGTTAAGTAGCGCATGATCATCCTTTTAAATCTGTATTCATAAGCTACTTCAGTTCAGGAACATTCCCTTCTGTTATGTCTTTAAACAGTGGACGTGTCCTGGCAACTCTGCTGTCTTTCTCTTCAGGGCCAAAGAGCTATATATTGGGTCCCTATAATGGGTTACCCATTTAGACGCTCTTTTTCTGTGTGCCTTGAATTTTTCCTTTTTTTTTGCTTGATTTTTTAAAAGCCAGTACTACTTTTTTCTCCCCTGTGGTGCTCATTCAGCTCTTTGCTGCTGCTATTTTGTTTTAATGCCATTGAAAACTATTTTGTTATTTCCTTTTCATCGGAATTTATGGAATATATGTTTCTTTAATTTCCTTGAGAATACGAAGCACTGTTGCTAAAGTATTTCTTTTCTTTCCTGGAGGTAAGTTTGATTGCTGTCTTTATTCCAATTTATATGCTCTTTTTCTTTTCTTTCTTCCTTCCTTCCTTCCTTCCTTCCTTCCTTCCTTCCTTCCTTCCTTTCTTTCTTCCTTTCTTTCTGTGTTATTGTCCTTGTGGATCATTTCTGCATATGTCTCCTCTTGCTCTTTAAAAGCTTTTATTAATTTCTTGAGTGCTGACAGTTCCATCCAGGTCTTCCTTTGATCCCACAAACCACGCATAGATTTATTTTGGTTTGCTTCTTTGTTTTCATGGGCAGTGTTCAAATATTTCTATTTTTTAATTTTTATTTTACTTTTTCAGTGATCCAAGATTCATTGTTTATGCACCACACCCAGTTTCTCATGCAATACGTGCCCTCCTTAATACCCACCACCAGGCTCACCCATCCCCCCCCCTCCATAACCCTCAGTTTGTTTCTCAGAGGCCACAGTCTCTCATGCTTCGTCTCCCCCTCCGATTCACCCCAATTCCCTTTTCCTTTCCTTCTCCTAGAGTCCTCCATTTTATTCTTTATGTTCCTCAAGTAAGTGAAACCGTATGATAATTGACTTTCTCTGCTTGACTTATTTCACTTAGCATAATTCCTCCAGATCTGTCCACGTTGATACAAAAGTTGGGTATTCATCCTTTCTGATGGCTGAGTAATATTCCATTGTATATATTATTTCTTTAGGGTCAAGCATGGAGGGTGGGAAAGTATTTGATAGGTTTTTTCCCCCCGTTCTGTCATTTGATGGCTTCACACTAATATAAGCGAAGCTGGGGTCTGAGAAGCTGGAAGTAGAGACAGTGGTCTGCTGTCTGTGGTCTGTGGCTAGAGAAATCATCTCACTATTTCTTTACCCTGTTCTTTTGGTTTATTATATTCAGCTTTTGGACAAGAATGTAACCATTAGCTTTTCCCCAAGGTCTTTTTTCCCTGCTTCTTTACTGTTTGGAAGTTTATCTTTTGCTTTTCGGTGTGCCTGTGCACATAAGAAGGAAAAGGGGAGAGGAGAAGAGAGGAGCATCTAGCTGGATTATGAGATTTTTTAATGTTGAAACCCATATCTCAACCCTTTCTGTATTTTCTATGCCTAATCCAGTGCCTTTCTTAAAGTAATAGTAGCACCAGCTTCTAGTGGTAGGAACAGTAACTGTACATGGACCACCCACTCTGCCAGGCATGTTACCAAACACTTTTATAGAGAATGTTTGATTTTATATTCTCTGTAATCTTAACGACATAGTCACCATTATTGTCCCATTATATATAATAGACAAATTTACCAGAAGGCTATGTTGCCAATAAATGGAGAAACCAGAGACTCTCTGACCCCAAAGCTGAGGCTCTCAATTGTTCATATTCTGTTGAAAGCAAAAGCCTTCAAGTAGGATGTCTGGTGCTCCAAGGCCCTTTCTTTCTCTTCATTTTGTTTCAGTGCTTTTATGAGTCCTCTTTCTAATGTTCCTTTGGAGGAGTGTGTCTGAATGCCTCAGTTCTCAAGAGCCTGGCCCAAACAGGGCTCTTGTTCCCGGAGTTGCTAGTGCCCATGGGTCCTTCTTTGCACTGAAGAATCAGGCTGGAATCCTTTTGATGAAAATGTTGAAGGCCACCTTGTTATTTCTTAGAAATAGAATTTTAAGTGGCCTTACAAATCCAAACTATGGCGGTCTAAAGCCGGCCAGAGAGCAGCCTTGGGAGAACCTGATGCTTTCCATTGACAACACACAGTTCTGAGCTACGATCCACAGATTTTTTTTTTAAAGATTTTTATTTATTCATTTGACACAGAGAGAGAGATTACAAGTAGGCAGAGAGAGAGGAGAGAGGAGGAAGCAGGCTCCCCGCTGAGCAGAGAGCCCGATGTGGGCCTCGATCCCAGGACCCTGGGATCATGACCTGAGCCGAAGGCAGAGGCTTTAACCCACTGAGCCACCCAGGCGCCCACGATCCACAGATTTATCCCCGGAGGATGGGTAGGGTCTCCTGGATCTTTACTGGCAGTTTGGTAAATTCCACTTTATCTCACTTGATTAGATCCTGCTTTCTCCAGCTCATAGCTGCTCTCAGGAAGGCAGATTAGGCTGGGTCCATGCTCATCAGCAGAGAAAATAGGAGCATTGAATGTGTCTGTGCCCTCAGTTTGGTGCCATCTTGCTGACTACATTTGTGTGTGTCCTTCCATATGGTGAAAGGAGATATTACATTGTTATATGCATATATTTAAAGTTTTAGAATGTTTAATATAGAACATGTAGGAAGAACATAAATGCAGTCATGATTCCACAGTCCAGGGTTATCCGCTCTCCTATTTTGATGAATCCCATGTTTTTTCTACTTGCATATTTGCGCATATTATACTTATCTAACGTGGATAAATTATTTAAAATATTAATACATATCAACAGATTTGTGAAACAACTTTCTTTTATAGAATGCTTATTGTGTAGGTATGCTAGTATTTCTTTACCAATGAGGACCTTTTTCTTGATGTCAGTTTACATCATACATGGTGAGAGAGAGGATTCTGATCAGGAGCCTCAGGGACATATGCCAGTTCTCTTAGACCTTGGCTTTCTTCCTTGGACCTTTCTGTGTCATTGAATTCCAACAGGACCTGGGGGGGGGCAGTGTTGACCTGGCACCTTCAGGATTAGTGCTTGTCCGGGTTGTGTATGGGAAGTCACTTCAACTACTTCTGTTAAGAAGAAGGAGGAAAATAAGGGAGAGGGAGATAATGGGAGGGAGAGAAGGAGGGGGATAGAAAGAGACTAAGATTCCACTTGTTACTGAAATTTTCTTTAAGCTTTTCCTAAGCTTGGGAATGAAAGCTCTGTTCCAGGGTAGCACAGAGCAGTGATATTAATAATTGAGGGCAGATAATAATAAAACTGCACACAGTTTTTAAAAAGATTCATTTATTTGAGAGAGAGAGAGGGAGTGAGTGAGTGGGGGAACAGCGGCAGAAGAAGATGGAGAGAGAGTCTCAAGCAGACCCCTGCCGAGCATGGAGCATGAGCATGGAGCCTGATGTGGGGCTTGATCTCACAACCCAGAGACCATGACCTGAGCCAAAACCAAGAGTTGGACACTGAACCAACTGAACGACCCAGGCAGCCCTGCACAGAGTTTTAATAGCACTTATGAGGGGCCACATTTAATCCTTGTAGTAACCTTAGGTGGCAGGTTTTATCATTATATCCCTATTTTACAGTGGAGACAGAAATATAGAACTCTCCTGCTTCGAGTGGAAGAGAATGACCCAGCCTTCCTTTGTCACAGACCGGAACATAGGGAAGTGCTCCAGTGAACTAACCAAATAGCCTGTCATGCCTGGAGCTATGGTATTTGTTGGAATGAACACCCTCCTGTCCGTTGCCAAAATGCCTTGAGATTCTAATTCTGGTGGTCTTGATGGCAGCATGTCCCTCAGAAATAGGGACCAAAATGCCTGTCATGCTCTAGAAACCCTGTACATTGCCCTGATGTAACAAGGACAGAGTCACTGAAGTATCATTTTTTAATAATTCACATACACTTCTCATCCCTTTTGTACTCTTTGATCCATCCCTCTTTTCTTCCAAAGGTAATTCTCTTGAAGCTTTTTAAAGAAATCAATGTCTGAAGTTCATGCTTAATTTCAAAATGGCCACTCACTGTGGCACCAGATAGATTTTGAAGTGGACCCATGTGGGCACTGGAGGCTGTGAAGAATTAATGTTGCTTTGATAAGGACATGTTATTTCTGTTCATCCGTGAAGGTGATGCTTGTGGAGACTTTCCTGAGTGTGTAGAGAGGTGGAGGGAGCTGAAACTGTGGTTAGGGCCAGTCTCAACCTATTTAAGGTCCTAATGCTACTGGACATTGGTAACGAATGCAAGAGAAGTGGCTTAGTGGGTGGGGGCAATCTTGGTCTCATGTGGGTCAGGCAAGTGTGGCTTCTTTGTAAAACTGGGCGGTGGCTGGGGGAGGGAGAACTAGTTCATAAAGTGATTATAGCATCATTCACTCAAAAACCCTCAAAGAGCCAAGGGCTTATGGATAGGATATTTCATTTAGTTGACGTTTGCAGCTTACGGAAATTTAAGTAGAAAATTATTTATTTCAAACAATATTGAGACACTTTTCAAAAGCAAGGACATTATTGAAACCATTACTGGATATTTGTTTTGTCCTTGAAAATTTATTGTACCTGAGGACCATCTTTATGAACTTGACTTTCATTATGTGGCAGTATAGTTGTAGACGTTTCAAGATAAATGACCGAATGTGTACAAATCCCAGGTTATCCCTAAGAACTTAGATTACAAATAATTCCTGACACAAACTTGTTTTGCTGCCACTTCTTTAAAGCAGTGTGGTCTAAAAGAACAGAGTGAACACAGGATCCAGATACACAGCCCAGGGCCCCAGTCCCTGTTTGTCCAGAAGCTACTGGCCAGGGGATAGTGAACCAGCAGCCTCCTTGGGCTTCAGGTCCTTCTTCAGTAAAATGAGGAGCTACACCGAAGATTTGCAAGGATTCTTCTAGCAGTAATATTTGATGACCTATAAGTTAAGGGTGTGAAGAGAGAAGGAAGGAAGGAGGGAATGAGGGAATGAAGGAGGGAAGGAGGAAGGGAGAGGAGGTAGGGATGACACGAAAGGAATGACAGGTTGAATTTAGTTGGGCTCTTCTTATGTGCTTGTTAGGGACAACATGCATGATTATTCAGACCTCTCCCCCTTAATGAATCCTTAGATGCTCAGCCACTCGCTAGCCAGGACTCCTTTTGGCTGAACAGTGTAGACATCTAAAGCTACAGCATTGCAATTGGCTGAAAAAGACTAGATGGATTCACATTAGGAAGGGTAACAAACCAAATCTAGAAAAGTAAATTTTGGAGGGAGAGACTGTTGAGCAGCTGCTGGGTAGATTTTGGGGGAATAGAGAGGCATGGAGAAAATTTAGGAAATTTCCTACGTGTGTCATGAAAATGTAAACCATGTTTTCCACTCTTCAGGACTTCAGGGAATGTTGAAATTGCTTGTCAGTGGTCTTTATACGTTCACCTTGTGCCTCACGCCATGACAAGCCCAGTCCCATTTTTTCTGTGTTATGAGGTTCTGCTGGCTTGGAATGAGAGAAAGAAGACACAGTTATAAGTCTCATCATGAATCGAGATAACACTTGGGTTGTGCATTTTTAGGAGGAGACTTCAAGAAAATGAAGCTGAAGGAAAATGTAGAACTACAAAGGCAGGATGAAATTTTGCAAATGACAAAGCAGGAGAAGGTGAGCATTTGTTGGTAGTGGGAAATTCACATTTGCCTCTGCTGTTGCTGTATGGTTCTTTTTTTTTTTTTTTTTAAAGATTTTATTTATTTATTTGACACCGAGAGAGAGAGATTACAAGTAGGCAGACAGGCAGGCAGAGAGAGAGGAGGAAGCAGGCTCCCCGCTGAGCAGGGAGCCCCATGCGGCCTCGATCCCAGGACCCTGAGATCATGACCTGAGCCGAAGGCAGAGGCTTTAACCCACTGAGCCACCCAGGTGCCCTGCTGTATGGTTCTTAAGGGAGAAGTTTTCTTCTTTTGATCACCCAAATACCTTGTTGAATACTGAAAATTCCAACTGAGGAAATGCTCTCAGGAACGATTGGCAGGAAAGTGCTGAGCAGAATGGAGCTGTCAGTGAAGGCAGTGCTGGGTGGAAGAGTCCCTACGCGGAAATGATCCCCCAGAGATGCTGGGTGGCGCCACTGAGAAAGCCTGCTTCGGAGCACTCCACCGGGAGCCCACAGCAGCTCCTGCTCCGGGTGGCTGCTTCTGGTGCCGTTATGCTCCAGACCAGCAGAGGGAAGGAAAGCATGGAAGATTTCTTTCCTAGCTTGCTCCTTTTCTCAGTTCTCTAGTGATTTGAGGGTCCTTTCCAGCTGTGAGGGTCTCTAACCTGGTTAAAAACTAACAGATTGCTGTGAATGCATGACAATTAAAATTAGATAAAATCATTTATAAACATTATTCTAAATAAGGATGGTCCAGCTGTTGGTGGCTCTTTTGAATCCATCGGATATGCAGTCAGAGTGTAGGGATTTATTGCTCTGTACTCAAATGTTCTTGTAACGATCTCGGGTTTTTTTTTTTTTTTAAATTTCACTTAAAAAAAATCTGCTTCACCCACTCTCACCACTGTTGTTCAACATAGTACTAGAGGTCCTAGGGCAACAGCTATCAGACAACAAAAAGAAATAAAAGGTATTCAAATTGGCAAAGAAGAAGTCAAACTCTCTCTCTTTGCAGATGACATGATACTTTATAGGGAAAACCCAAAAGACTCCACCCCCAAAACTACTAGAACTCACACACCAATTCAGTAATGTGGCAGGATACAAAATCGATCCACAGAAATCAGCTGCTTTCTTATACACTAGCAATGAAAATATAGAAAGGGAAGTTAGAGAATCGATTCCATTTACTATAGCACTAAGAACCATAAGATACCTTGGAATAAACCTAACCGAAGAGGTAAAGGATCTGTACTCGAGGAACTACAGAGCACTCATGAAAGAAATTGAAGAAGACACAAAAAGATCGAAAAGCATTCCATGCTCATGGCTTGGAAGAATAAACATTGCTAAAATGTCTATACTGCCCAGAGCAATCTATACTTTCAATGCCATCCCAATCAAAATTCCACTGGCATTTTTCAGAATGCTGGAACAAACAATCCTAAAATTTGTATGGAACCAGAAAAGACTCTGAATCACTAAGGAAATGTTGAAAAAGAAAAAACAAAGCTGGGGACATCACATTGCCTGATTTCAAGCTTTACTACAAAGCTGTGATCACCAAGACAGCATGGTACAGACACAAAAACAGACACATAGACTAATGGAACAGAGTAGAGAGTCCAGATATGGACCCTCAACTCTATGGTCAAATAATCTTCGATAAAGCAGGAAAAAATACCCAGTGGAAAAAGACACCCTCTTCAATAAATGGTGCTGGGAAAATTGGACAGCTACGTGTAGAAGAATGAAACAAAAAAAGCTTCTGCACTACAAAAGAAACAGTCAACAAAACAGAGAGGCAACCCATGGAATGGGAGAAGGTATTTGCAAATGACACTACTGACAAAGGGCTGATATCCAAGATCTATAAAGAACTTCTCAAGCTCAATGCCCCAAAAACAGATAATCATGTCAAAAAGTGGAACTTCTCCAAAAAACAGAAACTTCTCCAAAGAAGACATACAAATGGCCAACAGACACATGAAAAAATGTTCATCATCACTAGCCATCAGGAAAACTCAAATCAAAACCACATTGAGATACCACCTTACACCAGTTAGAATGGCCAAATTCAACAGGACAGGAAACAACAAGTGTTGGAGAGAATGTGGAGAAAGGGGAAACCTCTTTCACATTGGTGGGAATGCAAGTTGGTGCAGCCACTTTGGAAAACAGTGTGGAGATTCCTCAAAAAATTAAAAATAGAGCTATCCTATGACCCTACAATTGCACTACTGAGTATTTACCCTCAATATACAGATGTAGTGAAAAGAAGGGCCATATGAACCCCAATGTTCATAGCAGCAATGTCCACAATCGCCAAAGTGTGGAAAGAGCCCAGATGCCATTCAGCAGATGAATGGATAAAGAAGATGTGGTCCATATATACAATGGAATATTACTCAGCCATCAGAAATGATGAATACCCAACTTTTGTATCAACATGGACAGGTCTGGAGGAGATTATGCTGAGTGAAATAAGTCAAGCAAAAAAAGTCAATTATCATATGGTTTCACTTACTTGTGGAACATATGGAATAAAATGGAGGACTCTAGGAGAAGGAAAGGAAAAGTGTATTGGGGTAAATCAGAAGGGGAGATAAACCATGAGAGACTGTGGACTCTGAGAAACAAACTGAGGGTTATGGAGAAGAGGGAGAAGGGGGGATGGGTGAGCCTGGTGGTAGGTATTAAGGAGGGCACATATTGCATGAAAAACTGGGTGTGGTGCATAAATAATGAATCTTGGATCACTGAAAAAATAAAATAAAAAAATTAAAAAAAATCTGCTTCAGGAAGGATTATTTTAGTTGAAAGATGTTCTGAGGAATGGAGACTAGCAGACTCTATGCCCTCTGATAGAGAAATTATTGGGGGCAAAATACAAACCTCCCTTGCACATTTTTTCAGGTCAGGAATGACCAGCAATAAGAGTCATCCAGTGATCCAGTGATGTGGGTCTTTCTGCCAAAATATTCATGTCACTGAGATGAATGACAAACCCAACACTTTACTAGTGTGTATCTTTTGAAGAAGGTGGTTCCTTTCAGTGCGGCCAAATGTTTCTATTCTGTCTTTGGCTTATAATTTAAAGTATAAATACTTAACAAGGGAAGGCAGTGTCTTTTAAGCAGAAATAAATCTACCATCACTACACATGTGTAAGAATATAAAATAAAAATGCTTATTAGTAACCATCTACTCCAATGCACACATTTTAGTAAGTTTGAAATAGCATTTTTTACTCACCTTGAAGGCATACAGGAAATGTGGATGAGGTGTTTTTTTGTTTTTTTTTTAAGAATTTATTTTTTCTACTCTCCTCTTAGCTGCAAGCTACTGCTACACTCACAGAAAATCTCACAGGATAGATGGTATATGAAATTTCATATCTTCTTCCCTGGAGTTGGGACTTTTGATGTTCATGTATTTCGTCTACATATTATAACCTCTGCTTTGTAACTAAATTGAATGTGCTCCCTACAGAGAGTATACTAGATCGAATTTTGCAATTTAATATAGTAGGTAAGAGAGAATCCCAGTTGTTCATCTTTAGGTAAATACTTAGGAGATGTGTGGAAAAGCAAAGCTTACTTTATACCTACAGATGTGTTCTCCAGTGCTTTGCCAAACCTGGGACAGAGCCTCTTGACTATTTGGGCTGGTGGAGTCTGGGAGAAAGGACTCCTCTCTGTCCAGGTTTGGGGTACAGTTGGGGCAACTTCCCCACCCCAAGGCAGGGTCTAGAAGCTGGGCGGCCCAGGAGGCATGCTAAGGCCAGTAAAAACAACAGAATAGGCGAGTCAGAATAAAGATCTGGAGAAGCTGCAGGAAGGACCCCCAGGGGTTAACGGCAGCTGTAAATGTTGAGAGACACATAGAGAAGGAAGCACTTGGGGCCCAAGAAGGTGGTTGATTTGAGCAAAGTGATGATTTCACTTTTGGAATTACGAATATTTAATTTTATTTTCTGTTTATAAAAGCGATACCTGTTTACTGAATAGCACTTGGAAAGTACGGGAATCTCTCAGGTAGAAAAAAGAAATTGGGCATGGTGTCTCTTCCCCCAGTTGGAGGTAACCATTCGGAAAGTTGTACCCAGTGTCTTTCCTTTAATTCATATTCCCAAGCACGTAAACCTAAGTAAGATCACATCATGTGTGTGTATGTAATTGTATATCATTGTTTCTCTGTATTCATTTACTCAACATTTAAGAAGCATTTGCCACATGGCTGCTGGAAGTTCTAGGCCTTGGGGCTCAATAATGAGCCCTATGGAGTCCTACCCCTCAGGCTACTTTTGCAGGTGGAGGTTTTTAGGGGAATAAGACCACACGCAGCTCTGAGATAACTTCCTGCACTTTGGGGTAGGATGCGGGTCAGGCCTTCAAGGAAGCATATTAGAGTCTTCAGCTAGAAAGAGGCCCACACTTGCCCTTCATGTTGGCTGTGCTAAGTTCTGGCTGACGATAAGTCAGATATAAAGGAGAAGCTCCTCGTCTTGTGGAGCTTACATTAAGTTGGCCAGTGGAGGGGTAAATATTAAACATACAACCCATGAGGCAAGCCCACCCACGTCTTCCTATAACTCAGTCTATCAGTGTACCTGAGCAGATACCCAGATGCCTTCTCCAGTCACATGGGTTTGTCACCAATCCTGTCTGATATGAACTCCATTCCTGTGTGAGGAATCTGCCCCTCTCACCTTCTAAAGGACTTTGCCTTATCTTCTTTCCTGTTCACTCTTGCATTCCTGTATCACCCATTTCCCCCTCTGTACAGGACCATTCTCATCAGCATACAAACAAATTCTAGAATTCATCATCTTAAAAAGAATATTTCTTGACCCCATCTTCCCTGTCAGTGAACAACCTATTTCTCTAACCCCTTTCATAGCATAATGTCTTCAGGGTGTCCTATACTTGCTGTAACGTCTTTCCTTTTACCACTATTTCTCTCCACGTAATTCCAATAAAGCTTCTGTCACATTTTCTTCTCTGTCACTAATGACTTCCATGAGGCCAAATCCAAGGCTCATGTCTCAGTCCTATTCTTATCAGAACCCAGAATACTTTCAACACTCTTGAACACTTTTCCTGTCATGAAGTACTTTATATCAGAAACTCCCATGATGGGATACTCATCTGTTATTCTTCCTACTTGGCCAGTGTCAAGGCTCCTGACTGGCTTCTCAATTTCCACTCATCCCCATTCAACTGCAATCCACGTGTAATTTTTAAAAATGTAAATAAGATCATGTAATTCTCTTGGCTTACCCTCTTCAGTGACAGCCTCTTTCCCCTAGAATAACATCCAAGGCTGCACTGTGGGCTGCAGTCTGATTCCTGCCACCCCTCTTACCTCGTAGCCACCATCCTCTTGTTGGTTCACTACCCATCAGCTACCTTAGCTGCTTCATGTCCCAGGTCAATCTGGCCAATGTGGTTTCTTCCTCCAGGTGTTCACTCTTCTGCAGTCCTTAGTCTGGAGTGTCTATTGTCTGTATCTTTTCAAACTGACTCCCTCTCATCATTCAAGTGTTTTTTTTTTATGACATTATATTTGGATTTTGTCACCAGAGCTTCCCCACACAAGTTTGAGAAACTTCCAGTTGCATTCTTTGATTTCATTTGTGAAACGCTTTTTTATAAAGCTAATGTTTACTGAGGATTTGGTATGTGCCAGGCATTGGGCTATTTTCCACAACCCATTTTAGTGATGAGAGACCAATTCTCTGAACAGATTACATGGTTGAGCAGTGTTTGCAACACATCCATTATGTTGGCCAGATATCAGAAACATAGACATTCCAAATTGTTAATAAGGCATGGATATGAGCTGCCCACATGGTGAAGGGTAATGGTAAACCGGGTGTTAACATTGATGGGATGCTTGTGATCTGGTAGGTGCTGGGCTAACTTCTTCATGTGAATGAGCTCCTTTAATCCTCATTGCAGTCTCGTGAGGTAGGCTATTTTATTATCCCCATTTTATAGGTGAAGACACTGAGAATTACAGAAGTTAAATGATTTTCCAAGGTGATGCATCTATTAAGCTAAGATATATAAATCTAGTGGTTTAAACTTAGAGCTACATTCTTATATTTCAGAATGAGCTATTTGGTGTGATGCCATTTATGTTTAAAAAAAACTTCACAAAATGACACCAGTAGGACTTCTGCGAGTTATGTATATGTGATGCATATCTGTAAATGGAGAGAAAATATCAAAGATGATGTACCTTGAACTTAAAAGTGACTACCTCCAGAAGGAGTTGAGGGGATGATGAGATTGAGGATGGCCACAAAGGGGTTTAGATTTATCTCTAAGTTTTAGACACTTTGTTTTGCAAGGTAAATATATATACCACCTCTATGATAGGATAAAAAATTTTAAGGATGTCCTCATTTTTCATTTTCTTGTGAATGCAGGAGTGATCATTCTTTTACCACTTATGAGTAACCACCTGACAACCTGCTATTTCTGGCCCTCATTCTGCTTTTATATATTCTAGATTATTCCTAAATTTTCTCATTCACTCTAAATCTGGTAAATTATAAGGAGCATCAGGATTAAATTAATTAGCAATTTTATAGAGAAATGTTTCTCCATGTTTCTGTGCACACATTTTTATTTATGATATTTAATATCTAATGGGCAAGCTTTCAGTTGATAAAACAAGTGGCACAGCCTTCTTCTCTCCTCAGAACTGAACCCTTAATGATCACATTTTGTGAACCACCATAACACAGGTTACCCAGTGCTTATAATGGTGTTAATATGAAACAGAAGCTCTTGCCCAGTTAGTCTTAAAGAGCATTACACAGAAATATTTTACAATCTAGATAGGAACTCTGATGAGTGGTTATCAGGGGTCACATTTGAAACTGAAACACTTTTATACCCATGATGTCCTTTGAGCTCAAGACTATGAAGGGAGAAGGGTGTGACATATTTTAAGTCCATTCTCTGGATAAGAAAACTGAGATGAAGAAAGGTGATGTGACTTGCCCATTGTTACAGCCACTAAGAGTCTGAGATTCCAAACCAGGTTTTCTACATTCAAATGCTCTGGCATTTTTCACTATAGTGCGTTGCCTCCCAAATTCTTCAGGGTTGACCAGATGCTCTTTTACAATTATAGGCACTATAAATTGCATTTTATACATTTTATAATTTGCAGTAAGACTGAATAGTAACTAGGACACCTAATTTAAAAGGAGAAAAAGCAGTACTCTAATGAATACACTGTATAGCAAGTGAGTGTTTGCTGACACTTTCAGTTAAACGGATCTTTATTACCATTCAACTTCTGGTGTTTACATTAGATGTGAAAGTTAAAGATAAACACCACTTTGGGGAAACATTAAAATGCTACAAGTGAGTTTTGCCTTATTTAACTAACTGGCACCATTCTTGGAATCCTATAAAAGTGCTCGTTTTGCCTTTTAGCAATGTTTTATTTTGCTTCATGGGTCTGACAGGTGGGGCTCTGAAAATCATCTTAGGGTTGTCCTAGATATTAAAAGAACAATTCTGATCAAACAATATAAAAAATTGGAAGAAATCCCAGAAGTAAAATTTTTTCAATTTCTGATGTTTTGACCTCTTTCATTTCCCTCGACTGGATTGAAACCTGTCCTTGAAAGTATAATATACTCCCTCAAAAAACAGCTCTCCCATTTGGGCAAATCTAACTAGAACTAACTAGCTAAAAAGATCTAACTTACTAACTTTCGTTCCTCTATATACATATATGTGTATGTGTGTGTGTAGGCATAAACATATATATAGATCTGTAATCTACAATCTTATAACGGCTTTCCACTTTTTGTCCCAGTCCTGTTCTTCAGAACCATACAGGTGGGGTATATTTTGTAAACTACAAAGCACCACTCACATGTAAGCTCTTGTAATAAAAAATTGGTCTATTCCTTCTTCTACTTAGGCAAGCAATACAATAATCAGAGACAGTAAGGTGTAGCTTAGAGAAGGGCCTTAGCCTCTTCCCATTATTACCATCTGAATACTCCATATTGCAAATGAATGGACATTCTTGGTTTAAATATCAGTGGGCTTATCTTTTCTCTGTAAAAGCAAAAGCAGTTTCAAATGAGCGTACAGTCTCAGTGAGAACAATGAGTTTATGAACCTTGGTTCTGGAGAAGTCACCATCACACCACAGTCCCTTAAGACTATGTCAGTAAAAATTCTGAAGCAACCATCGCTCCAAATATTCATTGCTATAAATCCCATTCCTGTTAGTTTTCCATTTTTGCCATAACCAATTACCACAAATTTAGTGGATCAAAGCAACACAAACTTATTATCTTATGGTTCAAGAGATCACAAGTCTGTCACAAGTGTCATTGGGTTAAAATCCTTTCTGCACTTAGAAGGCTGCATTCCTTACATTGGTTCTAGGAAAGAATCTATCCCCTTGATTCCTGGAGCTTCTAGAGGCCACCCACATTTTTTGGCCGATCATGCCATTTCTCTGTCTTTAAAGCGAGCAGTGTGACATCTTTCTGATTCTGTTTCTATCATCACATCTCTTTTTCTAGCTCTCTCTGTTCTTCAGGCTTCCTCTTCCACATTTAAGGACCCTTGTGATTACAATGAGTCAACTTGGAGAATCTAGTATAATTCCTCCCATAAAGTCAGTTGATCAGCAAATTTACTCTATCTGCAACCCTAATTCCTCTTTACCATGTAACCTAACACATTCATAGGTTCTGGATATTAGGACATGGACACTTAGGGGGATATTAATTTGCCTACCAGGCTGACCTTCTTAAAGCCTTTCCTTTTCTTGACTATCCATCCCCACTTTCCTCCTCATATGACATGGTATTGAATGCACATCTTTCTGGTTGCTTTTTCCTGGGCTTCTGTTCTTTCATAATGCATTGGGAACCACTGTGAATCAGGTGCTGTGCTCAGTGCTATGGAGTTCACACCTGGTGAAAGTTGACCTCTTCACAGAACTACAGGGATAGTGAAAGAAGCATGTATGAGGTGCTATGGTAGGCTTGGTTGGCTGAGAGGCTGAGTCTTACATAGAGATCAGTTCAGGTTCAGGAAGTTTAGAGAAGGTCTTTGGATCAACAACCATGGGCAGGACGGGCCGAAAACAGGATGGGCAGAGAGAGAACTCTCAGTGGAAACCAACCAGTCTCCTTGGTATTTCCCAAATCCCTCTTGGTCATCCCCAACTCTCTCTTGGTCATCCCTCCTTCAGGACATGGATTTATAAGGGAGGGACCCAGATGAAAATAAGTAGTGGCTCCAGTAACCTCAGATATTCCCAGATTCCATTTTCTGTTATCCCTACTCTCTTCTCCATCCAGGTCCCAAAATTTCAGTGTTCATGCGACATTTGCTTGACCAGCTCTAAAAATTTATCTGTTAAACTCAGGGGTGGCGTGGAAATTACTGATCAGTTTAAATTCCCAAAGGAGGCTTGTGATTCTCCAGGAAGCAGGAAATAAGTGTCTGTAGAATTTAGGCATTCCAAGTTAGACCTGCAGATGCACGGAGATATTTTAGAGTCTCAGCGCTTCCCCTGCCCTTGAAATGATAACAGAAGTCTCTATTCATATGTATGGTAGGCTTTTTTTTTTTTACCAGATGACTTCAGAAAGAAAACACCACAAAGCAAAACAAAACAAAAAAAATATGCTTATTTAGAAGAGAATGGCAGACACTTTTTCTGATTCTCACAAACCAGAACTCATAAGCACTCAACACTGGAAAGTCTAGAATCTATCTGTATAAATTGACTCTGCTATTTTAACCTGCTTCCTGGGGTCATTTTAATTATATCTGAAGAAAGAGTCAAGAGAAGCAAATGAATTAAATTTCCTTTCATAAGTAATTACAATGCAAATCTAAAACTGTTATACCCCGTTTCCTAGAAATAACTGGGGCGGAGATTTTCTCTCTCTTTTTATTTTTACTTTCTGTCCCCTACTCATTTAGGAAAAGATGTAGTGATTAAGTAGAAATGGAAAAGCAATAATAGGAAGTTAAGTGTGAAAGGCAACTTAATTTCCTTGTTGCTCTGAACGCTTACAGTGGAGTGTGGGTTCTCACCCTTTTGCCAAAGTAGCTTAATAATAGAACACACGTCAGTGTCTAGATGAACTTCCTTTTCTTTCCTAAAGATGAACTAACTCAAAATTTTTGCTGGTTTACTTTATGCACCTTAATTCAGGTGCTTAATTGGTTGAGGTGCTGCAAAATGAAGTTCTTTAAATGTTCTATTAGTATAAACTGCAGTGAAATGGCACTTACTTCTGATTGTGATTCTGAGTTTTTAAAAGACACTCTCTGTGCCCAAACCCATTTGATCAGTGGGCAAACTGTGTTATTTCATCATTTAACACACCTTCCTCGACATTTGCACCATCACTGACTGAACTCAAAGGTAAAGAGCTTAGTACCAAATGAAGCACACAACCGCATGGGCTCTAACGTGACTTACAGAGGAGGGGTACTACTTTCGCAAGTCTATTTTCTGGAGATGTTTGCAACTCAGAATGGACTGGCAGCAACAACATCACCTGGGAGCTTGTTAGTGCAGAGTTTCAGGTCATACTATAGACCTGCTGAGTTGGAATCTGCATTTTATTAGAGCCTAATGAATATTCATAGGCAAGAGTAATATTTGAGAAGGACAGAGAGAGAACATTCTAGGTTCCCGTGATGCCTCTGTTTTCCTTTTTGCTCTATTCTATCAAATAGTATTATATTATTCAAAGTGGGCCTCTTCACATAAAACAACCCCAAATCTCAGGAGCTTAACAAAAAAAGATAATTTTCACCTCTTAGTCAATTGTGGACTGGGTTGGGGGGAGTATTTCCTATGTCATTTGGGGAACAATCATTCTATCTCGTGGCTTGTCTACCCCCAGGGATAGTTCTTCACTGAATCCCTGATTCTGAGCTTTCCATGAAGGAAGAGCCAGCACATAGAGGAATGTGCAGGACCCTTTTCTGGGCCAGGATTGGAGGCGAACACATCACTGCTACCTGCTTCTCATAGGTCAGGACTCAGTCACATGGCCACATCTAGCTGCCAGAGAGACTGAGAAAGGTCATCTATCTTTTTGCATAGAGGGGAAAGGAAGTGTTTCTGATAAACTTTTTATCAGTCTCTGCCTTGCTCATCCATCATCCAAGATCCAGCTGAAGGCCCTACCTCTTTCTGAACTGCTTCAGGCAGGTGGATGTCTTCCAAATGCCTATGGCACTTATTATTTGGTCTTTTCATTTACACATTCCATAAATAACCTTGTATATTATCATTCAGGGATGTTTGTCTTATTTTCCATTAGAATTAATAAGCACTTTTAAGGCAGTTGGTCATGCCATTAATTTTTAAAAAAATTTGCAGAGCCAAGATTACTTTTATGCATGTAATAAGCATATTATTAACATTTATTGATCAAGTTAATGAATATTTGGGGCAGTATAGCAGTTCTTCTATATCAGCATTTAATAGGTATCTTGTGACTCTTTTCAATGTCTGGATTTTATGCTTAACCCCCAAATTTCATTAAAATTATTCTCCTAATCTCTTGTCACCTGTTTGTATATGTCACCAATTTTCTTGTTTTAATGCATCCTAAGAGCAGTGCACTGGTGGGGGTATGACATGGGCCACCGAACACATCATTATGCCCATGTCATGGTTGAAGAAACCAAAGCCCCAAGCAGAAAAAATGATTTGCCTAAAATCATATAACTGGTAAGTATGGAGAAGCCAGGATTTGGATTCAGGTCAGCCTTATGGCTCTAATCCAGGTTATTGTTAACTGTCCCCCACATTTTCTTTGATAGATAACTTCATTCTCTCAAGTACTTCAAAACATGATTGACCATTGACAACACTGTGAAGAATTAAGTACAATTTATAGGTCGTTTTCATTTTTTAGTGCCCGCTTTGCCAGTGTTGCCCCAGGAAATGTAGGTTTGTTGGGTCAGAGCTTTTAATTTATTAATAAAGTTTGGAATTTTTGCATAAAATAAGGTTTTTGGCTGTATCTAACCTAGTACAGCTGGTAAATAAACTCAAATATAAGGACACTGAGTTTTATTGCAGTTTTGATGCCAAAGACGAATTTGTTTTTTGCTGTTGTTGTTCCTATTTCCTTTGTTTCTTTTTTCCTTCTTTTTCCTGTCTCCCTGTCTGCTTATAACATATTTTCTTTTCCTTAGAAATTAAAAAAGTAACTTGTGTGTACTTAAGCCACACATTTTCTTTACTTTGCCTAGATCTCAGTGGGCTCTTTGAGTCTGAAAATTTCTTCTTCTGCTAAGTAAATATTCTAATATCACTTGTTTATTGCATATCCTCTCTTTGCTTTGCTGTCTTTTGGAATTCCAGTTTTCCATGTTTTAGGTCATGGATGAATCCTTCATCATTCCCTTGGTTTTGTCTCATTACCATTTTTTTTTTGTCTTTATGTACTTGGAGGATTTTTTTGAGTTGATACTGTAAATCATATATTTGATTTGCTGCATTACACAGTATATAGTTTACTGCCCCTAAAATCTTTTATTTTATTTTAATTGAAATATAGTTGACATGTAGTGTTATATTTATTTCAGGTGTGCAACATATTGATTCAACAATTCTATGTTACTTACTTCTCACTAGAGTGCCATGCAGCAATATTACAATATTATTGGCTATATTCCCTATGCTGTCCTTTCCATCTCTGTGACTTGTTTACTTTGTAACTGAAAGTTTCCCTGAGAATCTGTATCATCCTCCTACCCACCTCCCCTCTGGCAACTACCAGTTGGTTCTCTGTTTAAGAGTCTGTTTTTGTTTGTTTGTATTTGTTCCTTTGCTTTATTTTTCAGATTCCACGTATAAGCAAAACCCAAAGCATTTTAAATTTTGCCAGGCATGTCTTTCAAGAACTAAATCTTGTTCCTACTTCAAATAAGCAACTTTCTCTTGAAATTCATTTGGAAAATGAATCAGAAATTTTTCTCTAAGATTTTTTTTCTTCTTGGAGGGAATTCTTCTCAAAAGAAAATATTCGTCCTGAAGACTCAAAATAGTCATCTTATGATCTGATTATTTTTTTCACTATGCCTGGTGATTTTCTTTCCTCTTCTATAGAGCTGAGGTGGCTACAATTTTATTCCTAAGAAAAAAGCAAATTTTACACGTGATTAATTTTAGTTTAGGTAGGTGTGCAGAGAGTCTCTGATTTACTCAGTGGTTTCTGCTGATTAGTATTTCTCCATTGCACTGTGTCCCTTCTTATCTCTTAATTATCTGGGTGTTTCCCTGCCGCATTGTTGAAGCCCCTGAAAATGTAGGAGAGTGTGACTATTGGTCCTGGAGCCTTCAGCATCTGATGACCCCAGGATCATTCTCTAATGGTTCCAACAAGATGCCTGGTTGTCAATCTGTGTCATCTGCCCAGCAAAGAGGAAGAAAGTATTTTACTCCATACATTAAAAAAAATAGACTTTATTTTTAAAAAAGATTTTATTTATTTGATAGGGAGAGAGAGAGAATACAAGCAGGGGGAGTGGCAGACTCCCTGTTGAGCAGCTGAGCAGAGAGCCTGTCATGAGGCTTGATCCCAGGACCTTGGGATCATGATCTGAGCTGAAGACAAAGGCTTAACTGATGAACCACACAGGCACCCACCCCACAGACGTAGTTTCTTTAGCGTAGTTTTAGGTTTACATAAGCATGAGCAGAAAATACAGAGTTCCCATACATTCCCTTGCTCCCCTCTTCCTTCCCCAATTATTAACATTTTGGATTAATATTGTACATTTTTTATAGTCAATGAGTGAATTTTGATACATTATTATTAACTGAAATCTGCAGCTTATATTAGTGTTCACTTCTTGTGTTATACATTCTATGGGTTTTGACAAATGCATAAAGTCAGGTATCCATCATTACAGTAATACACAGGATGTTGTTTTTGAAGAGCTAACTTCACTGTACTCCTTAGGTCCACACAGTCACCAGTTAGCTTGGAAATAGTATCAGCCGCATTTTTTAGGGCTCAGAATTACTGAAACGCTGAATTGTGTGTACTTCAAAAAAAACGACATTGACTCTTCTTGGGGAAGAACAGCAGCAGTGTTGGCTGCACTGAAATTCAACACAATTGGAAATAAAGATGACCTTTATCAACACTAGAATGAAATTTCCAAAATCATTTAAGAGGCAGAAATTTCTTTTCTATTAAAAGCTCTGGGGTCAAAGAAAGAGAGAAAAACAAAACTTCATGGTTTCCTTTTTCATTGACCTTGCTATTTTGAGTGTGGAGACATCTTTAATTAGGATGGGGGATTCTATTGTTTATAGGAACTAGGAAGGGAGCTATACAATAAGGGATTGCCTGAAGGATGAGTATTTGGATTGTTCGTGCTCTCTGGTTATGGTGTGATGAAGGTAACTGAGATCCATGCCCTTGGCTAATATATATAAACTTCTTTATTGCTATTTCTGGATTGCTGAAGCAATGCCCACTATGTCCCAGAATACCTTCCCCCTGCCCCCCAGATAAGTTTTTGAAAATGTCTTCATTTGGTTTTAAAGCTTATTTCTTTTTTGCTTGGTATTATTTTTCTATTGCTCTGTAAAACATTAACACAAATGTAGCAGCTTAAACCTACTCCTGTTCTCTCAGTTCTGTAAGTCAGAAATCTGGGTGGGCAGGACTGGGTTTTTTTCCCTGGGTCTCACACTCCACGTCTTGCCTGGGCTGAGCTCCCACCTAAAGTCTCTGAGAAAGAGTCTACATTCAAGTTAATTCAGGTTGGTAGAATCCAGTTCCCAGTGGCTATGGATCTAAGGTCCATGCTTCCTTGGTGGCTGTCCTCAGCATTTCAAGACCACCAGCATTCCTTCACATATGCCCTCTCCATTTTCAAAGGAGCAATGGCAGGTCAAGTCTTCCTTACATTTTATATGTCTTTTTTTTAAGGTTTTATTTATTTATTTGACAGAGAGAGAGAGAGAGATCACAAGTAGGCAGAGAGGCAGGCAGAGAGAGAGGAGGAAGCAGGCTCCCCGCTGAGCAGGGAGCCTGATGGGGGGCTCCATCCCAGGACCCTGGGATGATGACCTGAGCCGAAGGCAGAGGCTTTAACCCACTGAGCCACCAAGGAGCCCACATTTTATATGTCTTTGACTTCCACTAACAGTCTGAGAAAACTCTCTGCTTAAGGGCTAACATGATTACATCAGCCCCATCAGGATAATTAGCCTAGGCTGATTAAGGTCAACTGTGCTCTAATGCCCATAGTCATAGGAGTGATATTGCCTATAGTCTATGTCTGTAGCCACAGAAGTGATATTTCATCATATTCATGTGTTCTGAAGATTATAGCATGAACTCTCCCCAGAATAGTTCATATAATTATGCCTACTTCCCATCCGCCTGCCCCCATCCTTTGTGTCATTGTTGCCATATATTTTACTTTTGTATGTGCTCTAAACACATAGAACATCATTACTACTATGCCTTAGACAGTTGTCTTTTAGAACAATTAAAAGGATAAAACACCCTTTTGCTTTCACCTTCATTCTTCCCATTTCCAACATTATTAATTACTTCATGTAGATTCAAGTTTCTGACATATTCCTTCTGTCTGAGGAGCTGCTTTTAATATTTCTTTAGAATGAGTCTGTTGGCAATAAGTTCTCTCAGTTATTGTTTGAGAAAACCTTCCATTGTTCCTTATGTTAAAAGATATTTTCATTGGGTGTAGAATTCTATGTTAACAGGTTTTTTTTTTCTTTTATTTCAGAGCTTTAAAGATGTCTCTCTATTTTCTTTTAGCTTATGTGGTTTCTAATGATGAGGTTCCTGTAACTTTTATTCTTGTTCTTCTATTAGTAATATACCTCATTCTTTGGATGCCCATCAATTTATGTATAGCAATTTGAATGTGATATGCCTAGATATTTTTATTTTTTCCTGTTTGATGTGCTTTGAATTTTTTGGATTTGGAATTTGGCACCCATAATTACTTTTAGGAAATTCTCAGAAAAATATTCCTTTATGCATCTATATCTCTTTATTTTTTCTGTGATTCAAGTCATATATATTTTAGACCATTTGAGATTTTCCTATACTTCTTAATTATGGTTGTATACTGTTTTTATTTTCACTCATTTTCCCTTTGTATTTCAGTGTGGGTAATTTCTATTGAGCTATCTCCAAGTTGATTGCTTCTTTCCTTGGCCCCGTTCAGTCTACTGAGGAACTCATAGAAGGCACTCTTCATCTTAGTTTACTGTTGTTCAACTGTACCATTTGCTTTTGATTCTTTGTTATAAATTCCATCTCTCTGCTGAAATCATGCAAATGACTTGCATGTTGCCTACTTTTTACAGTAGGATCTTACTGTAGTAATAATAGCTGTGTTAAATGCCTTGACCAATAGTTCTAGCATATTTGTCCTATCCACGTCTGGTTCCAGTGATTGTGTTTTCTCTTGTCTTTTTGTGTATGTCATAATTTTTTGTTGAAAGCCAGACATCTTATATAGGAGAGCTATCAGTAATGTAAATATATTTTATGTTTAGAGATGTGCGTGCCTTTTCTACTGAGAGGACTTTAAGAGTTGGGGGCAAGGGTGAATTAATCTAGACAGGAGTTGAGCTATGTTGGAGGTTTGTTGTTGCTATGGTTACCCTGAGTGCATCACAGGCATCACATTCCTCTAGTGGGATCTCCTGTTAAAGGTGGAGGAGGTGGAGGTTGACTTGAGGTCTTTTTTTTTTTTCCCAATTTCTGTTTTTCTTTGGATCTAGATTTTTCTTTTGTGTGTGCCCTGAAGAGAATCTGTCTCCTGTACCTCTTCAGCTATATTTTCCTATTACTCTTACGAAGGGCGTTCTCTGATACTCTTAGGAAACCTCAGTCTTACGCAGGCACTTCACCTGGGCTGTCAGGTGCATGCTTTTGCATATTCTCCCACTATAGCGTGTGGTCCTAGTGAGTATTTCTGCTCCTCCCCCAGCTTGGTTTGGCTCTCTTCTTCACCCAGCTGCAGTGATTGCACCAACATCCTAAGGTAGTTACCTTTCTCCATGCAAATTAGGGTTCTTGTTCTTTAGGGAAGACAGTGGAGATCGGTCTACATAAAATTTCAGTAGTGGCTGCTGTTCCACTTTCCAAAACAGCAATATCCGGGAAGCTTTCCAGGATTCTCTCTAATCTTCCCTGTGAGAAACTGTGGATTCATGGAAGGAAAGTGTGTCCAAGGATGTAAATCCTTCTATACATCTGCGGCTTCCAAGGGCTTCAGACTCTTGCACTGATATATAATTAATTGTAATTTGTTACAGTTTTAGCAATTCATTAAAATATGTTAGCTTCATACCAGCTTATGTGTTCCCCCTCAGCCTCTGCCCCAACTAAACAAATCCTTGCTTCCTGTTTCTCCCTGCAAATGCCAATCTCTTTCTAGGTGTAAAATTGTCTTATTTTCTTTAAACTTTCTGATGGGTCCAACAAAAGTTGGTCATTTGAGTTTGTCTACTGTTATAAGTTTGAATGTTCTTTGCAGCTTTCCATATTTCTGAGCTGAAACTGGTATACTATGTATTTTAATTAACTCATTCTTAGGCAAATATTTAGCAGCATCTAGAGGGCACATCCAATACAGCAACAATCTGCATGACAATCAGAATTATTCCTTTGTGCCCTGAATGTAGACATCTTGTCATTTGGAGTTGTGCATCAAAAATCAACCCTATTTTATTTGAAAGAGTTTATGTTAATTTGGCTTATGAATTTTACAGAAGGAAAAATAACTCATTGACATTGGTGTTTCCATAGTATTTCTCTTGTGCCTTGTATTGTTCCTGTGACACAGTGTTTGTGTGTCTACAACCCCCTCCGGACAGAGTCTTTGAGAGAAGACATGATGTCTCACCTACCATTGTTTTCCTGTTGCTAAGCACAATATCTGGTACAGAGTGGGAACTCAATAAATACTTGTTTAATGTTGCTCCATATCTCTGGATCTCGCTCCATGAGTTGATGCACTTTCTGAGAGTTCTTTGATTTCCCAGACAGCTATATCTCAAGAGCTGACCAAAGTCTTCTTCCAACTGTTTGGCTTATATTATACAATAAAAAGCACGCAATTCAGATGTGCTCTGAGAAAGCCTGGGGCATGTGCCAACATGATATGTGTGTGTGCTTTGAGGAGCCTTATTTCTTAGGCGGGGAACCAGAAGCCACTGGATGATCTCCAGATTTAACTACTATGTCTTGTAGTTGGAGTATTTTTAATGCTTAATGAAAAATAGCATTTTAATTTGAACTCTTTAAGGCAAGAAGAGGCTTACATTAAGAGAACAAGTATAAGCAGACATGGAGGAGAGATGGAAGAACAGTGACTGCCTTCATTACAAGTGTGCAGTTCAGCAGAAATGATGCTCTGGGTGAGTCTTAAATAGTCTAGCAAAGTGAAATCCCCTCAGCTCATCTGTGAAGTCAGTGAATATGGTAATCTGTGTGTGACAGAAGCCTCCACAGCTGCTTCTCGGCAGTGCAATCTGACGGGGGGATTTGTTTTTGTTATAAGGCTCACTGGACTCTCGATAAGGCTTGAAAGAGAAAAGTTTGACCCTCATTTGCAACAAATAACTCTTTAGATGCTGATTTCTCCTGCTTTAGGGTCTTGATATATGTGCAAGGAATAGGTAGTGGGGTTTAACTGGAAGAATAAAATTGGTTATAGCCTGCCCCTCTGGTCCCCCCACCTTCTTCCTTTCATCACCACCCCTGCCCATATTATATATTCACAATACACTTAAGTCGCTCATTTCAACATCTCTGCAGAGGATTTAAGCCTGCTGCCTTGGCAGGTCAGATCCCATGTATCTTGTTGCTGGTCCTACATTGCTGTTGTACTAAAGAAGGTAGGAGGTTATAGAAAGAGAAGACAGATCATGGGTTTTATTTTTTTTTTAATTTTTTT
>LNAC01000055.1:199791-313960 GCA_002007465.1 Ailurus styani
TTTTTTTAAAGATTTTATTTATTTATTTCACAGAGGGAGAGAGATCACAAGGAGGCAGAGAGGCAGGCAGAGAGAGAGGGGGAAGCAGGCTCCCCGCCGAGCAGGGAGCCCGATGTGGGCCTCGATCCCAGGACCCTGAGATCATGACCTGAGCCGAAAGCAGAGGCTTTAACCCACTGAGCCACTCAGGTGCCCAGATCATGGGTTTTAAAGCCAGCCAGGGCTGGGTTCAAATCTGGACCCTGCTATTTTCTAGATTTATGATCTTGGTCAAGTGATACAGTCTTTCTGACTCTCAGTCTCATATCTATAACGTAGAGATAGAAGCACTAAACTCATAGTGTTCTTAAGAGGATAAAATAATGTGTGTATGATGTGTGATGAGGATAAAAAATTTGCGTAAGGAATTTGGCTCAGAAAAAAAGGTGGATTTAATAGATGGTAGTCATTGTTACTAATATCATTATTGCTTATTTTCATCCCTGACTCATGAACTTGCTTTCAGCTGTTTTCCAAAGCCCTTACCCTATAGACTCAGCCACTTATGTTGAACTCCTCCTCATGGTCAAATCCTTCATTTGGCAAGATGCTCAGTCCCTTGGCTTACAGATGTGTGGAGTCTTGCTTGATCCTTTCTTATAGCCTGGGCCCATAGCAGGCTTTTACTCCTAACCCATGTTGCAGCCCCTCCCTGCAGGAGGATTACACGGCTCTAGCTCCTGGAGGGCATGTGGGGTCATGTGATTTACTTGGACCAGTGAAATTTAAGCAAAAGTGGTGTGTTACTGCCAGGCAGGGCCTTTAATCTGTGGGTGATCATTTTTTTCCATCTCTCCAATGACAGAAGCACATCAGGATGGATCTTCCCAAGGCTTGGGTCCTTGAGTAGCTGTGATGAACAAGGCCTAGTGACCATGATAGAAAGAGTATGAGTAAGAAGTAACTTTTCTGTTGTAAGCTGAGAGGTTTTTGATTTGTTACTGCAGCATAACCTGGCCCATCCTAAGTACTATGAGCCTTATCCTTCAATTCTAGCTCCAGTTAGATGTCTCTTTCCCTGCCAACAGCTCCATCAACCTGTGTGAATCTTTGGTCCCTGTCAGGTTGTTCTGCCCATCCAATGGTTGTCAGAAGGGTGTGTAAGGCCACAAGCCAATGCTTCTGCTCAATCTATCTTTTCCTCCCACTTATTGTACTCTGATTCTAGCCTGCTACAACCTGCTCTAAACGTCAAACTGAATTATGCACAGGTGTAAAGAAAGATGGGGCTGGGAAGGGTGGCTCTGGGATTCTTCCATTCTTCTACTCTCCCTGCGTTTCCTGTCTCTGTTTCGTTTTGCCTGCTGCTCAAATTTGACATGCGCTGCAGTTTCCCACAGAGAGGCTGGGGCTACAGGTAGGTTGGTTCTGGGTCTGCTAGACAGAGGCTGCATTGCTAGTCTTGGGCCACTTGTCCTCCCTCCGGCTATACTGCTCATGGTGAGCAGGGACTGTGTCTGTCTGTCCTCGTCTTCCTCTTGAGCTGTCTATCTGTTTTCCTCACCAATACAGGGTCCCTCATCTCCACATGTATCCTCAGTCATGCTTCCAGGTCCCAGGACTATGGTCGGGAGACCTGAGCAGGTGCCGTCCTACTGGTTATGTTCAGTGTGGTCTGCCTTGTGTCTCTTGATGCCGCATTGAGCTTCTGTCCTATCCCTGAACACCTCTTTGGTTTTCTCCCTGGACTCAGGATCCTTCCAGGATAAAGCCTACTTCCCTATGGCAGTCTCAAGGATTATAACCAGTACTCAGAGATGAACTCTTTGGCCTGAGCCCTGTCACTTTGAAGTCAATTAATTATTAGTGGCCAAAAGGACAGAAACCATCATGAACAAAAAGGAGTTTACCGTGAAGCTAAACAAGTCTTGCAACTAGAAAAGGAAGGTCATTGGAAACCAAGGGAACTCTTAGGACCAGTTACGGTCTTGGTATCAGCCTCTCATGACCCTCACAGTTTCTGTCATGGGATCTCTGTGTTTCAGCCACCGATTGTTGTGTAACAAAATACCACAAGATGCATTGACCTAAAACAATGAGAATATTCTCATGATTCTGTGGGTTAGACAGGTACTTCCTCTGCTTTAAATAGTGTCAGCTAGTGTCCTGGGATGGCTGGAATTTCCAAACGTCCTCCCCTTCTTGAATGGCAGTGAGTGCTGGCTGGGACTAATGGCCAGGCCTTTGGTTCTTCTCTGTGTGCTACTGCCTTTTATCCTAAATGGTTATCCATATGCTGTTTCATGGGATACCTTCATTAGCTGCCACCTGAGCTAGGGAGCCCCCCAGGACCTGACTCGCATCTATCGCAGTATGAGGGCTCCAACAGGGACAAGGAGCCAGGATTTCTGCTCTCAGTACCTGCCGTTTTGTCGTTGATTGCCTGAGCGGACAGGTGCTGTTCCACATTTTACCTCTGCTGGGTCAATTACAGTGATTTCAAAGGACATAAATGTGTCTGACAAGTCTCATTGGAAAGAAAATTCCTTCAGATTAACAATAAATTGATCTGATTACACAATCCTGGGATCATTCAGAAGAAAAACGCAAGGCTGAAGTGGAGTGGCGATCTTTATTCATATCAATCTGTGAGAAAATGGAGTGTAAGGAAAGCTCGAGGCAAGGAATGAAAAATGTCAGCTCTCTGATGGACAAAAAAGTACCCACGTCTCAACGATGCTACTCCTCAGACATGTGCAGGACAGGTATTTAGAAACTCTTAAGAGAATTGCAGGTTTACTGATTTACCTTTTTGTAATGAGGCAAAATTCTCAAGATCTAAATATTTGGAACACAGATGGGAGGTAGCTTTGCCCTTTTGTTAGCGACTACCATGTTATTTTTAGACAATTTTGTGAGCCTGGTGAAGAGCGACAGAGTGGTAACCTACTTTGCCTGTGACCTACAGTAGGCTTGACATGCATGCTAGTCATACCACCTAGCAATGATGGGAAGAGACTAATTGATCGGTGTAAGAGAGACAGAAAGATTGCACTCAATGACAGGGTAGCTGTTGTTTTTGATGGATCACCTCTGTGGTAAAGACTTATCTGATTCTCCCAGGCAGAATGACTCCTTCCTTCCCCTCTTCTCTCGTAGTGCCTGGATACACATCTGTGAAAAGACTTCTCCAATCTGTTCAATCAAACATTTATTCAGTCCTTATTAGATGTCATGTTCTGTGCTAAAGGGCAGCAGCAGTGCATTGATTCATCATCTCTCTTACTGCATTACTTCAAACACTTACCAGCTCTTTCTTGGACTGTAGTACTGGGGTATATAATCCTCATTCCCAAGAAGTTTATAGTCTGATAGGAGGTTTCCATAGATGTTACTGATTGAAAACCAAGCCAGCATTACAGCTACTCTTCTCTGTTGGAAGAGACCTCATTTTCTTCTGTTGGGTCCTCCTCCATCCCATGACTTAGGCAAGATCCCAATCAGTCCAAGCCATCATGGCCAATGAGTGATTGGTTTGTGGGGGGGGGGGGTCATGTGTTTCAGCACTTGTCAACATAAAGGGAACTTTGCAGCAGAACCTTCTAGGAAAGATTTCTTCATTCCTAGAGACACAGAAATGCAGGATATTTTCATTTGTAGATTTGATACCTGGAAATGCTATATTCAGTTATTCCTTGAAAGGAGAGCTTGCCTTCAGATGAGCCAACAGGGTAGCAAAAAGGTGGGAAGAACCTGGGTGTGTGATGCTATCTTTAAGTTGTTCAAATAACACAACCTAGAGGTATCCTACAATAGAATATCTGTTATGATGCTTATGCCATTTACTGGCTGAACGATTACTTTCTGATAAAGGATGGTGCTGATAAAGGGTAAACTTACTGTAACAATTAAGACAGAATATAAGAAACACAAAAAGAGAGATACAAAGAACTTTAAGAATTTAGGAGAAGGAGATAGTGCAGTTCACTGGGGCGAGGAGAGACAATAAGAAAAATCAGACTTATAATGTAGTCACATTCAGGCAGCACATTTAGATCATAGGTGGTTTGGGGTATGTGTCTGGCTTGTAGAATATTTTAAGCCAGATGTAAAAAAAAGAGGGTCTTTCCTACAAAAGTCAGTATTTATTTTTGCATACTTTGCCTCATTTCCCACCTAGCAATACAGGCTGAGATTGGGGACTGTAGTCCCAGTCAGTGGGGCCTGCACTTCTCTTGATGCCTGCTGTTCTTGCCCCCTGCCTGGTCCTGTTGGTGTTTGATTGCTGTCTCTATGAAGGTGGAAGCATTTATTGCAGAAGAAGCTATTATATTTGCTATTAGTGACACGGAGAGTAAAATTTATCAGAATAATAGTGAAATAAGCCAGGAGGTTTGGGATTGAAAAAAATGGAGTATATCTCTTTTCCTTCCTTCCTTCCTTCCTTCCCTCCCTCTTTCTTTCTTTCTTTCTTTCTTTCTTTCTTTCTTTCTTTCTTTCTTTTTTCTTTTTCTTTTTCTTTCTTTCTTTCTTTCTTTCTTTCTTTCTTTCTTTCTTTCTTTCTTTCTTTCTTTCTTTTTCTTTCTCTCTCTCTCTCTCTTTCTTTCCTTCCTTCCTTCCTCCCTCCCTCCCTTCCTTCCCTCCTTCTTTCTTCCTTTCTTTCTTTCTTCTTTCTTTCTTNCCTTCCTTCCTCCCTCCCTCCCTCCCTTCCTTCCCTCCTTCTTTCTTCCTTTCTTTCTTTCTTCTTTCTTTCTTTCTTTCTTTCTTTCTTTCTTTCTTTCTTTCTTTCTTTCTTTTTTCTTTCTTTCTTTCTTTCTCTCTCTTTCTTTCCTTCCTTCCTTCTTCCCTTCCTTCCTTGCTTCCTTCCTTCCTTCCCTCTCTCTCTTTCTCTNCTCTCTTTCTTCCCTTCCTTCCTTCTTCCCTTCCTTCCTTGCTTCCTTCCTTCCTTCCCTCTCTCTCTTTCTCTTTTTCTCTTTCTTTCATATTATGAGGGTAAAATAGGGGGATGGACTCATTTGAAGGCATTTAAATTAGAAAAAGATCCATTTGACCTTAAGCCTGTTTCTAAGCAGAAGGATTGCATTCATAGTGTGTTGAGTGCAATGAGACTTTTTAATAAAATGATTGATGCCCATGGAGTCTGCTATAGCACTTGGTCTACAGGATCCCTGAGGTACTATATATCCTAGACCTTTATTTTCCTAAGCACTTTGAGTATGAGGACACATTATGGGCTACAGGAGCCTGTCATTATGTTTAATATACTGTTGGATTTACCTACTAAGGTAGAGGAGTGATTAAGATAAATATACACAATGATCTCATCCTGGAAGGAATTTCTTTTGCAAAAGAATTTGACAAGAAGATCCCCTTTTTATCTGGACAATAAAATATATCAATTTCTCAAAACTGTCATGTTTGGCCAGTTCATCTGGTAAGAGAATGGAAAAAGGGAGACATCATTCAATTTTATAACCTATAGTCTATCATTCTGACCAAATCAGGAAGAAGGGTACGTGGAGAACATATTTGCAAAGAAAAGTTATTTTCAAAACGTCTGGAGTAGGGAAACAGATTCCATCAGCTTAATTTCAACAATATATGCAGATAAGATTTTACTCTTGAGAAGTCTCCATTTGTCCCCATTAGCTATAAAACTTTTACCACTGGCTAGCAATAGCATATTAGAATTAGTAATGTGGCTTTTAAAAAACACAACTGTGATGTAATTAGCATATTAGTATAAGCTTAATGATGTTAAAATGGAGAAGCTAGTGATGTGCTTAAAAAAAAATCTAAGAAATTATCTAAGTGAAATTGGCTCCCTTCCATTCTTTCTGCTTGTTCTTCAGGTAACAAGTTGAGTGAGGAATTAGTACTGCTGCAGATGGGAATACCTGCAAAAACATGAAAAGATCTCGAATTATTTAACAAATGAAGTCCAGAGAGAACAATGGGAATGAAAGGTGAGTGCATGTGTGGAAGAACAGAGCAGCCTGGCTTTAGCACTTTTCAGAAACGCTGAATATTTTGTTGAATGTTTCATTTGGGATACCAATTTAGCTACAAATAGCTAGAAGAATCAAAAAGCTTTTTCTAAAATTCAGATATAGGTGTGAAAACCAAAGGAAAGATTCCATGCACAATGAAATTCTTCTAAATGGCTGTCAGAATTCTCATGATAGAATACTTAGAATTTTAAAGTCACTATTATTTTTCACAAATAAAAGTTAAAGTGGTAAAATAATACATCATTTCCAAATAAGACTGTACTGGCAAATTTAAAGCCCAACCTAGGCTTTGATGGACAGCAGTAGGTATTCAAAACAAAGCAATCTGGAGCATGGCGCCAGATTGCTGGTCTTGTCTCCCAAGTCCCTCTTATTAAATGTGACCCTGAGTGTTTTACTTAACTTTTTGGTGGCTCAGTTTTCTCTTTGATAAAATTAGGCTGTTAATAGTACCTCATGGGCTATTTGGAGGAATAAATGTGATGACACATATAAGTGCTTAGCACTGTTCATGACCCGTTCATGTGTTTGGCAGTCAAGATACAGGAAATGCTTATTAAATATCAGATATTATTGTAAAGATATATTTGTAGAGTTTGACTGACGTGTATTTTGAGACTATTACAAAATTTAGAAAACAACTATACCTGTAAAGATAATTTTGCATAGAAAGGGCTTAGGAATTCTATGTTGGATAAATATATATGTGTATGAATTGGTCAATTTTAGCTTTCTGGCTCTGTGTGTTGCTATAAGAGAGATAGGTAAATTGATATAAAAGTTATTTGAATAGAAGAATGCCATTTTATGGTATAAATCAAATAATATTTAAATGATATTTTGCCATCAGGAATACCGTTAGGGGCACCTGGGTGGCTCAGTGGGTTAAAGCCACTGCCTTCAGCTCGGGTCATGATCTCAGGNTAGGAATACCGTTAGGGGCACCTGGGTGGCTCAGTGGGTTAAAGCCTCTGCCTTCAGCTCGGGTCATGATCTCAGGGTCCTGGGATCGAGCCCTGCGTCGGGCTCTCTGCTTTGTGGGGAGCCTGCTTCCTCCTCTCTCTGCCTCTCTCTCTGCCTACTTGTGATCTGATCTCTCTCTCTCTGTCAAATAAATAAATACAAAATCTTAAAAAAAAAGAGGAATACCATTAAGTCCCTTTGTATTTTACACATCATAAAAAAATCTATAGATGTTTGAAAAATGGTATATTTGTGCACAAGGATATTCGTTAAGAGTTGTGTTCTCCCTCTCAGTGGGTTGGCTAGGTGGGTAATACCACATACGTGATACCTAACTTCTGAGGACTCCCTCACTTATAAAATGAACATATTAGTAAGATCTACCACATAGGCTTATGGTAAAGATTAAATGATATAATTCGGGTACATCATTAGCACACTTCCAGATACATATCAAGAGCACAATGTCAATATCATGACAGACAATGCATGGTGTATATGTGTGTTCTAGAATTGCTCACGTGAGTTCTGCCAGCTTGTGTGGGCTCTCAGCCTCCAGGTTGGGAGCTTGTGGAAGGAGACAGCAGTGGAATGTTTTGGTTTTGAGTCCTAGCTGTTCTTTCACTTGCCAGCAACATACACCTCACTTGCCAGGGAGGTTTACCAGTAAGCTATTTCTGAGTCACAAACCCTCCCAACAATTAATGGCTGCAAGGAACAAACATTTAATTGTTTCTCACACTTTTAAGTGTTGCTTTATTGTTTCCTCTGGTTTGGGCCAGCTTGGCTGGGATTCAGTGGCTTAGGACAGCCTCACTCACACGTCTGTGGCCTCAGGTGGGACAATTGGCCATTTGGAATGGCGGAGACATCCCTCCACATGGTTTCCAAACCTCTAGGAGGTCAGCCCAGGATTATTCACATAGTTTTGGAAGGGGTCCCAGAAAGAAGGGAAAAGCTCAGTCTTCAAGAGCTTTTATAGCTTCTGCTCGCTTCATATTTGCTAATGTTCCATCAGCTACGCAGATCCCTTGGCCAAACCCGGATTCCAGTGGCACAGAAGTAGACTCCATTTTTGGATCAGAGCAGTTGCAAGGTAGAAACATACAAAGAAGGACGGGAAATATTTGTGGAAATTTTTCTTCCTATTACAAAAAACAATTTAATTTCAGGATTTTTCAAGCTTATTCACTTGCATTTAAGTTGAGCTTCAGATCTTTGATAATTTCCTGTTGGTTTTAAAGGCCATTTGGAATCTCTTCTGAAATGGTTGTTCAACTCAATTCTAATGTGGGACCATAAATTCCTCATTCTTTTCCCCACATTTTGAAGATGGGTTCTCAACACGGTGAAATGTAATACTTATTTTTCAAATTTATGCAAATAAATTTTAGACAAGCCAAAGAAAGGACAACGTATTAACTACCATATTCTTTCTTGTATTTTAGTTTATACTTGTCAATACATCAATACTTTCACCTTCTAGTATCCAAATCCACGTTCATTTCATGTTTACTAGCTGTCTCTCTGCGATCGGAGTGTCAGCCTGTGGTAGATGGCGTTATGGCACCAGTCCTCCACCTCTCCTGCATCGATGATCTTGCTGTGGCCTCATTGTGAGCAGAGTCAATTTCTCTGCTGTTTGATTTTGGGCTTGGCCATGTGGTTTGCTTTGGCTAAAGGCATGTGGTTAGAAGTGACTGCCTATCCATCCAAGACTAGGGAACTATGCTTTAAGATGTATATAGACTTGTTCTCTTGAGTCTCTGCCATTGCATAAGAACATGTTCTGTGAGCCTCCTGGTTTGAAGTGAATGAGGCACATGTACAGCAAAGCCACCCCAGGTCACCCACAGACCTGGAAGAAGAAGTAGAGCTTTTCTAAAAGCCTAAAGTGGGAGGACTTGGCCAAGCTTGACCTTGAACAGCCTAACCCTAGTGTACTGAAGACATGTGAACCACAATAAATGATTGCTATTTTAAACCACTGTGCTCAGGGTGGTTCCATATGCAGCAATAAGAAAGCATAAGTCCCTGGAAGGTAGGTTATTGTCCGTGATGTATTGATGAGTACACAATAGGGACCCAAGATACATTTATCTGTTGGTTCAAGTTTGCACATTGCATTAGCTTTCTGTTGCTATCATAACAAACAACAGCAACTTTAGTAGCTGAAAATAACACAAATTTGTTATCTCATTGTTCTGTAATTTAGAAGTTTGACCTAATTTCCACTGAACTAAAATCAAGGTGTCAGTTGGGCTGTTTTCCTTTCTGGAGGCTCCAGAGCAAAGTCTACTTCCTTGCACTTTCCAGCTAAAGGCTACCTACATTCCTTGGCTCAAGAACTCCTTCTTTCATCTTTGTTATGGGCTCAACATAACACCTACCCCCAATTTGTATGTTGAAGCCCCAATTCTTAGTACCTTTAAATGTGACCAAATTTGGCAATAAGGTCTTTGAAGAGGTGGTTACGTTAAAATGGGGCTGTTATGGAGAGCGCTGAACCAGTATGACTGGTGTCCTTCTAAGAAGAGGAAGAGAGGCCAGGGGTGGATGTGTACAGAGAAAAGGCCTCCTGAGGACCCAGAGAGCATGAAGCCCTGCAGGCCAAGGAAAGGGGCCTCAGGAGAAACCAAACCCACTGACTCCTTGATCTTGGACTTCCAGGCTCTCAAATTTGAGGACATAAATTTCTGTTGTTTAAGTCCCCTAGCCTGTGGTGCTTTGTGTGGTAACCTGAGCAAACACACACGATCTTTGAGGCCAGCAGCGTTGCCTCTCTCTGACCATTTTTCTCTTATCAGGTCTCTCCAGCCAGGAAAAATTGTCTGCTTCAAACAAACTCACAGGAGTAGATTAGGCCTACCCAGATAATCCAGGATAATCTTCCCCTCCAACGGACCTAACCCTAATTGGATCTACAAAGTCCCTTTGCGACCATATCCCAGGTTCCAGAGATTAGGATGTGAGCATTTGGGGAATGAAGGGGCATAGTTCTACTGACCAGAGAGACATAAGAAGTAGTCCTGAGAGTCTATGAATTGATAGTCCGACCAATAATGAATAAAGTATTACTGTTGTCATTTTAAGAGATTAGTGCCATGAGAACAATCATGTAGTAGAAATCATTTATTCTTTTTCCTTGCATTTTCTCATTTCCTAATTCTAAGGTCTACATCTTAACTCACATTTACCTTTCTCCTTGGTTTCTAGCAGAGTGCCTGAGGATTTAGTCCATCCACATTTCTGCCATTGAAGAGCCTTCCATACTAACCCATTTCTTCAAAACCTGTCTGTTTTTACAAGGTTCCCTCTAGCTTTCTGTCTGTTGAACCCTGCCTCTCTACTGAGGAATTATTAACAAAAACCATCCACTATGATAGACTTTCTTCCAAATTATAAATACACTCCATGGAAAAACCTCTGTTTTCTTTTTCTTTGGAAAGATTCATGCTGCCATTGGAAAGCTGGGGAATGAATTGCATGGCATACTTGGTGTTTTTCATGATCTGGGTCTCAGAAGCTCTATTAAAAGTCTATTAAGTACCTTATCAGCTTCCATTGGAGCCACAGATGAGAACTTTGTGTTGGAATTCATTTTCTACTCACGCCAATTATACTATCAGAAGTGTGCTGTGCTGAATTTTTGTATTTGCTTTTGATAGCTAGGGCCAGCTGGTAAGCACTTTCCACTGTAAATTAAGTGTCATGTGCATCTTTAAATTTAGATATTTAAACACATACCAAATACTATGCTGGAAAGATGCAAAGAAATACCAGACAGGAACTGCATTTTTGGCAGATTCACAATTGCACATTTGGCCATCAGTGAAAGCACTCTGCTCACAGTAGGGCCAGGTGGGCCAGGGGGAGGTGCAGGGGATGGTAATCAGTGGATCACAACTCCTTTCTCTCTCATCAGAAACCGACTTGCCTCTTATGACAACCTCTTACTCTTCAACACCTTAACATTCAGCTTTTGTATTCTGAAATAATCCCCCAACACAAAGTGACAGTTGCTTTCCAAGTGATAAACACAGCCCGGAATCCACTATGACCACTTCTGATGTTTCTGCTGGGACTTCAGCTGGTGCTCTGCCAAAGACCAAAGTTCTTCAGCTTCTCGAGAATATAATATCTCATGACTTATTTGAAATTGAGTCGGTGCAAAGCAAAGCTTTACAGCAGGAGCTGAACCCAGTATCTTGGGTGGCATCTGGCAACGTGTGATCTAAGGCACATAGTCCCAGGGGCTTTCTCTCGTGTTGCTCAGCTTAAGCAGAAGGAGAGGAATGAGGACTTAAAGTGTCATGGGTTTCCTGCTAGAGACATTTGGATTTACATTCTGTTATTTCAGCTGTCAAGTTCCTACAGTGGATAAAGATGCTTGCAGTCACTCCATGAGACTTCTCTGTGCAGGATCAGATTTTTTTTGTGGATTTAGAGAAAACAGCAGTGACAGAAGTTCAGCAAATATTTTTATCACCCTAACTGGATGTCAACAATGAGTAAGAGGTAGAGGAGGAGTCCTGCACACAAATTTTGCCTGTTTCTAAACACTGTTTTGCGCTGTTTGGCAGCTCATGGGTAGGACAAGAAAAGGAATTTAATTCCTTTCTCTCCTGGTGTTGTGCCCCAGGAGAAAAATCTCCTATACTCATAAACACATGAGGACTTGTCAGCTGTGTTGGATCAGGAAATATGTTTTCTTCTTAGATTTTATTTATTTATTTATTTTATTTATAATTGATGATGATGATGATGATGATGATGATGATGATGGGAGAGTGGAGGGGCAGAGGGAAAGGGAGAGAGAGAATCCCAAGCAGGCTCCACATCCAGTGAGGAACCCAACTTGGGCTCAATCTCACAACCCTGAGATCATGACCTGAGTCAAAATCAAGAATCAGAGGCTTAACCAACTGAACCACCCAGGCTTCTCACATAATTAGATTTTTAAGCAAAAATTTAAAAATGTTATTTTCTCCAGATGATCAGTATGCTGTTCAGGCTACTACTGAGGACTCTTAAATTAAGGAGAATATTCGGAGTTGTGGTAGTTGCACCTATGGTCCCACTTTTCATCCTTCTCCGGATCCACCCTTTTTGCCATGTGAGTTTGACTTTCCCATCCCTGGAGAGGCAGAGTGGGATTCCCGGTCCCACGTGATTTGCTTCAACCAGTAGAATGAAGTAGGGTGATGGTGTGCCATTTCTGAGTAGAGGCCTCCCAAAGCCTTCACGTGTTTGTGCTTTCCTTCTGTGTCTGTGTTGCTGTGTGCAACCTCCAGCCTACCTGCAGATGTGTGAGTGGGTCGACCAGCCCGCAGACACAGTAGTGAGGGGAGTGAGCAAAGCTGAGCCCCACCTAGGTCAGCAGACTCCCCAGTGATCTCCAGACACAGGAGATCTAACAGTGAATAATGATCGTTTTAAATCCTGTTTTGTGTACTTTATTAGGCAGCACAGCTCATCGACACTAGAGTGTTAACCATTAACAAACATTAGATAGATATTTGCAAAATGAATGAATGAACAAAACTATATCCAGAATATTTCTCTGTGTGTATACGTACACACAAATGTATATATAGACAAAAGCAAAATAATAAGACAAACACACACCACAATGTATATTTTCACCTGTCTGCTGGTAGACTCTGCCATGTTTTAGCTCTCACAGTTCTCCATTAAAAGCTGGTTTGAGATTAATTGGCTGGTTGCCAAGCTCACCCAGTGTGAGAGGCAAGTCCTCCTCATACCATGGCTGTCCAGTTTTGTTGTCCCACTGAGTATGATTTCCATAACTGTGTAATTCATTTTCATATATTTTGTCAAGCCACTATATAAAATAAGTAGTTTGCAGACAAAAGGACAGTGATATTGACCTCCCTCTCCCCACAGAAAGGAAATACATGAAAAATTTTTAATTTCCTTGGTGCTACTGCCACTTTAAAAAAACACAATGTCTATTATAGGCAATGTTAAAACTGTGCTGCAGAAAATGATCAGAAAAATTTTCTTCCGCATTAGCGCTGTAATTGCACTTAAGGAGAATATAGAAGGATTAATTAATTTCACTGCTCAATGGGAGTTTGATTCTGGCTTTAAAAGCTAAAATTAGAAGTAAAACCTTGAGTTGATAATGGCATTTGAGTTTTCTAATCAATTACTGTCTCTTCACCTATTCAGCACAGTGGTTCCAAAGAATGAAAAGAGAAGACTTATCTTCCAGAAGTGAAATGAAGTGATAGTTGATAAGTTACTAATCAAACATCTTATTCCTAAAACATTTTAAGTTTTTAAAAAATTTCTTCTAGACTGCTCTAAGGCTTTTTAATATACATTGTATAGTCATATATTATACATATAATATTATGTATATTTTTGTGTATTAGGTATATTATTATGTGTGTATGTGTAAGATATATGTGTATGCATGTATATATATAACATATATAACATATATATTTGTGTGCCAGTTTTTGGTCATCAGACTGGATATAATTCTAACTTGGTACAAATTATAATTCCCTCTGAGTGTTTAGAAAGCCCCAAGACTGTGGTTTTGAGATTAGCTATGATGGGGCCTGATGACCTTGACTCCTGCTAAGATAATGGGAACCACTAGCTCTTTCCCATATGTGCATATTTTTAATAGAAATAAAGAATGTCAAGGGAACTAGAATTTGAGGAGAACATGCCCTTAGTCATTAAACAATTGCCCATTTTGAGCTTCTAGGATTTAGCAGAAAAAAAATACTTGGAGTATTGTTCCTTTCAATTAAGTTTCAGATTTTCTTCCCTCCAGGTCCTTGTAAGATTCTAAGTGCCTTATTTTATAAGACCCAAAATAATCTGAGTTTCCTATTAATGACAGTTATATCACGTGTAACTATATATACTTCATTAAATCTATAAAAGTAACAATGCCAGAAAACATAGGAGCTATATCTTAGGGGAACATCAGGGATAGGAACATTTCCTTAGTCTCGATCTGACATATGTACCTGTAACTGCTGTCTTCAGTTGGAGGGTTGGTAGAGGAAAAAATTCAAGTCATCATCAATGGAATGACCCAATGGATTGCATGACTGATTTGACCAATACCAGAATGATTTGATCAACAAATAGATCTGTAAATAATTTCACTTCTAGGAAAGTTTTGAATGCTAAGAACTATTCTGAAGATTGATTATGAGTGTACCTTGGTTACCTGGTGAATTTAGAACGATTTTAACAAATCACAAACTTGTATAGTGATAGTGCATATTATGAGGGCTTTAAAATAATCTTTCTTATGTGATTATTTAGGTGATTTTTCCCTAATTTATAGAATGTTTTATGTGTATCTGAATGTTATATGTGCATCTGTATCTGTACATGTGTGTATGTTGGGAAATACAAGTAAGAATTTAACCCATTTCATGTACAAAAAGCACTGAAGAGACAGACTCATCTCAAGTTTTAGATTTCTTTTTTTCTTAAGGATTTTATTTATTTATTTATTTGAGAGAGAGAGAGAGAGAGAGAGAGAGAGAGAGAATGAGAGAGAGCATGAAAGAGGAGAGGGTCAGAGGGAGAAACAGACTTCTCATGGAGCTGGGAGCCCGATGTGGCTCGATCCCGGGACTCTGGGATCGTGACCTGAGCCGAAGGCAGTCGCTTAACCAACTGAGCCACCCAGGCTCCCTCAAGTTTTAGATTTCTAACATAAATACATTTTATAGATCATATATTGCTTTTAGGGAGTAGAATGGATATTCTTCCTTGGGGATTACTTACTGATGTTCTTTAGTCTTTAACAATATACAGTAATGTTATTGGTTACTTTTAAGCAAATCTAAGTCAATAGTAGTTTATACAAGCCCACAGTGGATATATATATAGAGAGAGACATAATCCAGAACACATGCCATGGTCATAATGAGAACTTGTAGAAATGCTCACTTTAGATGATCTTTATTAATCAAAGCAGCAGAGATATGAAGAAACAGAATGAGACTACATTTCATCCTTAAGACTCAATTCTTAGGATAACTTATTTGTACTCCAACTTTCAAGTGGATTAACCTAAAAGTGACTATATTTTTTCACATTTTCTAATGGATAAGGTTCATGGTCAAATTTTAAGATAGAGAATTAGTAATGTTAATTATGAATCCTAATTCTGATATTGATCTGCTTCTTTTCGAAGGTTATTTGATCTAACTTTTGAAATTAAAAATAGAAATATGCATATTTTTACCCACATGATTATTTCAAACAAGACAGAAATGCCTTGGGAACATAATATATATTGGAACAAAAATGTCTACTATTTAAGGGCTTTTGGAGTGTTTTTACTGATTTGGACAGAAATAGAACAGTTCCTAATGAACAGAAATATGCAACCATGTTTGCTGGCTTTTCTTCCCTTTTATGTTTATGTGCATTTCATTTCTTTGAAGCCCCACAAGACTCTGATCCTCACTTTCCTCAATGACTTCTATACACTGTAAAGGATGCTCTTTGTGAAGTGTGAAATTCATGGCTTATCTGTGTAATAAGTGAAAATGAAAGACTGTTATATATCCTTAATGTTGTTGGTTTAGTTTTTAAGTGATGAAATACAGGTTATGTCTACGGGGTAGTACCTCTTTTTGTACATTTCACACATGTTACCTTTATGCTACAACAAAGCACACAGAACATGTATTAATTTTTCCAATGAAAGAAAAAAACTGAGACTCAGCGGTAGTAAGCCAAAAACCTGTATGATTCCTAGGTCTCTGGCAAAGTTTACAGGTGGAATTAGGCTTCCTAATTTTGTCTGCTTTCCACCGTCACACATTTATTTGGCAGCTAATGAGAATCTGTGTCAGTGGTGATCTTTTATAAAGGTGACTAGGCTGAGGCCCTAATAAACCAGTTGAGGGAACAGACATGAGAAAGATGTATAAACAGACAAATGAGGGTGCCTGGGTGGCTCAGTCATTAAGCGTCTGCCTTTGGCTCTTGTGGTGATCCTGGGGCTCTGGGATTGAGCCCTGCATCAGGCTCCCTGCTCGGTGGGAAGCCTGCTTCTCTCTCTCCCACTACCCCTGCTTGTGTTACCTTTCTTTCTGTCTCTCTCTGTCAAATAAATAAAATCTTTAAAAAAACCATATGAATGAATGCAATAGACACACAAACTAAGTGTTGGTAGAATTGGGGAAAGCTTTACTGGGATTTTTGAGGGGGTTTTTGGAGAACTCCAGAAGATGGACACAAACCTTGATTCTTTCTCCCCCACCCACACATCCAACCTATCAACATGCCTTTCAACTCTTCAACTATGTCCCTTGAGTGTATGTGAAATCCAAGCTTTTCTCTCTGCCTCAAGTCTGCTACCCTAGTCCAGGGCATCACAAATTCTGCCCTGGCAGCATCCAGACCACTCCCCAACACTTACCCTGGTCATCGTCCTGTGGTTGTTAGTGACAGCTGGGCAACAACATGGTGAATCAGGCCACCCCCTCTATGAGAGACAGAGAGAGAAAGAGAGTGAGAAGAAGAGTGTACTAGCAGGAGGGGAACAGGGAGAGAAAATCTCAGGCAGACTCCATGCTGAGCCCATCTCAGGGCTCGATCTCTGGATCTTGTGATCATGACCTGAGCCAAAACCAAGAGTCTGATGATCAACTGACTGTCTCACTGAGGCACCCCTGTCCTGAATATTTCTATGGGGGAGAAATGAATGTCCCGGGGGCTAAAGGGACAGTTCTGTGAAATGTGGAAGGAATTCTGATCACTGATCCCCAGAAAGTCACTCAAAGTCACTCATTCTGTTTTCTCTTGTGGAAAATAGTGATGATAATGGTATCTGTCTCCTCGATTTATTTTGAGGCTTAAAGAAGGAGGAAATTAAAGTCTTTTTGTAAAAGTAAAGTATGTTTGTGTTTGAAAGAACAAGATTACTCCATTTCTGATGGCTTGGTGTGTACCAGCTTTGTGCTAACCTGATGGAGAAGCAGTTGTTTAATAAATCCTTACCACACCTTGTCAGGAAGCTGTTATCATTTTATGCTTGAGGAAACTGAGGCCATTACTTGCTTAAAATCACATCACCAGCAAAGGACAGAATCAATATTCTTCCCTGGAGAGAGGTGCATGCCAGGGCCCACCTTGAAAATCACTATGATTTACAAATTGCTACAATTCTAACAATCACTGAGATGTTGCAGCCATTTTGCTAACTGCTTTACCTTCATTTTGAAATTTAACTCACACAGTAATTTTATGACTTGGGTGTTCTTAGTAATTTCTGTATCACAGGTGAAGAAATTGAGACAGGAATGTGACAGTTAATTTTATGTGTCAAGTTGACTAGGTGATTGGGTGCCCTGACATTCTGTCAACTGTTCTTTCGGGAGTTGCCTGAAGGGAGGGTATTTTTGGATGAGATTAACATTTATTTATTTATTATTTATTTATTTATTTATTTATATTTATTCATTTTTTTAAGGGAAAATATTTTCAACTTTTTTTTTTTTTGAGATTACCCTTTAAATATGTGGACCTAATAAAGCAAACTGCTACTCCCCAAGGTGGGCCTCATCCAATCAGCTGACGGCCTGACTAGAGCAAAAAGGCCAACCCTCCCTAGAGTGAGATGGAATTCCTCTTGCATTAATGCCTTTATACTGAGACATAAACTTTTTCCTGCCTTTAGACTCAAACTGAAACATCAACTCTTCTGAGTGTGAAGCCTCTGGGTTTCCTTTGAGGTTCTGGGTCTCATGCGTTCAGACCAGGACTGGAAGCTCACCATCTGTTCTTCTGGGTCTTGTGCTTGCTGGCTCATCCTGCAGTTCTGAGTCTGGTCAGCCTCCATCACCGCATCAACCAATTCCTTATAATAAATATTTTTCTGTATATGGAAATCTCTCTTTCTCTATATATGTATATCTATATCTATATATATATGAAATTAAAAATCAGATGAAGATAAGAAAGAAGAAAATAATTCTGATCTCCTAAAGAAATATATTTCTCCTTTATATAACACCTTAAATAATAAAAAATGAGGTCATGTGTCTAGTATAATATGTATATGTGTGTGTGTGTGTACACACACATATACAGACTTCATATATGGGCACATATTTATATATGGAACATATTGTATGTGATTATATGTATACATATATACACATATGATTGGTCTATATAGAAACATATGTATTTATATGTATGTATATAACAAAATACAATATTTTTCAAAATTTTTACTCTTCTTTAACATATATTAAAAGAGAAATGATATACTTGGCAAACAAAGATAGCAAGTGTAGTTACATGATATTTATGTTTTATCTCATTCCCTGTAAGGGGAAAGTCAGCTGGTTAATGCCTCTTTTCGGTGTATGCTCTCAGAAAGCTTGTCCTTTGAAATAAAGGAAGAAAAACAAAACAAAACACAGTCAGACAAGTTTGGCATTAATGGCAAGAAGATAGTGCTCTGCTCACGCATTACCTTGTTTACAGAAGCTCCAGAACGAGATTTTATCTGTCAAGAGAGCAAAGATGCAAAGAGAAAAAATGGTTCACTCTTAAACTGAGAAGTTTAAATAGTAGTGTTATATCATGGAATAACTGGCACTTCAATGTGTTGTCCGAAAAATGCTTTAAATTGTTAATACTGTCAACCTCCTTGACAATGGCCATCTTTCTTATCATTTGAATAAAGGGTCATTTGCTTACTTTCATAGTTTCGCTGACAGCTTTTAACTAGATAAAGTAATCACATATTTCCAGATAAAATTCAAAATGGAGAACTGTCAGGGTTTCAGTGGCGAACACCTCTACAAGTAAATTCTTCTTCCTCCTGTTCTCTTTCTTTTTTTCTTTCTTTCTCTCTTTCTCTCTTTTTTTCTCTCTCCTCTTTCTTTCTTTCTTTCTTTCTTTCTTTCTTTCTTTCTTTCTTTCTTTCTTTTTCTTTCTTTCTCTTCCCCCTCCCTCCCTCCCTCTTCCTTCCTTCCTTCCTTCCTTCCTTCCTTCCTTCCTTCCTTCCTTCTTTCCCTTCCCCTTCCCTTCCCTTCCCTTCCCTTTCCCATTCTCATATGAAACTTAACCTTGGGTGGTGCAGATCTACATTGACAGGGGGAGGCATCCTTCAAATAAGCCATTAGTGGTCCAGTTTCTTCTCTGATATGACAAGTTGGGTTTTCTTCCATCTCACAGGTTGATGAGACAGGAACAGTGTAGACCAGATACTTTTTAAATATGTCTGTCACATCAGAGAAGCCCCAGTCAACCTTTATATTAGTCACAGACCTCATGCTGACTCTTCCATGAGGAAGAAAAGAACTAGAAAATAGGTCAATTCCAGAGTTTATTGAGAGCCTGTAGGAAAGTTCTCTTCAAGAGTGTGCCTTGTGGATTTGTAATTTCCATGCTGTGCCAAATGCATTTAAGATTATTTACTCTATCACGGTGCCTGGCTGGCTCAAAGCATGCAATTCTTGATCCTGGGATTATGAGTTCAAGCCCCACATTGGGTGTAGAGATTACTTAAACATAAAATCTTTTTCCCCCCTAAGATTTTATTTATTTATTTGACAGGGAGAGACACAGCCAGAGAGGGAACACCAGCAGGGGAGTGGGAGAGGGAGAAGCAGGCTTCCCGCTGATCAGGGAGCCCGACACAGGGCTCAGTCCTAGGACCCCAGGACCTGAGCCGAAGGCAGATGCCTAACAACTGAGCCACCCAGGTGCCCTAAACATAAAATCTTTTTTAAAAAAGATTATTTACTCTATTGTAAATAATTTATATTTGCAATAATTGAGGTAAAGATTTTCCTTGCATTCTCTAATCTGAAACTGTTGAGTGGAAAAGATGCAAAATAAAGTTGTTATTTACTTACACACTAATGGTGCCTCACAATCCTTTTGAGTCCCTAAAGCTGGACTCTAAGATAGTAATGTCTTATCTAAAATGCAAGATGAAACAGAATGATGATAGGAGAAAAGGATCAATTCCCCAGACATGAAGAGACACATTGGCATGAAGTTGGTGAAAGTAGTCTGAGATCTTCAGCAGGCGCAACTGCAGATTTCTTCCTACCTGGTAGAGCAAGATTAGGGTCTCTCTACCTCCCTGGCAAGTCTGGCACCTGCTCCTCTTTGGCTGTAGTCCCACCTAATTACAAAGAACATTTATAAAAATGGCAAACGTTGTCTTAAATTTTGTGCTATGAATTTTTTTTTTATTCTTGTATCTTTTTCTTTTTATTCCTTTCTTCTTTTTTTTTTTTTAGAAAGAATACACACACCTGTGAGCAAGGGGGGATGGGCAGAGGGAGAGGAAGGGAGAAAGAGAATCTTAAGCAGGCTCCACACCCAGTGCAGAGCTCAACTTGGGGCTCAGTCTCATGTTCCTGAGATTATGACCTGAGCCGATATTAAGAGTTAGACACTTAACCAATTAAGCCACCCAGGTGCTCCTGTCTTTTTCTAAATGAGCATGGGCCTGAGACTGACCTCCATCAGTCTCCACTCAGTCCTTTCTTCGGGTTGGGGTAAAAGGTAACAGTTCTTCCAAAACAACTAGAGAATTCCTGACTCCTACTGCTCTTTGCTATTTTCAGTATCTCTGTCTCAAGGGACACCCTCAGCCATTCTATTCTCTTACTAGTGCTGGTTAGAACTCAGATTTCACTTGACAATTCCAGGTTCATGAGAGAAAGGTAGACATCAATCGGCAATTGTATTAAGCCTAAAATTATATACTAGACATGCATATGTACATTTGTACACATGCACATATAAGGCAGGTGTGTGTCCAGTTGGGCACTATGTAACTGGCACTGTGCTAAGTGCCCATTCAATGAATTATAAGGGGGGGTTAATGAGTTAACATCTGAAAAGCACTTTGTGTGTTTCCTAGCCACAGTAGTGTTTATTGTTGTTATAGAGCAGGAAATGAAAACCTTAAGAGGTAAATAACTTGCCATAGCTGGTGGCTGTGTCATACAGCTATTAATTGTTCAGACCCAGATATTTTGACTCTATCACATTTTTCTACTCAGTCACTATTCTACAATAAAATGTTTGCTATACTTTGAGAAAAATAAGCACACTCCTAAGCATAGGTCAATAGTGGCTGTGGGGGTTCTTTTAAGTAATTTTACTAATATATTCATTCCGGATCTACATTTATACATTTTCTAGTGTAATTGTTGGCTAGCCAGTGATCAGGTTTAGGAGAAGTAGAAAGATCATCCCTGATGGATCTGCCAATGGGGCCTTCAGTAATCTTTGTGAAATGGGACACAAGGGTGATTGGAGTAATTCGAACTGAAGCTTAGGAGATAAGTTCAAATAAGGGACACAAAGGGAAAGAAAAGAAAAAGTGGTAAAGGAACAACATGGTGAGGTGGGATCTCTCTCTCTCTCTTTTTTTTTTTTTTTAGTTTCAGAGGTAGAATTTAGTGATTCACCAGTTGCACATGACACCCAATGTTTATTAATTACATCCAGTGACCTCCTTAATACCCATCACCCAATTATCCCTTCCTCCTACCCACCTCCCCTCCAGCAACCCTCAGTTTGTTCCCTATTGTTAAGAGTGTCTTATGGTTGGCCTCCCTCTCTGTTTTTATCTTATTTTATTTTTCCTTTCCTTCCCCTATGTTCATCTGGTTTGTTTCTTAAATTTCACATATGAGTGAAATCATATGGTATCAGTCTTTCTCTGACTGACTTATTTCACTTGGCATAATACCCTCTAGTTCCATCCACATCCTTCCAAATGGCAAGATTTCATTCTTTTTGATGGTTGAGTAATATTCCATTGTATATATATATACCACATCTTCTTTATCCATTTGTCTGTCGATGGACACCTGGGCCCTTTCCACACCTTGGCTATTGTGGATATTGCTGCTATAACCATTGAGGTACAGGTACCCCTTAGAATCAGTGTTTGTATCCTTTGGATAAATACCTGGTAGTGCAATTGCTGGGTCGTAGGGTAGCTCTATTTTCAACTTTTTGAGGAACTTCCATACTGTTTCCCAGAGTGGCTGCAGCAGTTTGCATTCTGAGGTGGGATCTTGTAGTTCTTAAGAGCATGTGGGCCATCTTGCATCAGACTGGTAAAGTTCAAATCCTACCTCTGCCACTTTCTAGTTTTGTGATCTTTGTCATCTTATTCAACCTCTCTGAGCTTTGGTTTCTTTACCTGTAGAATGAGGAGAGTAATAACATTTACCTCATAGGTTTATTGTACAGATTCAGTGAGTTACTAGACATAGAGCACTTAACTTGCCTAGCGCACAGCAGACACTCAATTTAATGGTAACATACACTGTTGATGTTTCCATTATATACCTTTGTGAAGTTTTGGAATATATTGTGGGGGAGGGTTAGCATCAGATCACCATTTAAAATGTGTGTGATGATATGGTAGCTTTTGATTTTAAGGGGATACATAAATTGGGCTCGGCAACGGGAGTGGAAAACCAGCCAGCTGAAAATGAAACGTCGTTAGCTACATGCATGTCTGGGAAGGGTGTCCGTGCAGTTATGGACTCCAGGAGCTGCTCCCGATGAAAAGCGCACTGAAAGCAGTGATGGTCCAAGGCACCAGGACTGTGAGTGACCAAAGCGCCTGGCAACCATCCACAGGGAAGGAAATCACACTCGCCAACAACCCCTCTCTTGAGACAGTCTTACAAGGAGCACTACTGTTATCTGGGAATTATCACATACCTAAGGGTTTCTCTCAAAACTCCCTTGGGTCTATTGGTAGTTAGATACAGAACCTTGAATCATGGTAATGAAGGCAAACTTTATTTACAAATATTTAAAACTGATTGATCATTAATTTGAATGCCTTTCCTTGACAGTTTGTATTAATGCAGGAGCACTCAATTTTGTGACTTATGTCAGAACCATAATGAAGTATATGAAACGTCCCTTGGGAAGCTCTTTAGAAATGCGTATCTCCTGGCCGGACCCAGGCCTAATGAATATGAACTCCCAGAGGGGAAGGTCTGAACTTGTATATTTCTAAAAGAACTCCATGTGTGATTTGATGCCACAATGCCTCCGCTGCTAAGTGCTTTACTTTACCTTGACATTTTATTCCTTTTAGAAAGACCCAGGTGAAGACAATCTGGTAAGCCTCAATTGAGTTTGAACAACTTCTTCAATTTTTTAGTGCCAGAAGATTGAGTCTTCTTGAGTTGGCTGGAAGCAGGACAATTTATGAGGAGCTGGATTCTATTGTTCTGATTTATTGCGCCATTATGGAGACTTGGTCCTTTGGGATGAATGTCTGACCTCCAGTGACTGTCAAGGGCTTTGGAAAGTGAGAGAAAGTTTCCAAGGAGCTGTCAGAACCTTGAGTCAGAGGCCAAAATTTGCTCTTCTTTAAGCAGCTCCTCCATCCCAAGCAGGGTGACACCTGGCAAGGCACTCATCTTTGAGTGTCCGTTTCAACATTTCTGCATCGGGACAAAACCTACTATAGAGGGGTTGTTGTAAGAATTAAATGAAGGAAAATATAGGCTGCACATGGCTTGGCATATTGGTGGTAAACAATATTATTTTTCTCACTTCTTCACCTACTACCTCTTTTTCCTCCTGTAGCATCTGCTCATTATTAAACATAGAGTCTAGCAGTCACTAACCTGCTTAACTAAATCACGGCAGTTCTCAAATGCTAACGTAGTTCCCGTTATTAGCATAAAGTTTGTGTTTTGCATTCTGATGGCCCCCACAATTCACCTGGGGTATTTTCTGTTCCTCAGCAGTTTAGAAATCCATAGTTTGAAACTATACAAATGTTGCGAGTAGGACTTTGAATGAATCTGTGCCATTCCTGCATTCACTTCTTCATGGCTTCCCTGTATTCTTGGAAGTTGTTTAAGTCCTGTCAGCCCCTGCTATCAGACCCTTGCTAGCTTCTAGGAGAAGTCACTGAGAGCATTTCCTTACCTTTGTAGCTATAAAGAAGGCTTGCATGGTAAAGGGAGAAATGGGATGTCACATTGTGGCTGCCCTCCATGTGTCTCTTCTCCACCGTCTTCCTGCTCACACTCCTCACACAGTCTGAGTTCCCCCCAGCCTTGCCCCAATTCACCATGGACCCCCTGGGAAATAGAGTCCAACAGCCTTGGTTGTATATCTTGATGTACTCATGTTCTTGAAGATGCCAAGCCTTGCAACGATCAAAGGGTAAAAACTGATAAACACTCCCGAATCAGGAGCCTCGTGAGCCTTCTCATTTCTACAAATATAAACATAATTTGGAAAGATTATTAGTACCTGTGAGAATTTAGAATCATTGCTAGAACTTTTTGAATGCAAATTCCTGCCCTCTTGATTCTGTCTGGTTTTCTGTTTACTGCTTAATACACTGAGAAAGCAGATAGATCCTCATAGCTTGAGGGCCAACAAAAGAGTTAGTTTTCTCCTTTTTTATGCTGTGGAGAATTGGATAATCAGTGGTACTAAATTGCCACTCCCTGCATGCCTCTTTCTGTACCCCAGTGACTTTCAAGATTGCATTCTATCATTATTGTTGCCCACATGTTTGGTCTTTCCAGGAGGCAGGTGAACTTTCATAAAAGAGAGGAGTATGACTTTCATCCTAAGGAACTAGATTTTTCTTTCTTAGACATTGACATATTTCTCCTAAACTGAAGACATGTGAATTAAGGAAATCACAATTTGGTCCCCCTCTCCTCTTCACTGATGCACTCCCCCCTCTTCTTTTTCCCTATTTTCCTCAATTATTTAAGCAGATTTATCCCAGTGTGCCAAAGACAGACTCAGATTCTTTAAGTTCAAATTCTGGCTCTGCAAGCTATTAGCTATATAGCTTGGGGCAAGCCATCTTTCTCTCTGATGTGGTTTCCTTCTTGTTAAATGAGGATAGTGAGTTTTGTCTATGTAAGTGTGGTCAGATGGCTACGTGTTCCAGCCTATGGACCCCTTTCTTCTAGAGTAATTGAACTCCACATTCTTAGTTAGGCATTTGATCTTCTGGAATACAGACTGCACTTTTCAGCTTCCCTTGCAATTAAGCATGGCCATATAACTAGACGGTGCACAGTAGAATAAGAGAAGTGGTATGTGCAACTTTGGGGATGTGTCTTTAAAGGTAGCAGTCATGTATTTTCCTTTCTTCTCTTTTCTGCTGAATACAGGATGGAATGCATGGAATAAACTGGGAACAGCCCTGTTGAAGCTGAATGAAAAGAGGTCATGGTGGATAGGCTGGTTTAGTGCTCTGCGGTTTCAGGACCCAAGCCCTTCCCATGTTGTTGCTCAGCCATGTATGGCCATCACATTATTACATGTTATTTCATTTGTCATCTTTAATAATTGCTGAAGTCAACTTGTTTACTTTTCATTTGCTTTTAAATTCTTACCTCGAAGAATTTAAGAGACATCTGACTTGTTTATCACTGTGTTCCAAGTACACAGACAGTGGTTGGACCACAGTAGGTATTAAACATTGATGGATAAAAAGTGAATGAATGGACGAATGAGTGGTAGATAAGCCACAGTCAACTTCAGAGGGTTGTAAGCCTAGTGGGGGCCAGTGGCAGTCGCTGGCAGGAAAACACCAAGTCCTACTGGGTTGCATGGAAGAGCACCAGTGGGTGGCAGTATCCAGTGGAATGATGGTGGCCACCATCTGGAAAAGATGGATGGGGCAGGCAAGTAGCCAATGAGACAGAGGGCCACAGCTGGATATGGTAAAGCAGTGGCACATGAAGTCTAGTGGTAGATTTATTTGTGCACACATTTAAAATATACCCTAGAATATACAGACATAATTGGGTGGGTAGAGAGAAGGAGCTTTGCATAAGATGTGCAATCTGTGTCAGCTGATAATCCATTAATATTTGAATTATTGTTACTTTTCTGAGGTCATTTGTACTCACAGGCTGGTGATAAGTGGACATTTCAGTTAGAACCTTCATAATCTATGGCTTTAAAGATAAAGTCAGTTTTGTTTCTGAATGTCTATACCTTGCCGAATACTAGATCCTTAAAATGCCTTCTTTTCCCCTTATATCTTGCTCTCAATTTCCTTAAAACCCTACATGCTCTGTCCTCACACATCTTAGAGGTGGGTCAGAGGTTCATTAAAATTGTCTACTTTATTTGCCTCTGGTTTCTCCAATTCATTAATCTCAGGACTCAGTCTTTTCATTGGATGTGCCCTTTGCTTTTGTGCTATCTGATTCACGTGAATCACAGAGATAATTTACGGGTAATATATGTTTTGTCTGACTCGGCTTCAGGTGTCTGAAGTGACCCACAGGGCAGTGGTGTGTATACTGTGTGGGGGAGGAAAGCAGAGATAAAATGCTCTTTGAGGAATTATAAAGTATAATAAATTATTTTGCGCTTCACCTGACTACCTCTCCATCCCTGCTCCAATATCATCATGTGAAGAGTGGGGGATGAGAGAATGGGAGGGAGCTGTAGGCATCTATGAATAATATTATTTAGCTCACTTTAAATAATGTACAAGACGTGCTGCCAAAGCTTGAACCGAGAAAAGGAGATACAAAAGGCAGCTGTAGCCACGATGCATTGAAAATTTGGAAATTTGGAATAAGTTGCTGACAAAAGTGTCAGGGGAAGAATCTGTTGTGGATAAAATGGCAATAGGAGATTGGTTGACTGTAAAAACATGTATAGAATTAGGAAAAAAATATTGCTTGAAGGGCGATCCACTTTATTGTTCAATATTATTAACACACAGATTTTTACAAATTCCGCTTACCTAAATATAGCAGAAAGAGATTGCTCCTTAAAACACTTAGAAGTGTCTGGCATTGATTTTCTTGATGCCGCTGTGTGTTTGGGATTCTCCATCTTCAATAAATCTGTCTGGAAGCGGGCCATTGTACTTTTGGATTTTCTCTTCTGAAAAGTGTTTCTTGACTTCTTGGTGCAGGAGAAAGAAGTATGGTGTTTTGAAAGAAAAACAAGGCTGATATGACTCTCGAATCCAAATTGCCTCAGGCATTTGTAAAGACTCATGGATTTGTCTGGGGCTAGAAGGAGCAGCAGAGATCACACAAAACAATCCACTTGTTTTTTTAAGGTGATGAATTCAAAGAGGTTAAGTGATTTAACCCATTATTGTACAGGTAACTACCCATTAGTTTCCAAGCTTAAAATAAGGCCTCTGCATTTTGAAAGCCCTGCCTATTTTTATTTATTTTTATGTAATTAAGGTATATAATTTGATGATTTGATATACGTATATGTTGTGAAATAATCATTACAATTGAACTAATTAACATATCTGTCACCTCACATAGTGTGTGTGTGTGTGTGTGTGTGTGTGTGTGTTGAGAAAACTTAGGGTCTAGCTTCTTGGCAAATGTCAGATATACAGTACAGTATTGTTACCTACAGACACCATGCTACAGATTAGATCTCTAAATCTTATTCATCTTGCATAACTGAAAATTTATACTCCTTAATCAACACCTCCCCTTTTCCGCTCTCCTGAACACTGGTAACCTCCATTCTATTCTCTGTTTTTATGGGTTTGATAATTTCAAACTCCACATATAAATGAGATCATATGGTATTTATCTTTCTGTGTTTGGCTTATTCATTTAGTATGAGTGTCCTCCAGATCCATCCATGTATTGCAAATGGTAGAATTTCCTTTTTCTGTAAGGCTGAATAATATTCTATTATATGTATATGCGACATTTAAAAAATCCGTTTATCGGGCACCTGGGTGGCTCAGTGGGTTAAAGCCTCTGCTTTCGGCTCAGGTCATGATCTCAGGGTCCTGGGATCGAGGCCCACATCAGGCTGTCTGCTCAGCAGGGAGCCTGCTTCCCCCTCTCTCTCTGCCTGCCTCTCTGCCTCCTTGTGATCTCTCTCCCTCTGTGAAATAAATAAATAAAATTAAAAAAAAAAGAACTCTTAAAAAAAATAAATAAAAAATAAAAAATCCATTTATCTGTTGATAGATGTTTGCATTGTTTCCATATCTTGGCTAATGTAAAAAACCTGGAGCAAATATGGGCGTATAAGTATCTCTTTGAGATCTTAATTTAATTCCTTTCAACAAATACCCAGAAGGGGGATTGCTGAATCATATAGTAATTCTATTTTGAAATTTTTTGAGGAACCTCACTGCTGTTTTCAGTAATGGCTATTCCAATGTATATTCCCACCAACACTGTACCAGAGCTCCCTGTTTCCCACATCCTTGCCAGTGCTTGCTATCCTTAAAAAAATAGTCATCCTAATAATAGGTATGTGGTGATATCTCATTGTGGTTTGATTTGCATCTTCCTGATGGCTCATGATCTATATTTTTATATACCTGTTGACCATTTGTATGTTTTCTTCAGAAAAATGTCTATTTGTGTCCTTTGATCGTTTAAAAAATTGGGTTTTATTTGTTGTCTGTTTATTGCTCTAGAGTTATAGGAGTTCTTATATATTTTGGATATTAACCTCTTATCAGATATATGGGTTACAAATATTTTGAATAATTCTGTATGTTACCTTTTCCTTTTGTTGATTATTTCCTTTGTGGTGCAGAAAAGTTTTAGTTTGATGTAGTAGTACCACTTGAATATTTTTGCTTTTGTTGTCTATGCTTTTGGTATCATAGTCAAAAAAATTGTTGTCAAGACCAATGTCAAGGAGATTTTTCTATATGTTTTCTTCTAGGAATTTTAAGCTTTAAGGCCTTATGTTTAAGTCTTTAAGCATTTTGAGTTGATATTTGTGTATGTTAGGGTTAAATTTCATTATTTCACATATACATATTCAGTTTTCCCAACACTATGTATTGAGGAGACTGTCTTTTCAATGCTCATTGTGTATTTTTGGCACTCTTTGTCAATGGTTAGTTGACCATATATGTGTTGGTTTATTTCTGGGCTCTCTATTCTCTTTTATTGGTCTTTGCGTCTATACCATACTGTTTTCATTACTGTGGCTTAGCAATATAATTTGCAATCAGGAAGCATAATGCCTCCAGCCTTGTTCTTCTTTCTCAGGCTTCCCTTTGCTGTTTGCGGTCTTCTGTGTTTCCATATGAATTTTAGAAGTGTCTTTTCTATTCTGTGAAAAATTAATAGGGATTATATTGAAGCTGTAGATCATTTTGGATAGTATGGACATTTTAATAATGTTAATTCTTCTTACCCATGAGCATGAAATAGCTTTCCATTTATTTATATCTTCTTCAATTTCTTTCATCAATATCTTATAGTTTTCAGTATACACATTTTTCACCTCATTGGTTAAGTTTAATTCTAGGTATTTCATTCTTTCTGGTGCCATTATCAATGGGATTGTTTTCTTAATTTTTATAGACTCATTTACTGTTGTATGATGGTGAGCACTGCTGTCTTTCTACCTACTCTTATAACTTGCATTTTCCACTCAAATGTCTGATGAAAATGGTACAAAGAGAGAGTGAACATGGAAAATCTTCTCATGTCTATTTTGGTATGTAACAACCCAGCACCAAAAAATGGTTACAGAGAAATAGCCCAAGAAAACTTGATTGGGAAGTCCTAGGTCCCCCTTGGGATTATGAACACATTTTTCCTGACATATCAAGAATTTATAAAACTCTAGTTTTTTTTTTGAGGTCAAGCATGCATTTTTTATGACTTCTAGAGTATGAACACTTTAAACGATCATCTTTATAAATTAGACTTCTCTGTCTTCTGTAGACTCTGAAGTAACAATACGATCTTCACAAATATAATACAGTTAACTCTCTTTGCCTTATATTTTTATTAATTTGTTTCCTGATAAATCAATTGTGTATTAGTTGCTGCTGTGCATCCTAATCATCATGAAATTACCATGGTTATTGAGTTCTTAGTATACAATGTATATGAAAGTAAAAGGGAAAAATGGAACAGAAAAAGACTTTGTTGAAAACATTTTAAGATAGGCATTTTTATTCCCCCATTGAATAAATGTCTCCAGGTCCTGTGCCAACAGTTGAGGATACTTCAGTGAGTAAGTTAAGTTGTGGCTCCTCTTTCCTTGAACTTACTGTTTTGTGTGGATCACATTACATTACTAAAGTTACATTATATTATATTATATTACATACATTATATTAATAAAGTAAAGCCATCGTGATGAAAAGGGAAGAATAGTTGAGAACCAAAAAATTATGATTTTTTGGTGTATTTTATAGTTTAGAAAGCCACAGCTCAGTTAAACTAAGAACATTGTTCAACAGATAATTTTAAACAGAGCTCTCTCTCCTCTCCTAACCCCTAGCATTTCTACTTTCCCATGTTTGAGTCACCGAGTCAATGAATGAATGAAGCAACTTAGATATAGATTAGAGGCCATTAGTGTTTAGAGAAATTATCCAGAATGCAACACAGACAGATTAGGGAATAAGAAAAAAAAAAAAGAAAAAAGAGGTAGAAGTCATGAAGGATATCTTGAGAAAGTTTATAATATTTCAAATCAGATTTCTAGAATGCAAAAATTGGGAATATGGATGAGACAATAATTGAAGAGCTAATGGTTCAGAAACATGACATTAGCCACAGAATAAACAAAAAGAAATTCATGCTTACATAATGTGGTGAAATTTCAGAAGACTCAACACAGAGACTATCATAAAAAAAGAAAATGCTACAGAAAATTCCACTGAGGAGTGTTTGGGTGGCTCAGCTGTTAAGTGGCTGCCTTCCACTAGGGTCATGATCCTAGGGTCCCGGGATCAAGCCCCACATTGGGCTCCCACCTCCGTGGGAAGCCTGCTTCTCCCTCTTGTGTTCCCTCTCTCACTGTGTCTCTCTCTATCAAATAAATAAATGAAATCTTAAAAAAAAAAAGAAAGAAAATTCCATTGATAATAGATTCTTCAACAGCAACAATGAAAACTAGAAGAATGTGAATACCTCACAGTTCTAAGAAAAAATAACTGTTGACCTTGAATTGTGGACCCAGAAATCTGTCAAGAAAAAGGGCACGATACAGAAATTTCTGGGTTTAAGAGAATAAACCTGAGAGGTTTATTTACTAGACCTTCACTAAAGGAACTTTAAAGGATATACAATAATAATAAGTATACTCTGGAATGGAATTGACTTGGTTTGAATGCCCGGTTGACCCCTCCCTGGTTGCATGACTTCGGTGTTACTTTCTCTGAACCTTAGTTGCTTATTTCAAAAATAAATATAGCGTTGACTTCACATCAAAGGATCATGGTTCCTGGCATAGAGTAGGACTCAATGTGTTTGGTGGACAGTGAGAGATAGAGCCACAGAGCCATGGAAAGGAGATGACTCATGTGTAACCCCCATAGTTCCATCCTTTTGTTGTGTGGTAAGCGACTTCTTCTAGATCAAGTAGGTCTGTGAGTTGCTGCATTGTATTGAATCCAATATCCTTGTGCTGTCATGCTGTATTGCTAAGGCTCTTTGAATTTTAAGCTCATGGACTTTTACAGGAGGTAGAGATATCAAAGGCCCTTACACCAGTAGATCCATGTGTACATGATAAACTTAGAAGCCTGAAAATATTGAAGTACTTGTTTGTGATCATACAGATTGATGATAGAATCAGTGTGTTCTTCTTTTCTGAAAAATTGCATAAGCAACAAACAAAAATGAATAAAAAACAAATTAGAAATTAGCTTGTCATTCAAAGCCCTCTTTGAATTCGACGTTACTATACCTATTTAGCTCCACTGCCCTCTATTCCTGTGTGTGAATTGTCTCCTCCTCCTCTTTGGCTCCATCAGATATGCTGAACTCACTCAGAGCACAGGTCTCTCTCAGTTCCTTCCCCATCTGTAAGATCCATTTAATTTTCTCCAGGCTTTTACCCATCTTTTTTGGAGCTCAAAACTCACCTATCTTATGAGGTTCTTACCAACACTTCTTTTCACTCTTAATCACCTCTTCACTGAGGACAAATGTCCCCTTTGTCCCACAGTTTGCATGCCCTCAGTTAGTCCACAGGCGATGTGTTGTCTACCAAATAAGGCATAGAGAGAACACAAAGTCCATAATTCATTCTCCCCCCCACCCCGGGTAATCATGGTAGACATATAATAAGAGCTCGATCAATGAAAGAATGTGTGCATAAAAATCTCAGTTTAAAATGATTTCTTCAGGATGAAAGGGGTTTATATCCAAAGAGTTATTCATTTGAGGCTGGTGGGACACACCACTTGTTATCAGCCTACAAGTCATCTTACTGAATCTTATTAGTCTATCCATGTGTCACCACACTTTAAAGGTTGTTTGGTTTAAAAAGCATTCAACTTTTTAGTGGGAGAATAACCTGTCCCCAACCTCTTTAATAAAGGTTTAATAACCATTTCTTTCACTTCATGGATAAATAATCGTACGACATATTTTAGGGGAAGGAAAAAAGAAGTGTGCACTAACACAGGCCCCTGTAATTACTAAAAGCTCTTCATTATTTTTATTGATAGCCTATTCCTTAGGCCCTAGAAATAAACTTACCAATTAGATAGCTATTTAAGGCTACTGACAAATAACCAATCTTTGAAAAATTAAAATATCATACTTACTCCCCATTTTCCCATTTTAAAAGACATAGTAAGGCACTTATTAGAATATGCAGTAGACAGTTATACAAGGGTAGAAAATTTGAAGCTTGTCTCTAAACCCAAACTAAATATGGATTTATGTGGGGATGTTTGCCCTGCTACCCCAGCACAGTTTGTCCCTATGAGTCATATGTCTAATAGGTAAGTCTCTTCATTTGGGGAGACCAGGACAGACACTATGTAAGACTCATCTCTTCTGTTGGGGAGACAAAATCCCAGAATTTTAACACATGGCTAATTATTAGACATGTGGCCTCTAACGTCAAATATGGATTTAAAATACTTGTGGAGGATTTGAATGGCTTCATTTAGCCAAACATTTAGCCAAAACAGTCTGCCAGATCTCTTATTAGATAGCTGGAGGCCGGTACAAAAGATTTAAGTCTGATCCTTTCTTTAGTCTGTTTCACTCTAGCTGAATCTCTGAATCAGATCTTCTAAAACTCTAGGCTGTAGAGCAGTGAAATGTTAAGCACACCTTGCTCATTAGAAACAAATGAAAAACTCATCAGCCTTGAGACTCAGCCATTTATATTAAATATCTATATAAAACGCTACCAGAGACATTGGGTCTGGGCTGGTCTAATCTGCAATGTAGCCTATTTAAGAGAGTTTTAAATTATATAGTCTATTTCATACTACTAACATTGCCATAGCACCAACTGATAAAAAAACCAGTGAAAAGATATTCAGAAAGCATATTTTACTTTATCGGCTGTTTAAATGTCCCATTTTATTTTTTAATTTGGAATTTTGTTGGTGCCATTCTCTAAATAAACTCAAATATAGATCAGAATAAAGAGTACTCTGCAACCTTGTGTTTGGTCGGTAAAAACTGGAATATTTCAAATTTAGCACGTAATACCAAATGTTTGTCATATACTACAAATCACCCACCACACAAATCATTACCGATAATTGCGTTCCAATCAGAAAACTTAAAAAAAAAAAAAGAAAAATCTATACTTTGAGAAGTGATATCAAGGAAATAAGCCTGTGGGTAGGACATGTTTCTTTTCACCTCACTCTGAACAGCAATCTCTGTGAAGCCGGGAGCACTATCCCCAGCATCTAAAATACTGAGGGCTCATAGAAATTGCTCACTAAAACATTTATAGGTGACTGATGGGGTTGGTAGTTACACTGTGAGAATTTCAAAGCATTTGCAATTGGAATAAACTCGGGGGGGGGGACAAAAATTTTGTTACAAAAACAGAAATCCGTAGTCAGGCAGGTCAAATCATCATTGCCTGCAGACCCATGTTTTGTAATAGGAATGTGTCTATTCTTATGTGTATCCTCCATACCATCCTCAGCACAGCCCTGTGTGGTTTAGAGGGATGTTATTCCAAGCTTTCAGATGAGGGACCCGAGGCACATCCACTTGGTTAATTATGTATCCATACAGTCCATCGAACAAGCATCTGCTAGGGAATGACATTGGTTCTTGCCCTCAAGGAGTCCTGGAGCTCATCAACACATTCGCCATTGAGGGCAACTGTATCCACAGAATTCTTTACAGGACTGGGCACTGAGGTTGCTTGGAGGAGCAGGAAAGGATTAATTTATTAGAGATAAGGAGGGGGATGCATGGAAGTTTAACAGAGGAGGTCAAGCTTGACGGGGGGTTTGGGGATTCCGCAGGTAGAAGAGGAATAGGAGAGTTTTCAGATAGAATACCTTGCCTTGAAACAGGTGTGAAAAACATCAGCATGCTTAGTCCAAAGAATAGAAATGGGTGAATGTTAATAGGGGAGTAGTGTGTGTATATGTCTGTGCATGACATGTGTGTGTGTGCGTGTGTGTGCGTGTGCGTGTGTGTGGGGGGAGCGAGAGAGGGCAAACTGGTTAAGATCATGAATACCATGCTCTTTGATTTTGCCAAGGAGGTTGCACTTCATCTGCAGGGGATGCAAAACTCATGAAGACTTTAAAGGGAGGTTGGCTAGTTCAATTAGCATTTAGAAAATGAATTTTTCACTCCTTTATATTTCCTGAACTATTTTTGATTCCCTAAAACCTTTCAAAGTGATATAACAACCCTTGAATCTCTACCCTACCCCTAAGTTTATTCCTTCATAATTTCAGATGATTTGTGATGAAGTAATTTTATTTTTTATTTATTTTTTATTTTTATTTTTAAAGATTTTATTTATTTATTTGACAGAGAGAGACACAGTGAGAGAGGGAACACAAGCAGGGGGAGTGGAAGAGGGAGAAGCAGGCTTCCCACTGAGCAGGGAGCCCGATGCGGGGCTTGATCCCAGGATCCCGAGATCATGATCTGAGCTGAAGGCAGACACTTAATAACTGAGCCACCCAGGTGCCCCTATTTTAAGTAAAAACATTTATGTCAGCTCTGCATGTTAATATTGTATTATACAGTTCATTTTTTAAAAAACTTTTACTATATACTATAATATAATTGTAAATTATTAAATTATACAATAAACTTGAAAACACTGCTATGAAACGAATAATATATGTAGTTTATATTAGTGGTGATTATGTTTGTAGACAAACGATTTGTCAATGAATGAATTTTGAAATGACATTCATTTTGTTTTGTGTTGGGAATGAATGCATGTTAAATGTTAGAGCTATATGTTCCAACATCAAAAAAACCTAAATTTTTTTGACCGACTAATGTTTGAAATTATTAAATTTAATGCTAGGAAACTCAGGTACAGTAGAGATAAATTTTATGGCTTATTTCTAAATAAAAATATGAAGTGGCAAAAAATATATGAGAAGAGCTTTTTGCAAGCATTCTTCTCCAATTAACACATTTTGAGAATAGTCTTTATTTCTAATAAATAAAGAATCAAGTAGGGTTTGAAAATCATTTCATCTGCTCTATTATCATTGTGTTTGGTGGCACAAGAGGCCTGTAAGTTGCCACATAGATATTTGATTTGATACTACAACCTCTATCTTTCTTTTTTAAAAGATTTTATTTATTTATTTGATAGAGAGAGAGCAAGAAGGAATACAAGCAGGGGGAGTGGGAGAGGGAGAAGCAGGCTTCCCACTGAGTAGGGTGCCCGATGTGGGGCTCAATCCTAGGACCCTGGGATCATGACCTGAGCAGAAGGCAGATGCTTAACGACTGAGCCACCCAGGCGCCCCTTGCAACCTCTTTCTTTAATGATATTAATCTTGAGAAAAGCTTTATGTTCCTCTTAAATTTGCATTTTTTCTTTTTCTTTTTCTTTTAACATATAAGAGTATGCATTAAGGAATGTGGTACAAAGGTGAAAATCTGTACAAATCGTAGAGACCTATCTTACCCAGAGTTCCTGGCACATAGTAGATGCTCAAAAAATATTTGTTGAAGGAGTGAGGAAATCAAACTACAAAATGGCAACAATGAAATGTACTTCAAAAAGTGTTGCAAAAATAAAATGAGCAATGTAACTAGAACCAGGTCTCTTACAAAGGAGATTCTCCATAAAGCCTGGCTTTTGTTAAGTGCTGAATTGTGTCTCTCCAAATTCATGCATTGAAGTATTAACCCTAATACTTTAAAGTATAAGCTTACTTGGAGAGAAGTTCTTTACCAGAGTTAATCAAGTTAAAATGAGGTCATTAGGGACATTTGGAGACAGACATGAACACAGGGAGAACATCAGGTGAACATGAAGACAGAGATCAGTAATGATGCTTCTACATGCCAAGGAATGCGAGAGATTGCCAGAAAACCACAAAAAGGTAAGGGATAGGCATGGAACAGATAGATTCTTCCTGATAGCCTCAGAAAGAACTAACCCTGCAAACACCACAACTGTGAGACAATAAATTTCTGTTCACTTGGTGGTACTTTGTCACAGCAGCCCTAGAAAATGAATACAGTTCCTGTGCTCCATTCCAGCATATGTTTTTGCCTCCTTTGTGACAAACATAAAGGGAGAGCAAAAAGTGGAGCCCAGAAACTTAATGAAATCTAGAAATAATTACAGCCTGTCAAGATCATTTTAGAAGCACTTCATGATGTTTGAATCATGAAAAAAATCCCTTTGGATAATATTTATATAGAATTTAGGCTGTGTATAGCTGTAGTTTACAATAACATTTCATTCTCTCAAGATGCCTCAATAGAAATTTAATTTGTTCAATATCAAATTTGATTTTGTCATTGAATTTTTGAGCCACAAAAACCTTTTATATACTCTAAAGGTTTTTTTTTTAATCGTAGAAGTACAATTTCAGGATGAGTCAAATGCCTTGATTCTAAGAAAGCCTTAAGTCAGCTGTCTCTATGGAGTAGACAAGGGAGCTAAGGTGGCTCTTTTACATTGAATAACATAAATCTTGCCTGGTTCTCTGCTTCTAAAAGGAACCTTTCATGCCCCAGGGAACCTTGTGGGGTTTTGAAACTAGCAATTTTTCAAATCCTCACCAAACATCTTGGAATGCCAACTACACCCCATTTTTTCCTAGCCTATGCTTTTGTGGAGGGTACAAGTTCTCGGCACTTTGTACAAATGAGAATGAGGATGCCAGGCATAAAGTGCTCATTGTGAGTTTGGGGAGTTGCTCAGCATCCTCTTCTTCTTGCAACCCACTGGGAGTTCAAGCCTTTTGGACACACGTTTGTGCCTTCTGCATACTCCTTTGTCATTGTCCTCTCAGCTCTGTGTCACATTTATGATGATCTGCCCATATGTCCGTCACCATGACTGACTTTGAGTTCTTTGGCAGCAGCAGTGCTCAAATCTTATACTTTCTTAGATCTGCAGTAGTTTATACAACATCTGGTCTGGGGAAGGCACAGGTCCCTCCTTACACTGGTGCAAGGCAAAACTTTGTTGCTTATCCCTCCTGAGCAAAGCTGAGAGCCAGGAGAGAAGACAAATCCCAATGTTGTTCTACCAAGGGTCAAGGAAGTGGGACTATTTCCACACCAACCTGGATCGGCCATTGACTGAAGGCCGGGAATCAATTCCCCACACTTCTGTCTTGTGTGTATAGGCAGTGCTAGCAGCCAGTGAGAGAGCTTTCAGGCAAATCCTGCCAGGTGCTGGAGCAGGTAGAAGTTAGGCAACATGCATTGTAGTGACAAGGGTGAGTGTGGCACTGCCTCACCTACTAAATCTACTTTACCTCCCATGGGTCAACTTCTGTCAAGCCCCAGATTTAGTGCCTTGAAATCTTTTGAATCCCTGGACCCGTCTGAAGTCTGGTTTCCTCCCTGAAAGGAAGGAACTCCATTATGACCTCCTCCCTGAAGACTTGTCTGGCTCCACTTGGGCCCAGGTGCTTTCTGTGTCCTGATGGCCATAGCAATAACGTCTGGAGTGGGCCAGGTATGTTCCTTAAGTTGCATGCAGCAGCTACAGGGGTGCATTTGTTCATTCACAAGCTATGATGCTGCGCTGAGGCTGTGTGACATGCTGTGGAAGACAGCTGGCTCTTGGCCCCTCAGAACTTACTAAGAAGGAGGACAGTTACATCACATTTAATCACAGAAACAATAACCACAACATATATGTAAATGGTGAGTCATTTGTGAAGGTAAATGAAAGGTGTGATGCAGGAATATAATCAGGACCAGAAGACTAAGTTATAGGAGGAAGGGTTGGTGGAAAGGCTGCTCTGAGGTAGTGGGTGTGGTGAGAATTTTCCAGACAATATCACATCATTCACAGAAAACAAAAGGTGGGAAAAAGCTTGGTGCGCTCATGGAACAAAGAATATTCCTTGCTTGTTTAATGCATTTACATTGCAGGAAATAGGATCAAGTAGAGAAAAGTGTAAAGAGGAAAATATGTATCCCACCTGGAGATGAACTGTCCATTGACTTTTTTCCTTCCCCATGGTCACAACACACACACACACACACGCACACGCACACACGCACACGCACGCACACACGCACACGCACACGCACGCACACACGCACACGCACACGCACGCACACACACACGCACGCACACGCACACACACGCGCACGCACGCACACACACACACGCACACGCACAGAGCAGAGTTATGACAAATTCCCAGATGTTCTTTTTGGTGGTACCCAGCATTGAATAAGATGTGGAATTGAAGGCTGTGTCAGATAGATAAAAGTACCATTTTCCTTTTAAGAGAAGTTCATTCTTCTAGTTTTCCAAGATATATTCTGAAGCCTCCTTGAATTTGCTTTCTCAAGTCAGACCATACAGCTTTACGGATGCAGTTTTGACTTAACCCAGTTTACGGATGTTTTTAAAAAAAGAACAGTGTAGGGATTCACATGACCAAGATGGCGACACAGATTGTTCCTGATATTGCTCCCCCTCACAAAGGGAAAAACTGACAACTTTTCAAAAACGGGGCACCTAAGGACAATTGGGCAGAGCTAATTTCCCCCAGAGCAACACAGGGGTGAGGCTGAAGCACCCTGCACCATAGAGACCAAGACAGACTGCATTAGAAGAGTAAGAGAAATGGCTACGTGCTGAGCACATTGCCCCTCCTCTAGGCCAGTGCAGCACCATGTGGAGGGGTCTTGTCTGAGCCTCTGGTTTCTCCAGTGGGAAAAGAAAACACACAGGGCGACAGGCAGGCCCCACCCCCAGCATTGTGGTTGCTTTGGTGGAGTCCCTACGCTGATCTCACACCACAGGGGTTTCTGGGGGAATCTGTGAGGCCTCACCACTGGGAATCTGACTGTGACAGGGAAGGGGGAAAGGGCTGCAACAATTAGTGCACAGATCTTGGCAGCCTGAGTTCATGCCTGCAGTGGCCAAGCTGTAGTTCCAACTAATCTGATTCCTGAGGGACAAATGCTGTCAACCTTACTGTGGATTGAAGCAGAGAAATACAGTTTCTATGTCAGCAAATGCTTACTGTCTGCTGCAAATGGGAGTAGGGAAGAAAGGAAGCTGAATTCCCCCAAACTGGGTCAGTTTTAGACTTAATGGTGTGGATTGGCTAATGACGTCATTCATTCATACCCATTCAGTAATCTTTTATTGAGCATCTGTTAGGTACTTTATTAGACATAGAAAATATGAAACAAAAAGAAAAAAAAGCAATACAAATCAAAGCAATACCAATAGCTAATATTTTTCCATTAAGCTCTATTAAATTCCAGGTGAGCATCTAAGCGCTTTACTTAATTTATTCTCCTAACTCTATGGGTCGGTGCTATTTCTGCCCCACTGTGCAGGTAGGGAAACAGGCTCAAAAAAGTGAAGAAATTCGCTCACCATCATGGAGATAGTAGTTCCAGAGCAGAAATGAGAGAACCAAGTCATCTGACTCTGATCTTTCCTTCTGCTCAAGTTCCAGATATCAAAGAGATTGGGCAGATAAAAAAGGAAAGTTTAATGAAATGGAAAATATTTACTGAGTGGTTTCTACTGTTGAGTACCAGCCTGAGTCTTCTACATGCATGGTTTCATTCAACCCTTACCATCACCCTCCAGAGAGTCCTTTCATTTCCCTAAGTTACAGATAGGGTGAGGTGCCACCCAGTTATGTAAATTATTTGCAGTCACACTATTGGTGAAGGGCAGAGCTGATATTCAGAGGTAGGCAGTTTGGTCCCATAGCCTACACGTGAAACCTTTTCTGACTCCTTCTATTCAGGTAAAGTCGAACATGTGGAACTGTGAGCAGAAAGAAAATATATAAAAAATCTATCGGAAGGACGAGAAGAGCCCCTGCTATGGGAAGGTTGAGTGGAGTGATTTTGAAGGCTGTGTAGCACTGCACCAGGTGAAGATTTGGGAGGAAGGCATTGAGCCTGGGAGCAGCCCAGGAGAATATGCACGGGGGAGAGGCATCAGGTTTGTCTGGTGAAACTGTATGTGATTCCATTTTGCTCCAATGTAAGGCAGGATGGGGAGGAAAAAAAAAATGAGGTGAGGTCTTTGGTTTGGGCCAGGGAATGAAAAGTCCTAGTGTGCCACATGAAGGAATCTGGCTCTTGTCCAAGTAATGAGGAGCCGTGGAAGGGACTTTAGCAGAGCAGTAACAGTGATGGATCCATGTTTGAGAAAGAGCATTCTAGCTTGTGGGCAAGACTATAGATTGGAAGACCATGGAGCAGGCCATTGCCACCATTCTTATAATGAGAAGACAGTAACTTGCAGACTAGGTTGGGAGCAAGAGGGATAAAGAGAAGGGGTTCAAGCAATGTTAGGAGGTAATTCAAAAGGGGATGTGATTGGACACACTGGGACAAAAGGAGAGGAGTGAGGGATGACCCCATGTTTTTGACTTGAGCGAGTGGGTTGAAGGTGGGCCATTTATTGAGGCAGGAGACTGGAGCAGGTTTTAGGCTTGCTGAGGATATTTTCTAATTCAGACTAGCAGTTGGAGGAAGTTGTGAAAAAACCTGATGGTGTCCAACGGTCTAATATATGAGTCTAAATCTCAGGAGAGAGGAGGTCCAAGCTGGCATAAGAATTAGAGGAGAGTGAACTTATATATAGGAATTTTTCAAGCTTTAGAGTAGATGAAGGTGTCAGTTCTAGGGTTATGGGACATCATTACAACTGGTGAGCTCATATCTGAATCTCAGAAATAACCTCATCAAATATTATAGTTCATTTTCCTTAGAAAGATTCAATAATACCCTATAGTTTTTCTGGGACTTTCATATACATTATCTCATTAGAATAGTGTTGGGTTGGCAACATGGATGACAAGGACTCATCATCTCTAAAAACGTAAATGGCATTTTAAAGGTCTGTATGACTTCCAAGTTCTTAGTTAGCCAGGAGCAGGACTGAGATGGGTGTTGTGCTCTTCAGATTATCATGTGCCCTGGAATCACGTGGGGATCTTGCAGATTCTGATTTCCGGTTTGTGGCAGCGATGGTGGTGGCAGTGGTGGGATTCTGTTACCATACCCCCAGATGACATCTCTACTGCTACTCCAGGATGCACTCTGATTATCAAAAGAGTAGAGAATAGATTTTCTATCTCCTCATTCATCATTCTGTTCATTAATCCATAATGAGTCTAGATCTAAAACTAAGAGTGGGCAGGACTAGATGAGACATTTACTGCTAGGACTTCAAGTAATGGAATTTTTCTGATCTTAGAAGCAGACATTTGAGGAACACCTGTGTGACTCAGTCAGTAAAGCATCTGCCTTTTAGCTCAGACTCAGGTCAGGATCCCCGGTGCTGGTATTGCCTCACATTGATCTCCCTGCTCGGCAGGGAAGTCTCCCTCTCCCTCTTCCCGCTTGTGCTTTCTCTCTCACTCCCTCTCTCTCAAATAAATAAATAAAAACGTTTGTTTTTTTTTTTAAAGAGGTTGACCTTTGAGATCTTGCAGATGATAAAGTCATGGGCTTTTGCGGAAAGGGAGCTGATATGCTCAAAGAAAGTGCCTACCACACCTCCATGTTGTCCCCTTTGCATGTTCCGAGGCATATGGAGTTCAACCAGGTCTGATAGACTTGGGTGTATAAATGCCCAAGTCACGTTGGTTCCTTAATGCTGAGGTTTGTCTGGCCAAGTACAGTCCGGGAATGAGTGACCCTGGGGTTGAGGGGAAGGAAAAGCTTACATCAGGAATAATTAATAAACAAAGTCAAATGGGAAAGGACCAAGTGGAGAGGCAGCACTTCTGGTGTTAAAACCAGACAGATCTTAGGCCGAGTTGCAGTCCTTTGTTCTGACAGGAAGAGTGGGGCTGTTGCTGAATCCTGCTGAGTTATGGAATTATGCTTTTAAAACCCTATTAGTCCAGCCAAGATGTGCCTTTTGTCGCCAGCTACAGTATCATTTCTCATGCGATGATCCCCACTTTTATATTTAATTCCAGTTTTCTGTAATTTAAATTTTGCTGAAAACAGCCATATTGCTGCGAGTGTAAAAGAAGGTAGATGAGCATTAATGGTGTCAGTTCACAGATGTTCTTAAGTTAAATAATTACTGCTCACTCCCTTGGATCTCTGTTCAAAATGCCTACACTATTCAGTTAGAAGCACAAAGCACTTTCCTTCATCGTTGTTATTGGGATCAGGTTCAGCCTGGAGAATGGGCATGAGGTTTGAGACCTCGGAATAAGGCTGGGGCTCCAGTCGATTAAACAGAGCCGGTTTACCTGTGAGAGGAGTATGGAAGCTCTGTCGTTTTCACAGATTTATTACATTTTCTTAAAAGCATCTGAATTAATGCTACATTAATTACTGATGGGGATGCACCCTGCAGCATATGTTGCTATTAATTGTATCCATTATCACAAAATAAACATCTCTTTATAAAAACAAATGATGCTTCATTTTAATATGTGGCTGGAAACACCCTCCTCCGCAGCTGTTGCTACTTCTGTTTTGGTGCTTTTCCTACAAAGGGCCACCTGTTACAATAGACATTTCATTTGTTTTTATTTGGAGAAATAGGAACCTTAGAAAACAAAACCCCATCTCTTTAAGGCATAATAATCATAAAAAACGAAGCCCCGGAGGAAATTTGCATTTTATTCCCATCAGATGTTCTCAACGTTGCAGGTGGCCCCTGCACCTTCACTCTTCTAACCCTTGATCTAGACTTGTTTGAATTTTAGCTCTTGAAGGGTGTCATTCTAGAGTAAACATCTTCATGTTGCAGATGGAAGAACTGAGAGGTCCGTGTTAACTTTAGGCAAAGCCAATGTCCCCCACTTTGTAATGGATGCTTTTTGTTCTCTAACGTTTGGCTTTTTGAGTGCATTAGCCTATTGACTACATTGATTGGCTGTGTGACCTCAGGCAAATTACTTAACCACTCTGACCCTCTGTTCCCTGCACTCTATAAAGGGATGGATAGCTACTTCATTAGCATTGTTGTGAAGATAAATGACTTAATACAGGAAATTGCTTCGAATAGTGCCTGGGATTTGGTGAGTCCTCAAAAAGTGGTGACTATTCCAATAATAATTGATGTTATTACTATTACTATTATGACTATTAGTGCACGTAGTGAATATTCCAGAGTCTGTTCTTAAAGCATGGTGATATGATGGTATATTACACAGCACCACCAGCAGGGAACCTCCTTCAGACACCCCTGAGTGCTGCCTTTATGCACTGTCCTTGATCTTTGGTTGTTACTCAATGTTCATGCATAAAGAAATACAATTGCAAATTAAACTGAAATTGAATTATAAAGGGAGACCCCATATAGAAGTGATTAAATCCTAAGGTTGAAATTTTCAGAAAATATTGGGAAAACTTTCTTCTCTTTGACCACATTTCTGCCCCTTTATTATTTTTTTTAAGATTTTATTTATTTATTTGAGAGAGAGAGAGCTCGAGCATGAGAGATCACAAGAGAGGGGAGCAGCAGAAGGAGAGGGAGGAGCAGGCTCCCTGATGAGCAGGGAGCCCGATGTGGGGCTCTATCCCGGGATCCAAGGACCCTGGGATCATGACCTGAGCAGAAGCCAGATGCTTAACCTACTGAGCCACCCAGGCACCACTTCTCTGCCCTTTTAAATAAAAAGCAAGAAAAATTACCTTGGCATTTTTAGACTGATCACAAATGACCAAGGACTTTATTCCAGATCTTATTTAACCACAGTGACATTCATTCATTCATTCATTCATTCATTCATTCATTCATTCACTCACTGTTGAATTCCTATGTGTGAGGGAGGCACAGAAAGTAATAGTTGTACAATAAATGGCAACAGTTGACTTTTTCATGAACTATATGTATAGGGAATAAAAGTTGTTAGGGTCATGGTCCCTTCCCCTGGAAAATGTGGGATTTGCCTGAGGGTCAAAGGTATAGTGCTTGATACAAAGTTGAGTATTCAGATAGTCCTGAGCTGGAGAGTAAGAGAAAGAACATTCTGCACGAAGCTTGTTTCAAAGAGATAATCTGGGGGGACGCTGCTTCTGCAAAAGCCTCTGCACGCCCCTGCAGGAAAGGGCAAGGCCGCTGCATCAGTGCTGTGCTTCTGTCTTTAGCATCATGCCGCACAGGCTCCGATTTATCATTCTGCTAGCTCACCATTCCTCTGGTTTCGTATTTTCAGCAAGTTGTTTATAGCCATCTATGAAAATAAAGTGTTTGGGAAATGCTGACTATGACATAGCCATCCTCATGGAAGTATACAATGTATTTTGCAAATTATAAGTTCAGAGAGTTATTTAATATATACGTCACTTTAATTTCCTTAAATTATTATTGTTATTTTTAAAATTTGTATTTATTTACTTCAGAGAGAGACAGAGCACAAGCGGGGGGAGGGGCAGGAGAGGGACAAGAAGACTCCCTGCTGAGCAGAGAGCCCAATGCGGGACTCAATCCTAGGGCCTTGAGATCATGACCTGAGCCAAAGTCAGATGCTTGACTGACGGCCACTCAGGTGCCCCTAAATTATTATTTTTGGTCTGGAGTTCTTTTTTTGGTGAAACACCTCCGAATCCCTCCCAGGATACTAATGGTCTGCACTGAGCCAGCTCAAAGCTTAAGAATTGTCATCTTCCCCTAACCTGATCCTAAAATGGGAGGAGAATGACTCCTTCCCTTTCACATCTCTGCTATCTGTCCATGGCCTCTTTGCTGCCCATTTCTTTCAACAGTCCTGATTGGTTAGTGGTAATAACACAAATTTACATCTCACTCTGCTGCTTAAAAGCCATGTGAATTTGGGTAAGTTCTTTCCACTTTTTGAGCTTACATTTCCTCATCTGCAAAATGAAGATAAGAATATCCATCTTCTAGATAGTTTGTAAGTCTTGGAATCCAAGGAAGATAAAGAACATGAAAGCTCTTTGTGAGACATGAAGCCAACGCATGAGTATTATTAGGTCTACATGATCTTAAACCTTAACCTATGTAATGCTCTTGGCCTGTGCAGTCTTCTGGGCCTAACAATTGCAAACATTTAGTTCTGCTGTGTGAAAGAGTGGCTCCTTTAGTTGTCTTCAAATCCACCTTCTTAAATTCCAAGCAGTACTTCTGAGGATTATTTAGCTGGACTCTATGATTTCAGCCTGCAGGAGGACCCATTCTTCCTCAGCATTGTGCTGGCTGCTACCCGGGGCAGCCTGGTGCCTGCCTCACACTTCCTCCTTGTACTCCATAGAGAGGCAACACTGGCATTCCTTTGTCTCATATCTTTTCCAGACCCAGCACTATTCTTCTTTTGCTTCAGCCTCTGTTTTTCCCCTGGAATGTAGGGGCCTGAGGGGCTTGGTAGGTTTATTGGCCACACGTTATAAACATCTCCAAGAATTATGTTTAATCACAGATTTGGATAAAAACATCTCCTCCTCCCCTATTCTCATAAGGAAACAAGGAATTGACACACACATAAAAAAAGAAATGCATAAACCTAGCAAATACTGCCTGAAAGCAAAAGTAAATAAACAGCGATGTGAATTGTGATGTTAGGCATATTTTATTATTCAAGTAACCCACTGGAAGTGTACTAAGCACTTACTGTATGTCAAGCACAGGGCTAAGGGCTAGATACAGAAATGGGTTTGAAATGGACTCTTTCTCTTAAGGGATCTTTCCTTAAAGCAGCTTAAGAAGATTGTGGGAGGAGAGTGACCAGGCGAAAAAGACAAAAAAAACAAGAAACAAAAACAAAAACAGAAAACCTGTTATGGGTACTAAGACATTTATTGGATCTCTACTGGTATGAAGTCTCTCCATTTTATTAGGTGACAGTTTGTCTTCTTGGACCCTGTCCCTTGGGCATGCTTAAGTTTAAGTAATCTTAAAACTATTGGCACAGGCATCTGTAGAGATAGATGAGGGAGCTGAGGGGAAAATTCTGTACCCAAACAAGGATTGTTCTAGAAGAAATTGATGGTTCCTGACCTTGAGGTCTTCAAATACAGTCCGTATTTCCAACATTCTTATGCAAACAATGCATCCATCATTTAGTTCATAAAGGCCATGCCTAATGAGTTCAATATGTTTGGTATAGAAAATATTGAAAATCATGAATCTCTGTGGGATATTTTAATCATAAAATGTTCTAGGTGGTTAACAAGTCGGAAGCTACTATTTTAAGATTGCAAATAATGCTAAGACTTCATGGATGTTTTTGGGAATGAAGACTAGAAAACTTCTTGAACCATTTCTAAAGAGCTTAGAATTTAATTTTGTATTACAGTTTTCTCAGCACTGGGGAAAAAAACCTTTACATTTTAGAGGAATGTCTAAAAGCCATCTACCATCTTTAATCATCACAGTCCTTGTGGGCTGGCCTTGCCTTTCTCTCCAGCCTCACCCACCCTAATAACACTCCACGTTCCCCAAACATCTCCATCTGTTTCATGCTTCTGTGCTTTCTGCCCCAAATGCCTTCCCAGTCCTACCCAAACCCCTATTTGTTCCCGGAATTCCACCTCAGATACTACTTTTGCGAAGCCTTTTCTGCTCCTTCTCAGTCAAATCTGAATCCTAATGCTCTGTTAATGAGGCTGTTTCCTACCATAGATGGTGAATTAATTCCACAGGGGGGGATCACCAGCCCCTGGAGCAAGGTTTGACCAAGAGTAGGTGCCCCAAAGTGTTTATGGAATCAAATTGAAATGAATCCTCTGGTGCCTTTGTGGAGATTTTAAAATTGAAGGAAAAGAAGTAAACATTGATTTTTAGTCCCAAGGTTAGTCATATCTTCAGTGCCTGTTATTTTAATTATACAAATAGAATGTCAAAACAAAGAATAATCACACTGTGATAACTAAATGGTGGGGGAATAACACTGTACTTGGAGATTTGAAGCTTCAGAACAAAGTGGGTTGTATACTGATGGGATATTACTACCAAGCACTTTGCTTTGTTGCCTCTTGAGGTGGTGGTGGTGAGAGACTCATCAGTAAGGCATTTAAAAGGACTGGAAGAGTTGAGTGTTTCTCAAAATGTAACATTCCAATGACCCAGGACTCTTCCATATTTGAGTCAGTCTGGGATGGGGCCTGAGAGTTCACATTTCTAAGAAGCTCCCAGGCAAATTGTCTACTCCTGGATCGAGGACCTCTCTTACAGTAAGAATCACGTGTGCACAATGATTGGCTCATTTGTCACTTGAAGCTATAGTAACATTAATCCTAACCAGTCACTTAGTTATATACACAGCAAGCACATAAATGCAAACTTGGCCTTTTTGTCTGCCTACCTTGTGATTCAGATATTACCATTAAATTTTTTCCTCTCTGTAAGTCCAGTCTTGGACGTGATTAAATATAAATTGGTTGCTAGGAGAAACAGTAAATGAGGCTTCACAGTGGGAATAGAAAACTTAGCTGTTAGGTAGTCAAGTGAGAAGAATAGAAAAGTAAATTATTAGCTAGCTTTATTCTTATTCATCATATAACTTTTAAGAATAACAGGATATCAATTAAGTGCTAGATATCATCTTCCTCCACATTAAATGTGTTAATTGACGCTGCATTGCTTAATCAATCTTGTTATACACTAATTAAATAACTGCAGGTTTTTTTTTTGTGAGGATGAAAGAACAATTGGTTACCATTTGATAGCAGTCAATGTACACTAAAATCTCCTCCTTTGAGTGAGAAATCTGTTTCTTGTCCTATCTTGTGGAACTAGGGAGCTGTAAAAGATGAAATACCACAGATAAGAAAAGTGTCACCTGTTCAGTTACTAGCTCCAGAATAAAAAGGTTGAATATAAAGTGGATCTGACTGTCTGGAAAATAACAACAATTATAGTGAAAATAGTAAAAAATGTAAAATTTTTAAAAAGAGGGTCAAGCCTACGAGTAGATGGATGAGGGAACAGGAGGTCATAGATTTAACTGAGATCTGAACTCCAGAGGTAGGTCCTGAATATCCATTTATATAAGAGGAATTAGAAGGAGAAATCTGGTTAGAAATTCAAGATGCTTGTCTTCAAACCCAACTAATGTGGCAAGGATATATTTTTTAAATAAAAGGCTTTTGGGGAAGGCAAAGCAGTCACTGATGGAGTTCCCTGGGAGGCCAAAACCTCTTGCTCACTTCCAATCTCCAAAGCCACCCCTCGCTACTGCCATTAGCATGAAATGTACATAGATCTCCCTGTATATTAAAAAAAAAAAGCCCCCCAAAAAACATGTGGTATGGCCTACAAAGCACTACTTAAATTGTAAGTTTTTTTCCTATTATAATTGAAAGAAAAGAAGTCATAAATGAAAGTGAATGCAGTCTGAATCTGTGTTGAACCCATTTTTAAAGAATTGCAAGTGAAGTTTTAAATCCATAAGAATGTAATTACGCTTCCATTGCTTAATGTATGGACTGAAATTCTGACTTAATTATTCTGCAACTAAATTTATATGTCATTTATGTAGTAAATCTTGGCAATTGCTCTCACAACTATCATTGGAAATGTAATTAACTTGGGTTAGATAAGTTTTTACAGTGAGAACTAAATGCAGTGTAATATCAAGGCATTATTTAAAAGGCAAAGGCTAAATACATCTTCTTTCTAAACTTTCTTGTTTGTTTGCAATTCCTTTTCCCAGAAGGCTAAATGCTGAGCTTGTTTTCTTTTTCCAGCTTCCCATTTTAGTCTGCTAATTGAAAGCTTTTTTTTCTTTCTTTTTAAGGGTGAGAGTTTTACTCTTTGTATTACAACTTTTACTAAGAATACAATTTATTTTTGAAAAAGGCTTCTCTGTATGTGATAAAGCTGTTGGATTATATTTTCAAAGCTCCACTTCCTTTGTTTTACTGTAGTTTAGTATTGAATTGATTTTTATTGTTATTTGCAACTGAGATTTCCCTAGAAGGAACAGTTTACATCTAGAAACTATATTTTTATGACTTGCTAAGAATTAACAATGTCCTGTTTTACTTTTATTATGAATAATACAAATGATATTAAAAAAAGAGAGAGACAAAAGGAAAAGGAAGATTCGCAGGCACTGTGCCTACTCTCTAAGTTGATTGAGGATATAGATATATTAATAGATAAAAATTGTCTTAACACAGGTTTGGGTGTTAGATAAATCATGATATTACATCAAGATTATATAATGTAGTCTCTTGTTATTATAAGTTAATGTTCCTATTTTTTGATGAGTTGGTGAGTGATGTTTCTCCTTTCATTGATGAGCAAACTGTAGAGGACTATTTTTTTGAAGTTCGGGTTTATCTCCATTTTTGTTCCATCCACTTTCATAGATTTGTGGTTATACTAACATAGATTTCTTACATTTATCTCACGTTTAGTTGTTTACTTGTTGTGCTGGGCTTTCTGCTAAATGCTTTCATACAAATAGACATGAAAATAAATAAAAAGGAAATCATATACCCAAAAATCAACTCCGAGTAGATTATATATTAAAATATGAAATGTAAAACAATAGAGCTTCTAAAAATAATAGATGAATATATTCAAGACCTTGGAGTACATAAATATTTGTTAGAATTTATAAAGGGTTTCAACAAATTAATGAAAACCAAAAACTAACCTACAAAATGAATATCCAAATGGCCAAGAAACATATAAAAATGTTCTCAGTGACAATTATCATAAAGGAAATAAAAATCAAAGCCATAATTAAGTATCACGACACATCAAATGAAATAGCTAAATTGAAAAACCTAACAATACCAAGTATCAACAAATACACAGAGCACATGAAATTCTCATGTGGTTGGTGTAAGTATAAAATAGCCCTGATCACTCTGGACAACTTTTTTAGTAGTATATACTGAAGCTAATCATATGTGCACCCTGTGATCCAGAAATTCCATATATAAGAATATGCCCACAGAAATACATCAAGATTGCTCATAATAACACTCTTTGCAATAGTTAAAAACTGGAAATGACTCAAATGTTATCCGTAAGAGATTAGATAAATCAATTGTGGTGTAGCTAAGCAGTGGAAGTCTATACAACAGTGGCTACAATACTTTTCCAACCTCCTGATACAAAACAAAACAGATGATTTTCACAAACATGATGTTGATGGGAAGAAGCCATATACTTTTTTGTTTCATTTACATAAAATTCAAATATAGACAAAGCCACATTATGGTGTTAATATCAGGGAATGTTTACCTTCAGAGTGGTCAGTGAGGATAGTGAGAGGGAAGAGAAGGGACATTTGAGAATTTTTTGACTTGTGGTTAATAATCAGTAACACTTTCCATAGAAGACGGATTGGTGGACCAAATAAAACCATGAAACAAACAAATCAATTAAATTTGTATGGAATTTCCAGTTTATAAGTTAATTCAGTTAATAAGTGATATAACCCCTAGCACTGCGCTTGACCTTCCAACATAAGTGATAGTTAAGATGGATGGCACACACACTGAATCTGAGTTCAACATAGAAATTGTCTCCCTGGGCTACCTGGGTGGCTCATTCAGTTAAGCATCTGTCTTCATCTGAGGTCATGATCCTAGGGTCCTGGGATCGAGTCCCACATCGGACTCCTTGCTCAGCAGGGAGCCTGCTTCTTCCTCTGCCTGCTGCTCTCCCTGCTTGTGCTCTCTTTCTCTCTGACAAATAAATAAATAAAATCTTAAAGGAAAATGTCTCCCAACTACTCATTCATTTAATAAATATTTCTTTCGTGGTTACTGTGAGCCAGCAGTTGTATTGGGTAATAGTAATATAATAATGAGAAAGTAATATAATAATGAGAAAGATGGATGTGAATCCTGACCTTGTATAGCTGATAATCTAATAGAAAAGGAGGGCAAACATATTTACAGTAGGATGAAATTAGGGCTATTCTATAAATTCCAGACCATTCCCCTAATTGCACATGTGAATTTTGATACATTACTTAAAATCTCTGATCTTTAATTTCCTCTACTATGATGGCCGTGATTTATTTTGTCAACTTGGCTGTACCACGGTGGAATGATATGTGGTCAAACATGATTCTGAGTGTTTTGGTGAGGGTATTTTTGGATGAAATTAACATTTAAATTAATGGGCTTTGAGGAAAGGGGATGACTTGCCATATTTTGGGTGGGCCTTATCCAATCAGCTGAAGGCCTATTGGCAATAAAAGCCTGACTTCCTCTGAACAAGAAGGAAATTCTGCAGCAGACATCTTTGGACTTCAACTGCAACATTGTCTCCTCCTGAATCTATGGTCTGATTGCATTTGAACTTGAACTGCAACTCTTTTTTTTTTTTTTTTTTTTTTTAAAGATTTATTTATTTATTTATTTCACAGAGGGAGAGAGATCACAAGGAGGCAGAGAGGCAGGCAGAGAGAGAGGGGGAAGCAGGCTCCCTGCTGAGCAGAGAGCCCGATGCGGGCCTCTATCCCAGGACCCTGAGATCATGACCTGAGCCGAAAGCAGAGGCTTTAACCCACTGAGCCACCCAGGCGCCCTGAACTGCAACTCTTTACTGAATCTCCAGCCCATTAGCCTCCCCCATCAGATTCAGACTCACCAAGCCTCCACAATTATGTGAGCCACTACCTTAAAATAAGTCTCTTTCCACATATACATCAAAATAGACAGCCTGTTGGTTCTGTTTCTCTAGAGAACTCTAACACAAAGACAATTAGCACTTATCTCATAGATATTACAGGGATTAAACAAAAGCATATGTGAAAAGCTACATGTATACTGTCTCTAGGTAAATCTTAATGGAGTTTCATTTTCTTTCTTCTCAGATATAAACAATATCTTATGTATGTGTAGCTAATGGTGCATGCCCACCTGAAAGATGGTTGGAGACCAAAATTAATTAAACTTACTGAAAATTGAATACATACCTCTGAAACGTTTTTAGATCAGGTATTAACTTTTTATCAGAATGGGAATGTGACATGTTTCTTGGGAATTCAGGGTTGATAAAGGCCAACTGTCAATCTTTGCTATTTCCTCAGGCTGATGGATAGCCTTTTCCCTTTGCACTTGTATCTCTAAGAAAAATTATCTTTTCAAAGTCTCTAGTAACTGAAAAGTGACAAAACAATTTGAGTTTACCAGTATATTTCTGTAATAGATGATACAAAAATGATCCTCTCAGATGTGAAGGTGATATTCTGCACGGATTTAGAAGTACCCAAGAAACTAAAATTGAATAAATAAAACAAAGGTAACATTGACTTTTCTCCTAATGAGTCAAAGGCTACAGTTTGCAAATAGGATGCTTTTAAAAATTCTTTTACTTTGTATTCTTATTTAATAGCTATTTTAGTTGTTCATTAGCATCATCTCAGCTTTGAGATTGGTGAAATGAAGTACAGCTTTATAAGTGATTTATAAAGGACTTCTTTTTTCTTTGCTTGGAAACAGAATTACATTCCTGGTTGATTATCTGAAACAAAATTTAAAAGAAAAAAAAACCCCACCAGTGATTCTGGAAATGCTAATGTTTTATGAAGTCTTTATATGTTTTCCCCCTTATTACCAGGGAATTACTGGCTGTGGAAAATAGAAAGACTAATTTGCATGATCCATGAAATAGGAAAATTGAGCACAAACATACATTTTCTTTGGAACGCCACCTTCCTCATTGCCTCTCTTAGGTGTGTGAACAGTGAAGATGTTTACACAAAGTCATCAGTCTAAACCAGCAGCCTTGAAAGTAGGGTGTGTGTATGGCAGAGGAGACTTGGAGCACTTGGATCTTCGGAAATGCCTATATTTTGTTTTTACTCTTTAACATGGCTTGATTGGGTTTAAATTTCTAAATCAATTTCCCTTAGAAATTTAAGGGCAACATATGGTCTTCTGCATACTAATTACTGCTGATGAGAAAGCAGATATTAATCTACTTCTTCCTTTATATAGATAGATACCTTACTCTTGCCTCACTTTGGAATCTTAAGGATACTTTTCTTCTACAATGTGCCATGGCTTTATCAGTGTTCTATAACTTATAATTCCCTTTCACTTATTCTACTCAGCCCCTGTGGGCCTTTTCAACATGTAGACTTACTTCTTCAACTTTGGGAAGAGGTCTTCTATTATTTCTTTAATTATCTTTCTCTCTTCCATTTCTTTCATTCTGTCTTCTTGAAGTTTTATTGGATGGACATTGGTCTTCTATATCCCTTGCTTTTCTTTCGAATGTTATCTTTCTCTTTATCCCTTTTCTCCATGTTCTGATATATTTTCTGTCCTATCTAATTTTAATTTCACCAGTAAGAGAACTTTATTCCTAATTGCTCCTTTTTCATACCAACTTGTTTCATGGATATAATATTTTCTCAAATCTCTCTAAGGGTATGCATAGAATATATATCCTTTCTTTTTTTTATCAAGGTAAGTGAGTTTCTCAGCTTGTTAATTAAAAAAAAATTTTTGTCCTTTCTATTTGTAATACTGCTTACCAAATTTAGATACCTGGTGATATCTGATTATCATATTTATCAATGAAGACCTTTGTTGATTTCAGATAAGGCTTATTACTTCTGCTACACCATGAGGCTACACTTCACGTTATTTGAATAAAGAAGGCTGTCTGGCTCAGTGGGTTAAAGCCTCTGCCTTCAGCTCAGGTCATGATCTTAGGGTCCTGGGATCGAGCCCTGCATCAGGCTCTCTGCTCAGTGGGGAGCCTGCTTCCTCCTCTCTCTCTGACTGCCTCTCTGCCTACTTGTGATCTCTCTCTCACTCTCTGTCAATAAATACAAAAATAAATAAATAAATAAAAAGAAGGCTGTCTGTCTTTTGGATAAAAACCAAGAATGGATACTAGGAACTCTATTTGACAATCTTATCCCCTTTAGAGACATGGCTCAATTTTTAGAAATATATCTTAAATATATTTTTCATGGGGGTAGAACTTCTAGCCATGGTTATATAGAGTTTAGGGAATCTTTGCCACACAAAAAAATAAATATAAAACTGGACAAAATTGTGAAAAATAACCATTTCAGTGCTCTGGAAATCAATTGAGGCATCTAACAAACTGGGGAGTGGTTATTGGAGTGTGGGAGTTACCAGTCTTGTTTCCTATGGCTGCTCCCATTCCTCTCCCTCTCAAGTCACTCGCAAAGTAGTTTTATCAGGGTGGGATTGGCTGTAAAAACAAGAAGTTTTGCTGCCAGTGGGGCCAGGTTTTATTCGGAGCACGGAGTGGAAACTCATGCCCATTGGGCATTGTTGGGAAAAACAACAAACTTGGTAGAATACAAATAGGGAAAACACACAGCTCTTAGCCTGAGGTTGTAGACCAAGTTAGGGGTTTGGACCAACTATAAATTTAACAAAGATCCAGGAGCCAAGAGGGCTCCTTAAAAGGGCTAGAAAAGCTTGCCTTACAGCCCTGGCTAATGGGAAATTTTTATGCATGCGCAGTGGAGACCTGAAAAGTTATATCACCCTGTTTCCAGACTCATAAAGCCACTCCAATGCTGTGGTACTGGGCAAAGTGTAGGCATGTAGAGCAATGGAACACAGTAAGAAGTCCAGAGATAGACCTAGACATAGTCAATTGATTTTCAACAAAGATGAGAAGAAATTTCAATGACAAATAGAGAGTTTTTTCAGCAAATAGTACTGCAACAATTTTGGATATCCATATGCAAAAATAAGAACCTCTGTCTGTAAATCATACCTTATTAAAATTAACTCACAAAATATAAGAGCTACAACTATAAAATGTCTAGGAAAAAATACTTCTGACCTTGAGTTAGGTAAAAATTCTTAGACAGGACTCCCTTAAAATAGAATTTGATAAATTTAAATTCATCACCAGAATGAAAAACTTTTCTTTTCAAAAGACACCACTAAGAGGGGCGCCTGGGTGGCTCAGTGGGTTGGGGCCACTGTCTTCAGCTCAGGTCATGATCTCAGGGTCCTGGGATTGAGCCCCACATCGGGCTCTCTGCTCAGCAGGGAGCCTGCTTCCTCCTCTCTCTCTGCCTGCCTCTCTGCCTGCTTGTGATCTCTCTGTCAAGTAAATAAATAAAAAATCTTTAAAAAAAATAAAAAGACACCACTAAGGAAATGAAAAGACAGGCCACACATGGGAAGAAAGTATGTGAGTATTGTGTATCTGAAAAGTAATTCATATTTAGAATGAAGAACTCTTACAACTGGTTAATAAGAATACAAATAGCCAATTAAAAATTGAACTAAATATTTAAATAGACACATCACCAAAGATGATGCAAGGATATAAAAGTTACTAATAAGTAAATAAAAGGCTTCTCAACATCATTAAACATTTGATCAATGTAAATTTCCCCAATGTAGATTATGCTATACATCTACATCTACATGCCCTCTAGGAAAATGTTTTTCAAAAAACTGAAAATATCATGGTTTGGTGAATTTTCAGAGAATTTGGAATCACCATCCACTGCTGCTAAGAAAATAAAATGGTATGACTGCTTTGGATAAAGATTTGAGAGTTTCTTTTTTTTAATTTATTTTTTATTTTTTAAAAAGATTTTATTTATTTATTTGACACAGAGAGAGAGGGAGATTATAAGTAGGCAGAGAAGCAGGCAGAGAGAGAGAGGAGGAAGCAGGCTCCCCGCGGAGCAGAGAGCCCGATGCGGGCCTCGATCCCAGGACCCTGAGATCATGACCTGAGCCGAAGGCAGATGAGAGTTTCTTAAGATGTTAAGCATACACTTACCATAAAACCCAACAGTTCCACTCCTAGGTATCTACCAGGAAAAAAATTAAAACAGATGTCCTCACAAAGACTGATATGGAAATGTTCCTAGCAGTATTATTCACAATAGCTTTAAACTGGAAACAGTCTAAATGCCCATCAATGGATAAATAAAATGTAGTGTATTTATACAATATAAATAAACCATTTGGCAATGAAAAGAAATAAATGCTACAGTATGAATGAATTTCAAAAATGTGATGTTCAAGTAAAATAAGCCAACATGAAAGATCACATGCCCAGTGATTTAATTTAAATGAAATAGCTAGAAAGAAGTAAATCTGTAGAGACAGTAAGAATATGAGTGATTTCCTGGAGCTGGGAGAGGGAAGGGGGATTGACTGAAAATAGGCACAAGGAAATTTTGGAGGATTATGAAAATATCTTAAAGTTGGATTTTGTTGATGATTGCACAACTGTATACATTTGTTAAAAATCTGAGAACTCTTATGTTGGGTGAAGTACATAGTATGTAAATTAGTCGGAAGAAACCTATTATAAAAAGAAGAGAATCTTTTCCTGATCCAACCTGAAACAAAATTTTTTATTACTTTTTTTTTTTTTAACGTGGGCCTACAGTATTAGAGAAGAATGTGGAGGAAAATTCACTGGACATCATTTCCAACACAGAATTTTAATAATCAGTTGAAAACATGATAGCCAATTCATGAATATACCAACTGTTTTTTCTCTACCACGCTGATTCATGTGGTGTTGGCAAATTCTAACAACAGAAAGAAAATGGCCTTGAATGCTATCTGAGCAGACTCATATTTAAAGAGGTGTCATTGAAAGACCAAGATTCCACATATATGCATATGAAGGAGAAAGAACAGGGTTTGACAGGAGGACATTGATATTCCTGATTTTCTGATACTCAACATGAATCTAGCATGGATCATGCATGGTGAGATGTGGATATGGATACTTAGTCTGACATTTTAAACAATCATCCCCATGACCAACAATATTTTCTTTCTTAAGATTACTTTGACCAGGGCACCTGGGTGGCTCAGTGGGTTAAAGCCGCTGCCTTCGGCTCAGGTCATGATCCCAGGGTCCTGGGATCGAGGCCCACATCGGGCTCTCTGCTCAGCAGGGAGTCTGCTTCCTCCTCTCTCCTCTCTCTCTGCCTGCCTCTTTGCCTACTTGTAATCTCTCTCTCTGTGTCAAATGAATAAATAAAATCTTTAAAAAAAAAAAAAAAAAGATTACTTTGACCAGTTCTTTCTGATGAAATTATTTTTGTAGGAACATCTGCTTTCAAGTTCCATAGAACAAAAGTTTCAGAATCTTAAGGTGCTATGTGATTCTCTGTTAAATTGGCATGAGATCCTCAGATCTCACCGAGTAGTTCCTATGCTTAATTGTATTTTAGTCTCTATTTCTAAAATTTCTTCTTTCGTGGACTCATTTTTCCAACTGTATTGAGATAAAATTGACATAAAACATTATGTAACTTTAAGGTGTACAACATGTTGATGTGATAAAATTGTATATTGCAATATAACTAACAACCATAATGTTAGCTAACATCTTTATCACATAATTACCATTGCGTGTATGTGTGTGTGTGTGTGTATGTGTGTTGAGAACATTTAAGATCTTCTCTTAGAGCAACTATCAAGTGTAAGAGTACAACATTGTTATCTATCATCTCAGTGCTGTACATTAGATCCCCAGAATTCAGTCATTCTTCTCATGGGAAATTTTCACTTTTTGACCAATATCTCCTCATTACCCCCATCCCCTCAGATCCTGGTACCCACTATTCTTCTTTTTGTATAAATTAGACTTCTTCAGGGACATTTCTTATCACTGTTGTGCTCTTAAATACAAGTTTTAGGCATAATTATATAATTTTTGCAGACAATTAGCTCTTCCCAAATGACACTTTCATAGCCATATAAATTGTGCCTCCATTAAATGGTATACTATGAAATTCTATAACTGCGTTCTATCACGTAGATGGCGATTATCAGCAGTAGGTCATTCATCAATTATCTATAGTCACATTAAAGAATGGGGATGTCAGTTTCTTTTGATTTTGAAACAAGAAAATTTATCCCCCAAGGATCCCTTTGATTAATTCATTTCTTACATTCATTCCATACAGGTTGCTGACCATGTTTCTTTCACATAAAAAAACTATATGTTAAGGTTTCTTTTTATAAGAGATAAAATTGATTGTTATTACCCTGCTTTAGTGGTTTAAATGATTATAGCTTAGTGGATTGCTGTTACCTTATTAATTATGAATTAATTTAATTTGTGGAGGTTGAAAACATTAGCTAGTTTTTTTAATTAATTGTTTTTTTTTTTTTGGATGAATTGCTCGATGAGCCTTTTATAATGGTGTTGTGGGCTAATACACAGGCTTTCATCTTTGGAAACCATGTCCAGATTTAGATGAGAGCCATAAATAATCTGAAACATGTCTTGTTTAGGTGCCACTCATGTCCTGATACCAACTCAATCATTTAGCTGAGAGGAGTATTGGCCTTGGTATAGACAAAAGCCTGAGGGACTTCCTCGAGACCTGCCTTTGGGAGGGCTACATAGAATGCTCTGTGCATCTGGTAGACTCTGAGCTGTACTATGTAGTTCCCTCATCTGACTATCCTCGACTCTTTGGGATTGAATCCCGGCCCCATCTAGTACCAGCTGCAGATATCTTGCACGGTTTTGGACAAGTTACTTCACTATATTGGTTTCAGCTTGCTTGTCACAAAATTAGGAAAAATGATTATAATGACTTCAAAGGATTGGTGAGAAAATTGAATAAAAATCACAAATACCTATAAAAGGGCATGTTGGACACGTAGTTTAATGCTCAATAGATGTTAACTGTATCATCATTGTTGTTTTTTGGGTTATCAACCAACCTTCTTCTTCGAAGTCCCTTCCCCACCCTTCAGTTCCCCCTTCTTTCTTGACTTCATTCTTCTGTGACTCTGGGATTCTTGGATATTCTTTTACCTGGACCTAAAAACACCAAAGATGAGCTTGTAATAAGTTAGTACCTAAGATAGCTTTTTTTCTTTATGCTGTTTAAATGAATTTTTCTTTGGATATGAAAAACTTTCCACTTCATTGACTATTTATTGCATGAGTCATATTTTATGCTGACATGTCTAAAAGTTGATTGGTTGGTAAAATTTTGATTCATGCAGTAAGCATTTTTGAAAGTACTTTCTGCCAGTATTACCCTCACTTTTTACTCTGAGTATACATCCTTATGTTGTATAGTTTAAAAATAACTTTTTGTTTATATGTTCATCTATTCATGCACCTAACAAATAAAGCTTGAGCACCTGCTGTGTTCCAGGCATTGTTCTAGTAACTGGCATATAGCTTAAAAGTGACCACTGGATTTAACAACATGAAACTCATTGGTACTCTTCATAGCTGATAGCCTCATCAGAGTGTGATTAAGAGTGAATGAGAGTAGAAAAAATGGAAGAAAGCAACTCTAGATGATCTTTTGAGGAGTGTTTCAGGGAAGGAGAATAAAAAAATTGGGAAATAAATGAAAGACACTATAGAATCAGCAGAGGTTTATTATTATTGATATGGACAAATAATAGCTTGATTGCATGCTAATGAGAATAATCCAGTACTTCAAGAAAGATTGTTAATTCAGGAAAGAGAGGAGCAATTGCTGAAAGAGTATCCTTGAAGAAGGGAGAGAAAACAGAATCTGTGTAAGAGGAATGCTGACTTTTGATAGGGGAAGAGAGTCATTTATAGTAAAGTAAAGAAAAAGTTGGGTATCAGTCATCAATGTTCATTAGCTAAATTGTGCTTAGTCATGTTCTCCTTTAATTAACTGGGCTTCTGCAGAACTGCTTCCCTCATAATGAATACTCACTATCTGCTCTCATCTATGGCTTCCTTTACCTTTACAGCATCCTATCTACCAGTCAGGACTCACCTCTATATTTGCATTTAGACAAAATCTCATAATTACATCTGCATGTGTCTATCTCTCCCTTTAGGACCTAGGCATCTTGGGGCTGATAGATCTTTTCACTGGCAAGATCAAGGGCAGTAGATAGAACAGAAATCACTATTTTCTCTAGTTAGGGAGAGGCTGTTTCTAATTTTTCAATGAAGTCACTAGTTGGTTTGCTACTTTCTGCTTTCAGCTTTTCCTAATTTTTCCCTTCCTGTGTTGTGAAACTTGGTTCACAAAATACATATGACAGCTTTAGGATGATGATGTGTGTGAATTCATGTATATGGGTGTATGCAAATGTGTTTACATTTAAGTTTTAATTAGAAATATTAAGAAGGAAAGTTGGAACAGTAATTTGTGAGAAACTGCATGAAGACTTGCATTCTACATTTCCTTTCCAAGCACAGGCCTTGAGTGGAGCACCTACACACACCTGCCTTGTCCAGCTGATGGGAGCACTAATCCTTTGGTACATTTTGGTGGAAGACTGGCTCAAGGACGGGCACACACTAAAAGAGAAGTCTGCTCCTTCTCTTTTAATTATAGTAGAAGAAGGAAGTTTTAATTGCTTTAATTAATGCCTTGAGTTTCTTTGAAATTCCCCTGCTCTTCTCTATAGCCATGATAACATCACAGCCTATGTGTGAATTAGTTCCAGGAGTGATGGGGGACATTGACTTTATTCACATGAAACAGCTTTTGAATTCTTCTCATGTAAAACCTGCTTATCATGGTTACCACCTTGGCTTTGCCAGTTGCTGTGCACTAATTTCTCATTCCTATTATCAGAGTGATGTTTTATTTAAATGAAACTTCTGCTCAAGAACTCTTCATTTTGAGGTAGGATAAAGAGAAAAATGATGGAGAGGGATGCACTCACTATGCCCTTTTTGTGATCTTTGAGAGTCTTTACCTTCAAGATGATCTCTGATTGGATCTTGAATCAGAAATAGGAAGTAGGAATAATAGGTGAAATTTGAAAAAAAATAGAGTAGATAGTAATATATCAATGATTATTTCCTGATCTTGAAAATTACATTCTAGTTATGTAAGATGTTAACATTTGGGGGATCTGGATGAAAGTGTGAGATTCTTTGTACTGTTTGTGCAATTCTTTCATAGGTTTGAAACCTTTTTTTTTTAGATTTATTTATTTATTTTAGAGAGAAGGCATGAGTGGGAGGAGCAGAGGGAGAGGAAGAGAGAATCTCAAACTGATTCCATACTGAGCATGGAGTGCGATGCGGGGCTCAATCTCATGACCTAAGCAGAAACCAAGAGTTGGATGCTTAACTGACTGAACCATACAGGCTCCCCAGTTTGAAAACTTCTTGAAATGACTAGCAAATGAGTGTCCTAAAGTTAAATCTAAACTTATGTAAATTGGGTGGCAATGCAAAAAAAAGAGCCTGCATTTTGGGGGAAACAGAAAGTCTGCTTGAAATGACAGGTTTTGGAGGAAGGCCATTATCACAGTTGCTGAAAATAGTGACCTTGAGGAAGACTTTGGAAAAAAAATCATAGAAATTGCCAAAGTAAGAATTATGGACACATGCTGTCACAGGAGAGGGGGGATTGGGTTTTCTTCTACTCAATTTAATGGGTCAGTTAAGGCCAATAGATAAAAGATATGAAAGATGAGTCTGGGGTTATTATGAAGAAGACATTTCTAACAATTGGACCTATTCAGAGATGAAGTGAATTGCTGTGTCACAGTTTCACTGCCATCATTGGAAAGTTAAACCAGAGACCAAGTTAATTTTAATACCAAAGAAAGGGGTCCTGAATTGGGTGGGAAGCTTTAAGTTCCTTTCCAACATGAATAGCCTCTGATCTTTTTCTTCTCACTAAGTGTTTGAGTGATGCTCCCAATTGTATAGTTTACATACTGATACGACCTCTAGCACTAATATTGTGTGTGTGTGTGTGTGTGTGTGTTTCGCCCTGATGTTGAAGGTGTTTAAAATAATTGCCCCAAGATGATGATTTATGTGGATTATACATGTGGATAATATTAGATGCTGCACAGTACTATTAAAGGTGATTTATTTGTTTGTAGAACAGTGGCCCAAGACTGCTCCAAATGTATCTACAGGATGCAGGTTTGAAATTAATGTGCTAGAGTACTTTAATGTAGGGAGCATGCTGGCTGGGTTGGTGGATGTTTGGTGCAGCCAAAGGCTCTCACCTTGATGGATGGTTGTTTCTTTCTTGATCAATGCATGAATCATCTCTCCTAGGTCAACAAAGAGAGAAAACAGTAGGTGGGCCTGCCCACTGCTGGATTAAGTTCAAAGCCTGTAGAGAAGTTTACAAAGTAGGGAAGATATAAGAAGGCATGTTTATTTGAATCCCTGACACATTACTGTTTTTCAAGTTTATGCTACCTGGGCTGGATGGAAGCAAACAAAACAAAACAGTATTTTTTTTTCTTTACTCATTGAAATGGCTTAGATGAGCTCATGGAAGACCATCCTTAGATTTACTTTGGATGTTCTGCAAGGAATAACAATTGATTTATAAATGAACCATATTATCAGGCCTTATTAGATCATAAGAAACTCTTGCAAATATCTTCATTTCATAGATTGTCATTTTTCTTAGGAAATAAGGTAATAGACAAGGAAACAATGGAACAATGCAATTGTTCAGTCTTGTTTCAATCTCTAGGCCGAAGGAAGAGAGTCTTGTAAGGTATGGCAAAGGCACAGATGCTGTACTTATTGACCTTACAGGTGGATCATGGAAAGACAACCTATGGGATAATTAACTGTCATTACCAAAAGATTCTGCAGTTTCAAATATTAATTTTAAGATGGTGTTAGGGATACTTGGGTATGGTAAAAATAAAGGTGAATTCTATAGGATAAACCCTTTCTCACTTAAATTCAGCAAACCAAAATATGTGTGATAGAATGGAGAAAGAATCCTATCCGTGGAAACCATGGCCTGTACTTGATTTAAAAAAGGAAGGGGGAGGTGCTTTGGAATCAGGCAGGTCTGCAGGAATTTACATTGTTTTGCTTACCTTTTTTTTGTGATACTGGAAAAATGACTTCTTCTTCCTCAGTCTTAGTTTTTTTATTTGTAAAGTGGATAAGTAATCTCAATTTCAAAAAGCGATCAGGAGAATTAAAAGAAGTAATCTGGAGTACTTAGCACAGTGCCTCGCACAAAATAGGCTGTTAACATTTTCATTAAAAAATCATTGTGTAATTATTTGTTTTTCTTTGACACTATTCATAATTAGGACAAGATCTATGTTGCTATGTAGTGTTCTTGGTATTCCAAGAATCTAGTGCTGCGCTTTGGGCATAATAACTGCTCACTAAGTATTTATGGACTTAATTACTTTAATAATCGTAGTTTCTATTCTCCAGGGAGTTAAACTGAAGTGTGGTCATCGAGACAGGCAGTGGTGAAGTTGGGCATGATCCTGCAATGCCCAGGATTTGGCTCTTTGACCCTTTCCATCTGTTAATTCAAAGATTTTCTTCTCCCAAGAAAGGAAAAAATATCACTTGGGAAATGAAAATATAATCTTCCTTCTAGAACTGGAAAAATCCAACCTGTTCTAAATTTACAGCAAAACTCTGGAGTCTTATGCCGGAGGAGGAAGGCTGAGGCAGAGGGGGTCAGCAAGCATCAAGAATAAAACAAGGCAGACTTGGAAACATCACATCATTCTGGTTTCTTCCCTACGTGTGGTAACATTGATTGTGTTGAAGATCTTTTTTAAGGCGACAGCAGAATCAAGTCCTTCTGGATCTATCTTCCTGAGACGTTAGATGAAGACAGCTGTTTCAGGCACGACTGAAACTGCTCTTATTCCTTCAAGATTTGGATATCGCCTTCATCTTTCACATTAATCAGAGATGCGATGACATGAACTTTCCCAGGTGACTTACAGTCCCTTTCTAGAAGTCTCTCAGTCCTTCCATGAATAACAATGTGTGTGTGTTCTGCAAACAAATGAATTGCTTGAGCTCTCAAGAGTGTCACATTATACAGACCAATTAGTTCAGAAGGTGGCTCATTATTTTTGAAATTTCTGCCACTGGGTCTCTATAGTTAAATTTATCAGATGAGGGTTTTCAAATTTTTTTTAAATTACTAAACTTATTTTTTTTCTTTTCTCTCATTTTTCCCTTCATTCCTTTTCCCCTTTACAATGCACCTGAGGTCTCTGAATCAGTTCTGATCTTTTACTTTGTGTGTAATGAAAAGACTGATTTTTCCTTCACATTTATAGAAATGAGTGATTCTGTATCAGTGCCCCCAAAACCTTCTCTGAGTGTTCTCCTAAAAGCAGCCGACTTCTCTTTAACATGAATGGCCAGACAAAATGTATGGACAGACCACAGCAATTAAAGAATGTTACCCCAACCATACCCGGCAGTTCACTTCTAACATTGGTGAATGTTTTGGAAGCAGAACAGGGAACTCTTGTCTGGTGTTAACTCTATAGGTCTGTAGAGACTTAATTATCAGCGTAGCTACTTGGAAAGTCACACCTTATATAGAATGTTAGTGAAACTAAACAGTGAACGGGGCTGTGGCAGAATTCATTGAGGTCATATTGTACATCAAAAACCATGAGTTATGAATCAGAAAAACCTGGCTTGAATTCCTGGTTGTATGACTTGTTATGTGATGTCTAGAGACCTCAGTGTTCTTTCCTAAAAATCAGGAGTATTATCTCAGGCAGTAATTCAATGACCAAATTGAGAGAATAAATGTAAACATGGGTAGAGCCATGTATGTTCCTTGGCCTTTCACTGGTCATTATTTGAGAAGATCTGTCTTTGAAACTTATCTTCACCATGGGAAATTACTTACTGTTTGAGTTAGTTTGCTTCTTTTTTAGATAGGCATTCAGGTGCCTCGAGTTACTTACTCATCATCCTCAGTGCATTGGATACTATTGCCATTGATTCATGTGACTCTCTTCTCATTGTCTTTATTCACTTTTATCCCTCAGTAACTCATTACTCTTGCTTCCCCATAGGTAAATATCTTAATGTGTTTTGATGTGTATCCTTTTATTTGTATATAATCTTGTAGAACATGTATTATTGCTTTGTTTGTACATAATTCTAATGCATATAAATTATATTATGTAATAGATCTCATTACTTTATCTTTCCCACTCAATACTTTGTTTTAAAAGTTCTACCTGTGTTGTGTGTGTGGACATCTACATTTTATTGTATTGTGTGCCTCCACTATACTGTGCTTCTCCATTCCCCAAGTTATGGACACAGGAACTGCCTCCAATTCTCCTACTGGACTGGCAGAAATTAGGAAACTGAGCAACTGAACAATTCCATATGATGAGGATTTAGAACCCTCAAGCACAGATAGATGGGTATGCCCTGTCTGGAGGGGTGTGTGTGTGTGTGTGTGTGTGTGTGTGTGTGTGTGTGTGTAACATATCAACACCTGCACACATGCACCAGCAGAGAGATACAGATATAGTTTATAGGGGCATAGGAATATATGCAGACATTTCTCCAAAGAAAATATACAAGTGGCCAACAGACACAAGAAAAAATGCTCAACATCACTCAGCATCAGGAAAATACAAATCAAAACCACAATGAGATATCATTTCACACCAGTCAGAATGGCTAAAATTAACGAGTCAGGAAATGACAGATGTTGGTGAGGATGCAGAGAAAGGGGAACCCTCCTACACTGTTGGTAGGAATGCAAGCTGGTACAGCTACTCTGGAAAACAGTATGGAGGTTCCTCAAAAAGTTGAAAATAGAGCTACCCTATGGCTCAGCAATTGACTACTAGGTAGTTACCCCAAAGATAAAAATTGGGGTGATCTGTACCCCAATATTTATAACATCAATATCCACAATAGCCATCCTATGGAAAGAGCCCAGATGTCCATCAACAGATGAATAGATAAAAAAAAGACACACACACACACACACACACACACACACACAATGGAATACTACTCAGCCACCAGAAAAAAATGAAATCTTACCCTTTGCAATGATGTGGATGGAACTAGAGGTATTATTAAGTCAATCAGAGAAAGACAATTGTATGATCTCACTCATATGTGGTATTTAAGAAACAGAAGATCATAAGGGAAGGGAAGGAAAAATAAAGATGAAATCAGAGAATGAGACAAACCATAAGACACTCTTTAAAAAAAAAGATTTTATTTATTTATTTGAGAGAGAGAATGAGAGAGGGAGAGAGAGCGAGAGTATGGGGGGGAGGGTCAAAGGGAGAAGCAGACCCTCTGCTGAGCAGGGAGCCCAATGTGGGACTCAGTTTTGGGACTCCAGGATTGGGACCTGAGTCGAAGGCAGTTCCCTAACCAATTGAGCCACCCAGGTGCCCCAAGGCACTCTTAATCAAATGAAAAAACTGAGGGTTGCTGGAGAGGAGGGGGTAGAAGGGTGAGGTAACTGATGATGAACATTAAGGAGGGCATGTGATATAATGAGCACTGGGTATTATATATAAAGACTGATGAATCCCTGGACTCTACCTCTGAAACTAACAATGCACTATATGTTAATTAATTGAATTTAAATTAAAAAATTGTGTATATTTAAAGTGTAAAAAAAGCCATGTACTATTTTAAGTCTGTTCAGTGCTTCTAAATGTTTTCCAAGGTTATTGAAGAATGGTATAGCTTTGCATTCCTTTGTTTATAATCAATAATCAATATCATACCACAACAACAAAAAAGAAATACATACATATGCTATGACCCAGGAAATGTTCTGAAGTCTGGGCAGTATAAGTTCATAGAATTCCAGTCTCCGCAGTATAGGAATGCAAATTAGGAGGAGGCATGAGCAAATGCTGAATGTCAATTCACCATTCTGCTATAGTCCTGTAATGTGTATTATGGAAAACCCAAAGGCCTTCCATGTCTCTTCTTATGAGATTAAAGCAGGACTTTCTAATCCTTCTTTGGCCATAGACACCTTTGGCAACCTGGGAATGCCTATGAAACCCTTTTCAGGATGTCATTGTGAAATGCATAAAATGAAATTTATGTGATTACAAAGGAGACCAATCATATTGAAATTAAGTTATAAAATATTAAAACATTATGTTATAATTATATGGTCTTGTTAATAGATCAAATTACAAAATCTAGTATTATATCTAATAAATAATTGTCATAAATTTGAAGGAGCAATGAATGTAAAAAGCTATTTTGGGATATATGCAATAACTATAATGTGATAAGAAAATACCTGTAATTAAGTTGGTGACAACCTCGCAGGTACTGCTGATACTATGGTAGTTTTCCATATTTATCAATAAAGAAAATTCTCTGAATTCAGGTTAAGAACCTGTAGTTTACAGAAAGAAGATGGGCTGAGCCTTCGTCTTCACTGGCCTTTTGACAACACCCAATTGCTGTCAGACCACTGGATTTCTGCTTGGGTCAGGAATGCACATTGGACCTCTAAAAATTCAACATTGGGGTCCCTTGGATGGCTCAGTTGCAGTTGGTTAAGCCTCCAATTCTTGGTTTCAGCTCTGGTTGTGATCTCATGGGTAGTGAGATCGAGCACTGTGCTGGGCTCCCTGCTCAGTGAGGAATCTGCTTGAAGCTTCTTTCCCTCTGTCCCTCCCCCACTCCTGCTCTCTCTGTCTTTCTCTCTCAAATAAATAAAAATAAATTTAAAAAGATTTAGCATTGGAAAGTACAATATCCTTTCCTCTATATCTGGAAGTTTGAAGATGGAGAAACACAAGGTCAAGGGCGACTAGCCACAAAGAGATGTTTCATCTATATGCCATCCCAACGAGGTCTTTGTCCTGCTCTGCTGTTATTCTATGGACACAGGTGGCAGTCAGTTCCTGAAGGGAAGATGTAGCCAATGATTATCTCTCCTGAGTGAGTGTGGGGTGAACATTTGGTGAAGAGGCAAGAGCAGAACGGAACATGTTCCAAACTCCTCTCTCTGCCCACTCTGTCCACCCTTTGCTCCAGACCACAGCACAACCCCTCCTATTCGGTCTCCCATAGACATCCTCCAGCTCACAAGACTCTTAAGATTCTCCAAGATCTCCTGACAGTTTCGTTGTTTGTTCTTTAGATCATGCTTCCTTCTCGCTTCACTGGTTTCTCCAGGGTTTATTTTGAGGAGAAGCAACCAACAGTTCTTGCTAGTTCATCATCTTGACAGGAACATACTAGTCTCACTGTTTGAAAAGTAGAAGTTTAATGATATCCTGAGAATGGAATGAGGCAATGCAACATATTTAGCATAGTCGCTGGCCCGTGTGAAGGTCACATCTTCACTACTCATACATTGTTAGCCTATGCAATATGCCAATGGTGGCCTGGTTTGTTAGTGTCCATCATCGGCAGTGAAGCATAGAGCAGAGGTCCTTCCCTCTCAAGTAGTGGCTCTCAACCTTGGCCACATATAAGAACCACCAAGGAGCTTGTGAAAGTCTATATGCTCTGGCCACACCCCTGTCCATTTACATTGGGATCTCTCAGGGAGGGACCTGAGAATTTGCACTTTTTAAAGCTTCTCAGATGGGGCACCTGAGTGGCTCAGTCAGTGAAGAGGCTGCCTTTCGCCCAGGTCATGATCTCAGAGTCATGGGATCAAGCCCCACACTGGGCCAGGTTCCCCACTTAGCAGGGAGCCTGCTTCTCTCCCTCCCTCTGCCGCTCCCCCTTCTTGTGCTCTCTCACTCTCTCTGTCAAATAAATAAATAAAATCTTTTAAAGAAAGTAAAGTTTCTCAGGTGATTCCAATGTGCAGTCAAACTTTGGAATCTCTGAATTAGATTCCTGACTTGGAAATTGTTCCCTTTCCTTTATATTCTGGGTGGTCATTGAGAAGAATAAAATTTCTAGATGAGATATTCAGCTTCGAAATAAAGTCAACAACCTTAATGTGTTATGCACACCTACTCACACACATATACACCGTATGTGTGATAAAGCAAATATTAAAAGCACTTGGGGCTGGGACGAATTTGAGGTGAAGAGGAGAGACTATGACAATTTTGCACTACAGATAATCTTTTCAGTGGTAAAAGGACATATTCTCTGTGAGTGTAAACTTCTTAAAGTTAGTAAGCAGAGCCCTTCGGAAAAGGATGGATTTACTTGAACTTCATGGGAAGAATTCAGTAATAGTCCCTGAGGTAATCATGTCATTTATTATTTATAAAGTTTGTCTCTGTAGTGTTGGGTCTGCAGGAGATTAGACCTGGTGAAATGTATGGTTCTGTGTTATATGACTCATCAGTAGTTCTTTTGGCTTTATATAATTTGAGATAAACCAGATTTGGAACATATTATCTAGAGTTGTTATAAACGCTAGTGTTTTAAAGTTGCCTGCCAATTCAGAGTTATATCTGTGTGTTCTTTCCACGGAGTAAGGCGTGGAAGTTGGGGAGAAAGACTTGGCACAAAGGACCCTTTCTTGGGAAGACAGCAAGCGCAGATGGCCCTGACAGCTGGGGGTGAGGAATTGCGAGCTATGGAAGACATCATAGCTGAAGACAGATTATGAACTTCCCCTAGAAAATGTTGTCTGAGAGAGAGTTAATGGAAGCTTATGAAGTTACACTGAATGGAAAAAAGAGCAAAGATAAATACACACAAAGCTTCACATCCAGCTTCTCAAGGTGACATTTTGAATCCCTTAAAACTACTATAGATGATCCAGTGGAATACTGGAATTCAGCACCTAGTGGTGTGATCCTTATATTTTCTTTCAGTTTTAACAATGCCTTCCAATTGCCACTCTGTGTAACATCTAGCCAGGTGCTGAGGAGCAGATTGCCAGTGCTAAAATGTTGAAAAGAAGAGCACACAGAAAAATAAAAATTATCTTTATGGTTGCTCCAAAGAAAAAATCTGAAGAAGGTAAAGCACGTCTGCATATCCTTCTGTTCCTCACAACATCAATATTAAAATTGCAGCGACCTATCGGCCAGAGTCTCTGAGTCAGTGTTCAATTTGGAACAGGCCTTTTTTTTCCTCTCCCCCTCCCCCGTCAAATTTATCTCTCCTTGTCCTGTTCTCTCTGATTCTACTCTGCTAAATGACAGTTAATTTGACAAATGACTCCTTACTAATAGATTGAGTGTTAATGCAGTCATTAAAAAGTAATAACAAGCATTTATTGAATGCTTTCTATATGTCAGGAAATGTATTAAAATTGTGCACATATATTATCTCCAACCAAGTTAACATTTTCATTTTGAAAGGTATCTAATGATTTAACTCAAGAAAATGCCCAAATGGCAGACCTTTGGGCTCCTAGCAGGGGAGAAAGGGTGTATTTATTGGCTAGAAAACATGATAGAGCTTCTCAAATCACATCTGGTGGTCTATCATCTGTTTCATCTGTGGCGAGATATTTATTAGAAAGCATATGAAATATGAGTCAGAAGCCCTAGATTAGAGATGAATAGCTTTTATAAACCATGATCTTCAGCCATTGCTTACATTTTCTGACCTTGTTTCCTCATCAATAAAAGCAGTGTGATCAATAAGACCTTTACAGTTGTTGGTGGTGATTGATCTCATTCTCTCTTTGTTTGTAATTTTAAATGATTCACACCTCTCTTAGTTACAGGGTGTTTGCTACAAATGAGGGTCCAGTCTGTTTTTAGGACCCTGAAGGCCAGTTTTGGGATTTCTATGGACATCTTTTCACTACAATATTTTGGAAGTTTTTAATTCATCAAGGACTTCATCTTATTTAAGAAAGTCATACTCAAATATTTGTCATGATTATTGTGGATTACAGTTTAGTTGATGAATGGTGGATACCACCTTGAGGGGGATCTTCTTAAAGAAGTGCTATAATATTTTGTGGACTACTTTAATTCCTTGCTCAGTGTGTGTATGTTTCTAGGCTATGTGGGTTTCTGATAAGTCTTAGTAAAAGTTCAGATATATGAGCATAATAATTTTTACTTAAGCTTAAAACCATATCAAACAGTAGCTGTTAAATTATTAATTGTGCTAGCGTTACCCAAGCACTTTCAAGAGGACTGAGTAAAATTATTATTATGTTTTATTATGCTAGAACTTATAAATTTATTCTGGTTTGGCAAAAAGTAGGCATCAATACTTTGGGAAGTTTGATTCATTTGGGAAATAAATAAAAATGGAATAAGAATTTTTCTCTTTAATTTCAAGATATTTTGCTTGTCTGATTGGGAAATTTTGCTCATTAATCTGATAGGTCCATGTTAAAGGAAATGAAATCTTCTCTGGATAATTTTCATCATCACATATTTAGTAAGAGAAGTGGTTGATATTTCTCACTAGTTTGTTAGTAATGATAATATGAGAGATCTAGATGATTTTTTAGTGTATATCAGTTACTTATACAGGCTTGGAAGATATTCTCAATATGGCTGGATCTGTATTTTAGCTTTGGTTTTGTTTGATAATTCCTTCCCACTCTCCATCTCTCATGCCATGCATTCTGTACCAGAGTAAGCAACTTTCTCTGCCTCCTTTCCTAGAAGATGGGTGAACATCCCTGAGGTTGTGTTATACTTACCCCTTCATCCACAGCTCACACCCTGCATCAAAACATTCAGAATGATCTGTGGCTCGGACAGTACAGTACCTCTGGTCTCCATCTTTACTTGACAAAACACTACCCAAGGGTCAAAGTTCTCCTTAAAGTTCATCTTTCAGGTTTTTTTTAGATTCAAACTTGATCCTTCCGAAAGATGGTCTTAATTAGTGTATTTTCTATGTTCATGATAGATATTGAGAATATACTTAGTAAGTTGTAAAGTCTTTGAGAATAAATATAGTGACATATACTAGCCTGGTTCCCGACTGCACGGTTGCACGCCAGTGAATTTCCAGGAGTGGTGCTGGATAGCTTAAATTTTCAAGGGAAACAGCGAGAGTCGACATCTGTTGGCCACTGCATGAACTACAAGTTGGATGTAGTTCATAATTTCCATATTAGATCACACTATATTCTTTTCAATGAGGTTATGTGAAACTGGGTTTGTGCCGATCATGGTGGTAAAAAAAAAAATGGGGCGCCGGGTTTGAGTGTCCTACTCTTGGTTTTGGCTCATGTCTGGATCTCAGGGTCCTCAGATCAAGCTCCATGCTGGCTCTGTGCTCAGCAGGGAGTCTCCTTGAAGATTCTTTTCCCTCTGCTCCTCCCTGGATTCGCCCATGTGCCCATGCCTGTGAGCTCACTCCCTCCCTCTCTCTCAAATAAATAAAATAAAACTTTGAAAAAAACTACAAAAAATTAATGTGGGGCATTAATACTTTCATTTCTATAACAGTAGCAGTGTAATCTGATCCTAATATCTGAGAATTTGTGCTGAGTTCAACAGGCATATACACCCCATTAGTAAATACAAATAAAGTTTAAAAATATTATGTTTTCTTTCAATGTTGTTTATTATTTTTCAAATAGCTATTAACTTGTTATGATATAATAATTAATACATTGGTAGGACCTAAATACTTAATACATGAAACTTTCAGTTATTTCTTTCTTCTCCCTGAGTGCTGTGAAAAACACCTAATGAGACACCAAGGATGCTGTGAACCAAGAAAGTTTGGGAAACTCTGGTGTATTCCATGTTTGTACTTTTTAGTACCTGAAGTGCCTTGTATAGTAGATATTCAATCAAATTTTTTTATTTGAAATAACTTATGCCCATGACATAGTCATGAGTTGACTTAAATAGAATTTTACTTCTGCTTGACATGAATAAAACATATGGAAGATTTCAAAATGAGAAAACAGCAAGCATCAAACACTACACACATGCATGGGTCCATGCTAGGTACGTTAGTTGTGAGATGTAGTAAGAATTTTCCTTCATAGAGTTCCCCAAATTCAGGCCATTATTATATGATCTTTCCATGTTACTTCTCTTAATAAAAAGATTTTTCCATCTATCCAGACTCTTCGACATCAGAGAAGATAAAAGAAAAAAGAAGATATTTGACCTAAGAGCAGACACACAGCATAGAAAAGATTTCATTAGTAAAGGAGAAGACAGCATTAGTCTGAGCATAGGCAGTCGGTGTCATCAATGAGGGTGGCCCAATAGGGCTGCTACAGGTTTGATTTAAAGGGAATCTTGAGGAAACCTGTCTCCACAAAGTCAGAATTGATTGCCCTTTATTTATCATTAAATACTAGGTAAATTATACCCGCAAAATATCCACGCATACTATTACATGTGATGGGAAGCACATTGATGAATCATCCCCAAGAAGTTTCTTATATCTAACAGAAATCATTTCCAGAAGAATCTGTGCATGTACAATGAATTAAGTATACAGGGGCAGAGGAATTTCTTATTTTCTGAGATGGAAAAATTCCCATGTCTGAGGTACTTGCGAGAAAGGGCAGTCCAGAGCAGGGTATCATGGGAGATTAGACTGAATGGCCAAGATGAGTGGATATCGTCAGGGACAGGTGGGAAAAGAAAGAAGAGACGAGCCAGGAAGAGGACAAGAGAACACAAAAATCACACTTCACAGATTTTACAGTTTTACCTCAGGGTAGCCCTGGAGCTACCAGACAGTTTGTCATTTAAAATCTGAATTCCTAGTTTATTTAAAAGAATGTGAACCTTAAAATACATCCTTACCTTCCTTTGCAATGGTTTCTGGGGGCATTTTGGGCAAATGAAAGCTTTCTTGCACATACCTTTTTAGGGTCACCCAATAATAAAACTTTGTAGAGTTTAATATTTTCTGTTATTATTCAAAAAATCTGTTGCCCATGTTATCATTTTGTTTTAATGAATTATGAAATTTTAATCGAGAAAAAGGGAAGAGAAAAGAGGGAATTGTCACATCTCTTAGGAAAATGATTTCAGTAGTGAGTGCGATATTTTGACTGTTATTGCATGAGTTAATTTTGAAGTTGGAAGCAGTGTTGTGTACAGTTGATTCTTTTTGAATAACCCAAATAAGTCTGTTAGTTAGGTGCTATCATCAATTAACAATGGGCTTATTGTTATTAAGAAAATTTATCTAAAACCTGGAAATAAACAAAAAGTCCATGTCCTTTCAATGTTCAATTGGGATGTTGTTTACAGGCTCACACACGGTTTATTTAATCATTTGGGGAATGCACATTTATTAGACTTTTCTATTTACTCTTTGGTTGGAGTCCAGACACTAAGAAGTAACATGATAACTTGAGGATGTCTTCCAATAAAAGAGATAATCTCAAAGGTTACAGTTTTATTGTTCTATAGGGCATTAATTAATTTTGTATCTATTACCAAACTAATTTCGGTATTCCTTTGACTGATTTACTATACACATCAGCATTCCTAAGATGTTTCAGACCACTATTATCATCTTACTGGTTCTTTCTTTAATTAGTAAGTTGAATAAAACATTAAGGACATAGTTATTCTATGTTTGCATAAGAGTCATGTTTTTAACTTTTTGAGAATTATACTGGGATACCAATTGGATGGATAATCTTTGCAACATTCTCTGACCCACCTTTTTAAATAAATCAGATCTCACACTATTAGCTGTTTAGAATTCCAGACAGGCTTAAACTGTAATTTGGACGAGGAAGAAGTACTCATTAGAAAAACTGCCTATGCAATTCAAGTTATTCATGTGTGTTGACCATATGTTTTCTGGCCAGAAACGATGCCTTTTAAGTGAAATATATGTTGTATCCCTAGAGCAGACATCACATTATCTTGCAACTAAATGAAGCATATCAAGGGGATGGAAATGGTAGGGAATGAAACTGATAATTGCTGAATGCCTACTGCACTCCAAACAGTTGTTACTCATGCTCTAGTTTAGCTTTTAAAATAGCCCTCTATGGTGAGATTATTATCCCACTGTATAGATGAGAAAATGCAGTTCAAAGAGGGAAATTTGCTTGGCTGTACAACAACATATGGGTCAGACCCAGGTTTGTCTGCTGCTAGAGTTATGTTCTTTCTACTGCTGTGGAACTGGAGCTGAGCATTATTTCCATGACATGAGCTAGAATACTCAAACATTCACTGAAATCATCACTTTTCCCCCTTTGCTAGCAATCAGAAATTTTGCTTGAGAATTTATAAAGATATTTTCTTTTTCTTTTTTTCCCTTTATTTATTGAGAGAGAGAGAGAGAGAGAGAGAGAGAGAGAGCGAAGAAGAGAGAGAGAGAGAAAGAGAAGGAGCAGAGGGAGAGGGTCAGGTAGACTCTGCACTGAGTCCTGATCCAGGACTTAATCTCAACACCCCGAGATCGTGACCTGAGCTGAAATCGAGAGTCAGATGCTTAACCAACTGAGCCACCCAGGCACTCCTGTGAGGATATTTTCAGTACTGCACCACCAATAACTGCCAGATTTGATAATACATAAAACTAGAATGCGTGGACAAATGAAGTGAATGAAGGAAAATCATAGGATAATTTTGAGGCAAGAGCTTCTCTATGATGAAATATTTTATAGCAGGTTTCAACTTTCTAATATGAAATACTCTCTTCTAGGCATCCAATTTGGGGAACTTCTCTTCACCTATTTTTGGTGGTGTTAGTGCTGGGTCCCATCACGAAATTCAAAGGCATGAGTCCCCTCTCTTCCTGCCTCAGAGTATCCGTGGGTGGACACTTGCTGATTTTGTGTTTCTCTTTCCTGAGATTCTGGAACTTTCCATGAATGGATATAAATATATGGGGAGGGTGATAAGAAGTCAACCTCAAGGCAGTGGCCAAGGGCCTGCTTGGACCAAACTATTTTTGCAGAAGGACATTTGTTGCGGCTCTGACTAGGTGTATCCTTTGGAATTTCCTGGATGTGGTTGAGACAGCTAACGCTCTCCCTGCACCACAGCTAACACTCCCACTGCACCTGCCCTCCTCTTATTCATTTTGTTCAAATGTAATCTGGGCAGATGACTGATAATTACAGACTTAAATTTCCATCCTTGCTTAGAACTAGGTGTGACCAAATGACCGCGTTTCAGACAGTGGGATGTGAGCAGAAGTGAGGAGTTTAACCCCCAGCTCATTTCCTTGCCTTTGCTCTCCTTTCTTTGTCCATTTCTGTAGACTTAAATGAGGTCATTGTAGCAATGAAGGTCTGACCTTGCAAAAATGGGCAATACCTTTAGGGATGGCTGAGCCACAAAATGGAAGGGACATGTACCCCTGATTGTTGCTGTGGAAAGTGCTGCCCTACCTCTATGGACTAGACTGACTCAGGAAGAAATCAAGGCCAGCAAGCATACCCCACAGTATTTGGACATTTCCTTATTATAGCAGCTGAGTCTCCACTCTACCTAGTTAATATATTTAGATTCTTCCCGTTATGTTTTATACTTGACCCTTGAGACTCCATCACTTCTGTATACTCCCAATATCTCTGCAGTGAAATCTCTTGATTAATATATTCAGATTTGATTTCCTTTGCTTGCTGCTAAGAACTCTGACCTGTACGGTTTCCATTGTAGTATCACTTAGAGTACCTTTTAGTTTCCTCTGAAGCCTCTGCTACTATAATCATGGTTCTTCGTTGATTGTTTTCAGTGCATCAATGCCAGAACTCTAAGTTCTCTCTTGATAGACCTGCATTTTCTTTCTTTTTTTTTTAAGATTTTATTTATTTATTTGACAGAGAGAGAGAGAGAGAGAGAGAGAGAGATTACAAGCAGGCAGAGAGGCAGGCAGAGAGAGAAGGAAGCAGGCTCCCCCCTGAGCAGGGAGCCCGATCCAGGGCTCGATCCCAGGACCCTGAGATCATGACCTGAGCCGAAGGCAGAGGCTTTAACCCACTGAGCCACCCAGGCACCCCTAGACCTGCATTTTCTATGAGTTTAATAAACATGTGGACAGCTGTCATCATCAATAATCATTTTGCAGATAAATCTTCTTTGAGTTATTCTAATTTTTGTGTATGTTATTGTTTCCTGTTGGATCCCTGGTTGATACCCTTTTTATTCCAAATTTGGAATGATAGTGTTCAATTAGCTAGGATGTAAAACTAACAAATAGACCCAATGTACAGTGGGTTAAAATATATCGGAACTTATTTCTCCTTCATGCTGCAATCAGAGGGAAGTGGGCACTATAGGCCTGGAAAGAAACTCTGTCTTCCCTGACCCACATCTTCCACTGGGTAGATGGAGCCAAGTGAACGCCCTGGTCTCACTGTCTCCCAGCCAGCAGTAGTGAGGGAAACAGCCAGGGGAGCTCATACACTATCCTTTGAAGAGTAAGACCCCAGGATGGACCACATCACTCCTCACATTGTATGAGCATTACCTTAGTGTCAGGGCTGCAATTAGGTGACAGAAAGGCTGGGAAATTCAATCATTCTTTGGGCAACATGTGCCCTGCTGACATTCTATTACTATGGAAGCAGAAGGAGATTGTTCTGGGGAAGTGGCTAAGTTAGGTCCAAAGGCTCATTTTATTCCAAGAGGAGGCAGTCAGACCCTGACTATACCCTAGGGATATAATATTCAATAAGATGCTACTTCTTTTCAATGAATTAATGACCTATGTATAGAGACAGGCACTAAGATAATTTCAACTCAGTATATGGAACAAGAGAAGGGTATGGTGCAAGGGCTACCAGGTAGGACAGTTAATCCAAGTTTATAGTTCCATAAAGACATTTTAAAAAAGTAGTATTTGAGCCGTGCTTGAGGCCAGGATCACAAACTGTTGCCTTGTTGCCAAGTTAATCACCAGTGAAATTGCCAGTCCTTCCATAGAGAAGAATCCATGACAATGTAAAGGTTGGCCAAACTCCTGTTCTCTGATGAAAACTGACCTAAGTGGATCTTTCTGCATGATGTGGCTCTAGCTTTTACCAAACAGCACAAGGAAAACCCACTCATTTAATCCTGAGCTTTATTGATTTACCCTGAGGTCATGGCCTGAGTCAGTAGAAATCAGACGTGGCCTGGAATAGAAAAAGAATTATCTTCAAGTTTGGCATCCTCGGTGTAGTGAGAGAAAAACCTAGTATGGGAACAAACCAACCCTTCATGACCTCCTTTTGAGAAAGTCAGGGACTCCTCGACCAACCTGACCAACAAAGTAGGTTGAGCTGTTTTTCTCATTCGCCTTGTGCATTCCAATAGCAGAACATCTGAGACCCAAAGTGACCACCTATCTTAGAAAGGAAGAGTGACCTTCATTCATTCAAATATATTTATCAAATGTCTGCTATATACCACCGTGAGAGAAGTGGAGGATTTTCTCCTAATCCCTTATGTCCCCATAATAAATCTTGATTTATATAAGGAAAACTGCCCATATCTCTTCTTTGCCTTTAGAAAAGAACTCCTATATCTTTTCAGATCTATTTCTATAAATAGAACTTTTAGAGGCAGATTTTCAAACTGGGCTCTGTTGACCCTGAGATTCAAAGAATTTCCTACAGGACCATGGCAGAAGGGGCAGGTGAGACTGAGTGGTTGTAGTTCTGGATCTTCCAAACCTACTCTGCTGGAGGTACTTTGCTTTCACTGGTATTTCAGATCAGGATTCCATATCACCTTTCTTAAACAAAATAGAAAATATAGGGCTGGGTTATAAATGAAGTTCTTGCAAGTCACTGTTCATTTAAAGCTGCATTTGTATTGTTTTGAGTTCTGGCCCCTACAAGGGCTGAGACTCCACATATTAAGTTTTCAGATTCTTTTGTCAGTGGACTTCAGGATGGGTTGAGCTAGTGAGGGTGCTACAGCGGGGAGAGCATGGTAGATGAGCAGTGAAGTCACTCCAGCAGCAGTGATCGTAATGGAAGCCATGGAGAGGGCGACGGGGGGTGGGGGGTGACAGTATGACAGTAGCAGAAATCTGATTATACAGGTTCCTGGTTTCCACAGGGGCAGCTCATATCCTCCCATGGACTTTGTCCCTTGGTGGAAACTGATCCTTGGGCGCCTGGGTGGCTCAGTGGGTTAAAGCCTCTGCTTTCGGCTCAGGTCATGATCTCAGGGTCCTGGGATCGAGGCCCACATCGGGCTCCCTGCTCGGCGGGGAGCCTGCTTCCCCCTCTCTCTCTGCCTGCCTCTCTGCCTCCTCGTGATCTCTCTCTCCCTCTGTGAAATAAATAAATAAAATCTTAAAAAAAAAAAGAAACTGATCCTGGGCTCTCAGTAATGTGTTCTACTATTTTGCATCTCCAGCCCATAACTATAACCAATACCTGTATTTAATCCTGTCTGTTGGAAATACCTATAGTGGTTTCTGTTTTCCTATTTAGATCCTGACATATTCAAACAGAGGGGTGTGTATTGGTTGTTCAGACAAATACAAACATAAAAAAGAATTGAAAACAACTACTATAAAACAAAATATTGCTCTATCAGGGTTTCTTCAAACACTGCTATATTTTAATCTGTTATGAGAAATGGAGGAAGATAAAAGCTAGTGCCTTGAGCATTGGGCATGATGGAAAGCTTATATTTTAGACAGAGCTGTCCCTCCATTGACGGTTCATAGTCCCTGGGAGGGACCCAAGTATTTAAACATGCATGTCTTCAGATCTACACTGGACAGGGAGTGATAATTTTGCCAGTACAACTACTGGTCTAGACACCACTCACATATCATATAAAGACAGTCTCAGAAATGGATTTCTCTGACTGGCCATTGGGTTATTTACTGTAATAATGAGGAGAAAGGTAGAGGAATGTTCTGTGTTCCCAGGAAACTGTGGTGGGTTATGTCCCTTTAAAATACATGTGTCTGTCCACCACAGTGATTTAAGATTGAGCTTACCCAAATTGGATCCAGCAGCCCCATGTCCCCATGACAGAATTCCATTGAAAGTATAATCATCTATTGACTGTTCTTCCCCGCTCCAACACAATGTTCAGGATGCCATGGGTATATTTATCAAAATTAGAGCATGTTTAGGTATCCCTTGGAAATAAAACTGAACTGAATTAGAAGTAGGTGAGATAAGCACAAAGTCGGTCAGAGGCGAAATCTGTACAAAGGGAAGAGGAGAGGTGTGGGGCGTGACCATGTAAAGTCTGACACTAAAAGCTTAGGTAATTGAAGTGCAATTGATCACAAAATAATGGAGCTCATCAGCTTAAGAAAGGAGAAGAGAAGGACCAGAGCTGAGAGGATAAAATAACCGTGAAAAGCAGAGTTAGACCAACACCAGGGGTCAGTGAATAAGTTCTAATGGACTCAGAAATGAGAGCTAACAGGAGTTCAGCTTCTTTGAAGCCTTCTGAAGGGTATATTAATTCAAAGCTGGGATGAAAAAGAAACCCATAGTCCCAAAGTATAAGGAAAATAATGAAATATCAATATGTGTGTGGCAGGAGCGTTTAAGAGTCTGAAAAGGGACAGGCCATCAAGACACAATGGGAAAAATTACAGAGGAACAAATAGCATCTGAGAAACAGTGGTAAGGTGAAGGGTTATGTCTGAGAGTTTCATAAGGAAGAAAAAAAAAGTGATAGATGGAAGGCAAGATCTAGAAAAGTTCGGTTTCATTTTCTTTCTCACAATGCAATCCTGCAAATTTCAGCAAGCAAGGTGGGGCCTGGCATTCCAGCATTCTTACTGGGGACATTGCTCTCCCTTTGCTAATCGACGACAGTGCCCCAAACAAGAACACTTTTGAGAGTAAAATGGGGGGCTATAAATAAGTACACTGGATGCCAGGCATGAACGGGAATGGCCCCATGCCATTAGGATGTCTGGTCATTCCATTTCTGGGGAGAAGTACACACCAGAACGGTTACAGTGAAAGTGGTTAATGTGGAATATGGACAGGACCATGGAAGTGTGGGTCCGAACTAACAAAGACAAAACCAAGCAAAACCAAATGGCAGATCTGTTATTTTCTTCCTTTTTCTTCTAGCATAGTGAGAGATCGCATCAAGTTGAAAAGCTCAGCCTTGGGCGCCTGGGTGGCTCAGAGGGTTAAGGCCTCTGCCTTCAGCTCAGGTCATGGTCCCAGGGTCCTGGGATCGAGGCCCACATTGGGCTCCCTGCTCAGTGAGGAGCCTGCTTCTTCCTCTCTCTCTCTGCCTGCGTCTGACTACTTGTGATCTCTCTTTCTGTTAAATAAATAAATAATTAAAAAAAAAAAAGAAAAAGAAAAGCTCAGCCTTTCCAGGATGGTGGGAAGGGGATACCAACTCTTTTTAATTCTGGAGCAACTAGTTGGACCAAGTAATACTGGTGGCCCAGCCCATAATCACTGTGATGAAGAAGGTTAAGGCTAGGTGTCAACAGCTAATGCTTGAAGGAATAAACAAGGATAGGGACCAAGAAGAAAGTGAGAACAAATTGAGAGAAATACAACCTGATTCTATGATCTTTGGTACTATTAATTGACCCAAACGTGTCTCAGGGATTAGGAAGACATGCTTCTGAAACTCCTTTATTTTGCAAATATTTGATGAGAGCTTATTATGTGTGGGATAATGAGCTACACATACAGAAATGTTGCTCTTACCTCAGAGCTCTGGTCACCTGGCAGAGAAGGTGGATGTTTAACAAGTGCTATAAAAAGAAGCATGATGATAGTGGTGGTAGTGTCATGGCAGACGGTGTAGGGGAAGGAGGCAGGAAAGTCGCCTGGACAAAGGAGTGTCTTCTCTCACCTTCTCCTACTTCGAGTACCTATTCATCTCTTAATTATTTATTAACATTAAATTATTGGCTAAATAAGAATGAACTACAACCTGTATGTGCATTCTTCAATCTTTAAGAACTCTGAAGAACAGCTGCATGGGAGGCAGCCCAATTTCCTTGGAAAGTCTGACAGTGGTTGGTAGAAAGTTCCTCATCATGATCAGCCTGAGGCAAACTAGTGAATTCCACTGAACTATCTTTGACCTGTCCACTTTAAAAGTTCCTACATGCTCCCACTTCTCAAAATTTCTACCTTAGCTATACTGACACTGCTTCCCAGTTCCATGGGGCATCTCTGACTCTTCCTTGTTATTGGATGCCCAGACTTCTACCCTATGTAGTCAGTCCTTCACGCTGTAGAGGTGTACCCAACTCATCCCCTGTTCCTGTCCCTGCAAAATGCTAGCTTCTCCTGGGTACCACGCAGTATCACCAGAGAAGATATTGATACATGTTGATAGTTGCCAATGTGAGGGCATGGTAGGCAGAATTTTAAAGATGTATCTCTAAGATGCCTGTACCTCAAGTAGTCAAACTCTAATCCAGGTGTTCTAGGGGAATTTGCAAGTGGAATTAAAGTTACCAAATGCTAACCGGTTGACCTTAAAATAGGGAGATTGTCCTGGATGATCAAGGTTGTCTCAATGTAATCAGGGAAGAAGAATTTAAAAATGTGGTAGAAGAGGGAGGCAGAGGAAACATGAGGCAAAAGGGAATAGGTTTCAAGAGTGAGAAGGCTTGACTCACTATTACTAGCTTTGAAGATGAAGTAAGAGGGAATCTGGCTAGCCTCAAGGTGTTTAGGATGACCCCTGATCCACAGTCAACAAGGAAGTGGGGTGTGTCCCACAGCCAAATGGAATTGAATTATGCCAACAATCTGAATGTGCTCAGAAGCAGATTCTTTCCAGAGCCTCTTGATAAAAGCCCAAACTTTTGACACCTTCAGAGACTTGGGACATAGAAATCAGCTAAACCCACTGGAATCCCAATCTATAGAACTGTGAGGTAATGCACTTGTGTTGTTTTAAGCTGCTAAATTGTGGTAATTTATAGGGAAAAAATAGAAGAGTAATTCAGAGGCACAGGTAGTAGAGGAACATCTTCTTGAAGGCCCCTTCTTCTTATTAACCCTGAATATTTGATGCCCAGCATATTTCCTGGTAGACCGTAGATACACAGACATGTTTAGAACTGAATACTCAAGCACACAGAGGCAGAGAGAAAGAATTAGCACCATGGGATCTGAAGCCTGTCTGCCTGGGATTATATCCCTGCTCTACCATCTTTTTAGACATGTGGCCTTACACAGGTTCCTTACTTCTCTGACTCAAATTCTTAATTTATAAAATGGGGATAAATAATAGTACTTTAATCACAGGGTTATTGTATCAATTAAGCTACATATACATAAATGTGAGCGAGTGTTTGTGTGTGTGTGTGTGGGGGGTATATAATGAGCCTAGGATATAACAGTTAAAATATAAACACTAGTGTGAAAATCATTTTCATACTATAACTGTGATAATTATCATGCTGTTTCTTTGTGTCCTGACCCCTGTTTGGCCATGCATCTATTCTATTTGAGGACAGAACTACTGTTCCTTTGTTCACTGCCACATCATAAACACTGAGCCAAACACATGTACTAAGCTCTCAGTAATTACTTTTTCATGAATAAATGAATGGAAAATGAATAACATCATGTACAAACTGCACAGACAGGCAAAGTCAGCAGAGAATGTTAGATGTGAAAGGTGTAGGAATTGACCTGAATGTGTTTTCCTGAAGCTATATTTTTTTTGAGAAAAAAATCTGATCTAGGCTTGTTTTCTCATCATTTTTCTATTCTGATAACTGTGCAGCATATTAAAAAAATCGATTTCAGGTCAAGTTGGTGAAGTAAGTTCACAATTTGATGTGCCTTGCTGCTCTAAACATAGAGAACCAATAGGAAAATAGAAAGAGATATGCAAAACACATAGGGAAACTTGAAAACATGATAAACACTCTCTGGTGCAGACACAGATCAGAAATGGAAAATGGTTGGTGGTGGGAGTCCTAAGCAAGCTGTTTCCTGGGTCTGGAAGCCAGTAATGGCAACTAGAGATCAGTGTCTGAGCATTCAAGAGATTTTAAACTGCTCTTCTTGAGTTAAAGCCTAAACTAGACTTATCCCTTGAATCTGAAAGATGGTTTGGGACACTTCCCCACCCCTACCCGCCCCCAGCCAATGGAAGACATTGAAGAGGAACTTGGAAGCACGTTGCGTAGAGCTATAGCTTTATAGGAAGGTCTAACTTAGACACAGGGAAGGCAAAGAAATCATGACAGCCTGGACTTGAATCAGGCTACCCCTGGCTTGCCTCTTGTGTCGAGGTCCCTAATATTTCTGAGGCAGGAGCTCTAGCATAAGACCTAAGTCCAAACATGGGAAGCTTCTCATAAGGAAGGAGGAGAGAAAAACAAACAAAGAAAAACAGTCTAACACAAAACTAAGAAAGCCAAGAATAGCAACAACAAAAAGAAAGAAAAACCAACAATTAGAATGTGAATTCAGTCCTGATGAGCTTAATGTTTTATAGCACCGTCCAGGATGCTCAGGGAGATAAATGCAGGGATGACATTCATAAAACTAATAAGAAATTATGAAGCTAATTCAGGCCAATATAAAACTAGAAAAATAGTTATGAAAAACAGCTATAAATCTTGGAATATATAGACATTGAAATTATTTTTAAAAGACCTCAACATTGGTATAAATCTAACTTTGACATAGATGGAGAATTAGGGAATTGGAAGCTAATGCTAAAGAACTCATCAGAATGTAAGCAAGGGACAAAAAAGAAAAATTTAATACATGAAGAACAGAAGGAATAAGGATGTTCAATTGAGAATCTCTAAGTTACATCTAATTGAAGTTTTGAAGAAAAATGGTAGATGTGATGAAGGAGAAGAAATGTTTGACAATATAAAAACTGTGTATTTTTAGATTGAAGAGGGATGAAGTATGCTGATTCTGAGCAGGATAAATAATAAGTAATCTACTAATACATTATAACAACCTTCCTGAACTCCAGGCCTGGGTATCTCACATCAAACAGTATGTGCATTCTCTAGGACAATCATTTCTCCACTCCTCACCTCAAGTCTCCAATGTGATAACCCCTTTCCTCACATGCAATTCATTAGCTTGCTTCTTCTTTTACTGATAAATTATTATTCATCAGAAGAGTTTCATGTGTATTAATTACAAAATCTGTCCCCTTACCCTGATCTGTACCCATACATTCTGCCTTCTCTCCTTTTGCAAGAAATGAGCTATCAGTACCCTCATCAAGTTAATTTTGCCTTAGATCTCTTCTCTTCTTCCAGATGTCTTTGTTGCCAAAGTTCTCTCTCTCCTACATCGTCATTCTTCTACTGAACCATTCCAATCTGAATTCAACATACTGCACTTTCTCCCTTCTTAAAATTACCCTCCCTTAAAGTAAATTGAAAACATGGTGAGATGCTACTGAATACTTACAAGAATAGTTAAAATCCAGACAACACAGAATGTTCCCCTTCAGTCACATTCTGACCTCAGGACCTTTGCACTTGCTATATCTTCTGCCTAGAACACTCTTTCCCTAGATATCTGCATAGCTTAATCTTCTACTCTTTTAAATCTTTATTAGGCCTTATCCTTTAGGCCTTCCCTGACCACAGTATATGAAAGAGTATCCCCATAATTCTTTCTCTCTTTTACTTAGCTTTTTCTTAACACTTATCACTATCTACAGTTTTATTTATTGATTGATTTGCTTATGGTTTCTCTCCCTATACTAAAATCCAAGCTCCATAAAGAAAAGGCTTTAATATATTTTCTTTGCTGGAGAACTTACAGAACCTAGAAAGTTGAGGGCATATAGAAGATACTCAGTAAATATATTTTTAGTTGAGATATAATTGACATATCACATTGTGTATGTTTAAGGTATATGATGTATTGATTTGATACATTTATATACTGTAATATGATTATCACCATTAAAGTGAAACCACAGAATATTAAAAATAAAGGGATAATCTTGAACTCTAAAAGAAAAATTATCTTAAAAATAGTACATTTTCAGAATATCTCAAGTAACTATAGATGTGTGAATATAAGGGAGTGATAACTTCAAAATATTAGGGAACATAACTATTAATGTAAAAATTACCTTATATGCAGTTATATCCTGATTTATAAGAGAACAAAATAAATACAAATTCAGAGATACAGAACTAAGAGGGTCTATTTTTACTAAGAGGCCAATTAAAAGTGTACCTTAGTAAAACAAAGGATCAGCCCAGAGGGAAGACCCCAGGATACAAGAAATCAACATAAGCATCATTTTTTAAAAGTTAATGAATTTGTTTATTTAATAATTACAAGAATGATAACTGGTTTTACAAATAATAACAATAGTAGCAATAAAGACAAAGCTAAAGCACCAAAAGCCAAACTAAAACAAAGCAAGGGCCCATGAAGGAGGAAAACTTTATGAGTGATTAAACCAAGCTGAGGTCTAGACTATATTTGAGAAAAGAAAAGAAAAAAAAAAAAAACCAACCAAACAAAAAAACCCGACTAACTTTAGATTTTTGAGCGGGGGGGGGGGATTTAATAGATAAATGTATTTTTAAAGACTACTAATGGTAGAATTAAAGAAAAGGAATGTACTTTATAGCCTCCCGACGAGGAAATGAGGAAAAAGGATGGGGCGCCAGGAACTTTAAGAGAAGAGGGGTTTTAAAAAGTAGAAAAAAAAAAAAAAAGAATAAGCAACAAACACAAGGCTTAAGTAAAATACCTCAGAAACCTCAATAGATGGAAACTTATTTAACTCACTAATTAATAACTGTCACATTGGTTTAAAATAAGAAAAAAGAAGCAGATGACGAAGCTGCAGCTTTGCTCATGACGCACATGCAGAGACCGGCGCATGCGCACTCTGTGCAGCTGCGAGAAAACAGGAATAAAGACAGGTGCAAGGGTTATTACGGGGCTCTGCGCAGATTTATCTGGATCTCCATCTAGAATCAGATTCCTCCCGGAGAGGGAGGAGGGAAGAGAGAAGATGGCATTAGAGATGATTCACACAGCAGCTTCAATTCTATCCACGATGGTGTATTGCTCATAAAAAAGAAATATGAAGCAAACATGGCAAAATATTTAGACTGAATGAAGCAAGGTCATGCATTCATATTCATATAACCCTCTATTCTTGTCTATACATTTGGGTTAATTTATAATTCAAAATAAGGAAAACAAAAGTTGAACTAAGAAAACGTTTTTGGTAATTAGATATTATCAAAATTGGTTTTCTAAGTTTTCAATAGTGTGAATTTGAAGAAAGGTTGATTTAGAGGAAGAAAGTCTATGTGATTTGAGGAAATTAAATCTTCCTGAGTTCTTGTAAGCAGTCTGACATACCATTTAAGTTGCAAGTGTTACCTTCTCTGAACCTCAGGCTCCTCTTCAATAAAGCCACTGCTATACCAAGATTATCCTGACGTCCCTGCTGTGACACTGCTCGCTCTGTGATCATTTTTACACGATGGCATTAGACAAATGCCAGTGTGAGAAGACCCAGATGGAAAAATACCGTTATACCAACGCTGACTCCCTTACTGCCTTGTCAAATAGCCTTTGTGGAGAAATTTACTTATAGCTTCTACATTTCTCTTCTAATAATGCATGCTTATCTATTTGATTATTTACTTTTTAACCTCATCAGCTATTTAGGGACTGGCTGATAATGGATGTAACAAGCATATTTTCTCTTAGTCTTGAAGACCATTGATGATGAATTATTTGAGAGGAGGCAAATGAGGCGAAATGTATGACAAATTCTGAGACATTCGTGTTGGGGTTAAGGTGGACAGATTATTTTGAGGAGGCAGAAGAAAGCAACAACGGTACTATTAATACTATCAATATGTTGAATAATGGTAATATTGCTACTTATTAACACATGCCGCAAGCCAGAAACTGTGTTAGGAAACTAGCATACATTGTCTCACTTAATTCTTTTTTTTTTTTTTTAATTTACTTGACAGAGAGTGAGATCACAAGTAGGCAGAGAGGCAGGCAGAGAGAGGAGGAAGCAGGCTCCCCGCTGAGCAGGGAGCCCAATGCAGGCCTTGATCCCAGGACCCTGAGATCATGACCTGAGCCGAAGGCAGAGGCTTTAACCCACTGAGCCACCCAAGCACCCTCACTTAATTCTTATAACAATTCTGCAAGGCACGCGTTATCATCCTTAGGTAAGGAGGTTACCCCAAGAATTCCAACAACACAAAAACAGAAAGCATCAGTCCTTAAGCATCATATACAGGACAGCATGTCCCACAGTAACTCCACCCTGGCAATACTCAGCCTTGGATCCTCCACGGCATGACTGGGATGGTCTAGCCCACTGAGCTTTTGTTCCTTCCCCAAACGATGGGAACTGTCTGGCATGATTTTTAAAAGTGTTAGTTGGCACTTGCTTGGGGAAATAGATATGTTATGTCCCCTTGATTGACACCCACCAAAAATGGCATCCACTTTTCCCATCTGAAACTCTGAACTTGAACATACAGATCTTCATTTGGAGGCCATAGAAATTATGATAAATAAGTGGGATATAGTTAAACAATAGGGTTTTTCACCAAAAAATATTGTAAAGAAATAAAATGTTTATACACATCTCTGTTTACTTCCTTTCCTGAAATATGAAACCCTGTAATGTGGGAAGGTCAGCCTTTTCTCTTTAATGAGTCATTGTGTTTAAGACATTGTGAAGAATGAGAGATCACCTTCTACTATCATTCATTTTGAGCCAAGATTTCACAAACTTTTGAATCCCTTTGTAAATTACAGAAAATCTCATGCATGCCTTCAGATGGTTTTATGTTTTATACAGTTTTTAATTAATTTATCATCTTAAAAATTCTTAAATATTAGCACAGTTTTGGGGCACCTGGGTGGCTTAGTTGAGCATCTGCCTTTGGCTCGGGTCATGATCCCAGGGTCCTGGGATGGAGCCCTGCTCAGCTGGGAGCCTGCCTCTCCCTCTCCTTCTGCCTACCACTTCCCCTGCTTGTGCTCTCTCTCTCTCTCTCTTTCTATCTCACTGTCAAATAAATAAAATCTTTTAAAATATAAAAAAAATTAGCATAGTTTTAAAATAATTTTATAAAATTTACCTTACTGCAATATTTAGTAATGTTTATCTGTGATTCTTTGTTTTCATCTTTAAGTTCTGGGACACTTGTACTTTGTTTATCTTAAATGCCTAAGAGAAAGTATGATTTGTCAACGAATAATCTTTTTTTTTTTCCAGAGAGAGAGAGAGAGAGAGAGGAGAGTAGCAAAGAGAGAGGGAGAGAGAGAATGTTAAGCAGGCTCCATGCCTAGTGCAGAGCAGATGGAGGGCTCAATCTCACAACCCTGAGACACCTGGGCCAAAGTCAGGAGTCAGATGCCTAACCAACTGAACCACCCAGGTGCCCCAGCAAATAACTTTTTTAAATGACATTATATGAAGTTTGAGTTTTGTGACTAAAAATGTACTAATGTATAGATTGAAATCTAACTGCTTATTGCAGCATCAAAAATAAAAATCTGCTTTATTACCTTCCATTTGGAGCTCCTCCATTTTTATTTTTAAATACCCAATCAGATTAGTCCTTCTTTGTGTTTTTGTTTTTAAGTCATGAAATTAGAGAGAAGAGCCTCTGTTTTCTAGGGGCTTCCACCAATTCATTTCAGATGTGGCTCGTCTTTATTTTAAGGCTTGAAAAGCTAGATTGTCACCATTCTTTTTAAAAACTTTTCTAGTGAATTACTGGAAACATCTTGCTTTGCCAGATGAGAATTTCAGTCTTTTGAATACAGATATGATGAAGATGATCATGAAGCACATTTGCAAAATGATTTTCTTTTTAGTAGTTTTCATTAACTTGTTTTTCCACATCAATGTTCTTCATAGTTCTTGTCTTTGACCAAGTATCCCTAATTGAAACAAATGGAATATAACTTTGAATAAAAGTAATTTAAATTTGCATGAGGGTTAGAGCCACTTTTGTAGCTGGTTGCCCTGGTTGGTCCCAGATCCAGGCATGAGACACAGGAAGTTGTGAGTCAGACAGTCTAAAGCATGGGGCCCCCTGAGACGTGGGGCCTGAGACAGGAGCTTTGCTTGCTTGGGTGAGCGTTATTGGTGATAAGTGCGTTATGGATGAAAATCACTTAAAAGTAGCATCATGATTTAATATTACATTTAAAAATAATGTTAACTGAGAGGTGCCTGTGTGGCTCAGTTGGTTAAGTGACTGACTCTTGGTTTCAGCTCAGTTCATGATCTCATGGGTTGTGGGTTGGACCCCCGTGTAATGGTCTGTGCTCAGCAGGGACTCTGCTTAGGATTCTCTCTCTTTGCCCCTCCCCCCCATGCTTGTGCCCACTCTCTCTAAAACAAATAAATAAATCTTTAAAAAATAATGCCAACTGATGAGTTAAATAAATATGAGTGATATTATGTGTCAGGTGGCATTCTTGGGAGCTTTTTGGAAGGAACAAATGCAAGCCTGACTCCCCAGTGCCTTGTTACACGCTCCACACATGCAATGGTTGCCAAAGGACATGGCAGTAACTGTGATGTACAAATCACTGTAGTGATGAGAAATGTTGGGATGAGAAGCCAGGTTCACTTTGAATCACAAATCCAGCTGACTTTGGGTAAATAACTCCACCTCTCTGACTCTCGGGTTTCTCATTTGTAAAATGGGCATAACACTAATCCCTCAGGATTTTATAAGAATTCTCAGGATTGTGTACACATAAGGGTTTGCCATAATTGCCTGGCATGGAGTAAATGCTCAAAAATGGAGGTTAACGCATGGCTCTGACTTCTGCTGCTTCTGCTAATATCACACATCCCAAATCCTGCCTCAACCTTAATTCCAAAGTCCATCAATCCTAGAAGGATTTATTTATTTCTTAACTAATAGTGGTTCCTGACAGAACTGATGTGAAGCTACTTCTCGACCTTGTCCTACTTCGTGTGAATATTCATACCTAAATCTGAGGAAATAGTCCTGTGTTTATTCATGGGGTTTCGCCAGTCCCTGTTTCAAGTGTTACATAAAATCCTGCATAGACGACCGGCTTTTGTATTGTTGTTCTTTTTTTTTTTTTTAAAGATTTTTTATTTATTCATTTGACACAGAGAGAGAGATTACAAGTAGGCAGAGAGGCAGGCAGAGAGAGAGGAGAGAGGAGGAAGCAGGCTTCCTGCTGAGCAGAGAGCCCGATGCAGGGCTCGATCCCAGGACCCTGGGATCATGACCCGAGCCGAAGGCAGCGGCTTTAACCCACTGAGCCACCCAGGCGCCCTGTATTGTTGTTCTTGATTCCAAAGCAACAATTGTGAAAAGAAAACAAAATAAAAAACTAAAACACTGGCTTCAAGGTTTTTGAAAAGACTATAGTCTAGCTTTACACCATTCTTCGTACTATGCCAAGGCTATTGTGTGTCTTTTCTTTTCTTTTCTTTTTTTTTTAAAGATTTTATTTATTTATTTCACAGAGGNATCACTAAGTATCAGAGGCTCCAACTAAGATGTGTGGGTCCCTTGCTTAAGGTATAATTCCTTATAAACAGATGATGTAAGTTGCCTATGCAATGGAGAGCAATTATCTCTCTAGAAGTGTATTTTTTTAATAAAAGCTTTGTGTGTCTTTTCTATCACTAAGTATCAGATGCTCCAACTAAGATGTGTGGGTCCCTTGCTTAAGGTATAATTCCTTATAAACAGATGATGGAAGTTGCCTATGCAATGGAGAGCAATTATCTCTCTAGAAGTGTATTTTTTTAATAAAAGCTTGTTCTGCATAAATTTCATTTGTGATTTTGCATGCTGTGGTTGCTGAGTAAACATTAAAAAATAAAAAATCTTAGCAGGGTTGTTATCTCCTGCTCATGTGTTGTTTATTATGACATCTCTCATGTTCCGAAGTTTTTAGTGAGATAGACAACAATTTTCGTTGTAGTGGGTACACTCACCCCAGCCCAAACGTGGCAGAAAATTGTGCTGGGGAGAGCCGAGAAAAAGACAAAGAAAAAAAAAAATCAGAGATGAATGTTCCCGAAATTCACATTTAGGCTGAACTAGAAGTATATGATTGCTTCATTGTTGCAGCTTCAAGCTACCTCAGTTCTGCTTGGAGGAAAAAAAAAAAAAGTACATAGACTTGGCCATGTCAGCCTGCTTCATCTTGCTACTTTATTTTTCTATAAATGGCTACAACTACAAAGAGTTATAGGCAAGGATCTTAAATAGAGAAACAATATGAACCAGGCTCCCATTCCTTCTTCTTTGTTATTGATCCCTTACAATTCCTTATTCAGTGGTAGAAGCAATGATTGAATAAATAGATAAATGCCCCTCATTTCAATTAATGAATTGAGGTATACCTTGCTGTTCGGCATATATTTTTAACCAGAATTCCAAGGGATACATAGGGTGCTTAAAGATTCCAGTGTTTTCTGTGTCACTGTAAGTGCTGTATGGTAAGAAAACCCAGGCTTTGATGGGAAGACCAAGATAGGTAAAGATCCCAGGAGCCAGGCTTTCATCTCTATGGAGAAGATGATGTAGGTCATTACAGAAGTCAGACACAATTAGACAATGATATCATAGGAAGGAAGGTCATTGGGAGAGCTCACTACGATTTCTGGACTATAAGCAAACCTAGTGGAGAAAGTCGTGCAAAAATCTGAAACACATCACACCATACTATAAGAGGTAACTTTTCACATCAGTGCTCTGAATTGGACTAACTCCTATGAAACCGAGTACCAGACACTTGACCAAATGGTGAAGTGTTCTGGAAAGTTTTTCTGCCTCTTTTGTAGAATTCAAATCACTTCTGAGAGAATAACAATTTTAGGAATTTAACTTATATCTCTCCCAAGAAACTATATATGAGTGCATTTAGCTACTTGTCCAACACCTGCAGAGTGTTATTTGTTTTTGTGTACCGTGTTTTATGCTAATCTTATCCCACATTGAATTTTTAAACAGATGTGTGAAATTCATATATTAGTTGTACGGGACATTAATTAAACTTTGTGCAAGCTGGGAGTTAAAGAAGGATCTTACCCAAATGTAAGCAATAGACATAGAATTTCCCCCAAGTCTTTCCTATCTATCCCAGGCCGGGCATTTGCTTGAATATATAACTGACATTAGTTTAAATGATTCTCTGATCTAGTAAGGTAGAGTGAGTCAAAGGTTTCACAGAAAAGTTGAGTATTAAATACATTTAAGCTCAATTTCAATTTCTTAGTGACTATCACTGTGAGGTCAGTTTGTTACACCTCAGAAAGATGATTCTAATATACAAAGTATAATTTGAAAACTAATTTCTAGTGCTGCCTAAGCATATTTGGCTACACATTCAAAACTTCTCTAGTTGTCTAAAGAAGCAGTTTCCCATCAGAGATCTGCATCCTCCCCCGTGTCGATTAAGATAGATTTAGGACAGGGCAGGAAGAGTGTTGGGTAGGAGGGATGATGTCATTAATTCTTTTCTTTCTTTTGGGCTATAGAGACCTTTTAAATACTTAGAAAGGGGCACCTGGGTGGCTCAGTGGGTTAAAGCCTCTGCCTTCGGCTCAGGTTATGATCTCAGGGTCCCGGGATCGAGCCCCACATCGGGCTCTCTGCTCAGTGGGGAGCCTGCTTCCTCCTCTCTCTCTGCCTGCCTCTCTGCCTACTTGTAATCTCTCTCTGTGTCAAATAAATAAATAAAATCTTTAAAAAAATACTTAAAAAAAGACTGTCTGCTTTTGCCTGCATTCTAAAGCTGAGTTTGATATTACTGATTAGCTAATAGACAAAGTATGTTATCCCCATTCTTGAAATGCAATCCTCAAAACCTTGGGGCTGTGGCATAGGAGTTATGTGTAGTAAAAGATGAAAAGACAGGGAACTCCTGATCTAAAATAAAACATCCTATCTTGAAACTTCAGCTCAGTCTCTCACCTATAACTCTGACCACTGTGCCTTAGGCAATCCACTTTGGTCCCAGCCCTTCTCCTCAGAAAATCATTTTATTTCTCTTCTCTCTGGGTTAATAAGGTTGTAAGGGGCTCCAGGCAGCTGAAAGAGCCTGTGACCTATCATGCCAGTTTGTGAAACCAGATCCAGCCCGGTTTCTCTGTTAGGAAGCAGATAGCATACTTCAAGGGTAATTAAAGAAAGTTTAATCAAAACTTTCATAGAGCAAGAGGCAGGGTTAAGGGAAACAAGGAGGGACTGTAAAGCACTCAGGACCAGTCTATGCCTGAAAGGGCAAGGAGGAGCAGTCACTACAACCCAACTGGAACTGCAGTGCTTGGAGATGGGCCACCCAACAGGAGCTAAGTAGACATATGCAGCCACTGGCAACCCATGGGCAGCAAAGGAGCCTTGGGCATATACAACCTGCCCTGCTTGCCTCCACCCTGCTATCCCTTGTTGATGCCTCCCAGGGGCTGAATTCAACTGGATCTCTGCTGGAAGTGAGTGCAGGGTTGCTGGTTGATGCTGTTTGCAGAGTTCAGCTCCAGGATCACAGAAAAGGTCATCACAGTATGGAGCAGATGGGGCAAATGGAAAACAAGGGATACCATCCTCAGCCTCAGAATGGCACATCAGAAATTAAACCACAGTGCACGGACTGTTCTGTGGAACAAATGTACCTTCAAGTCTAAGGTTCACCAGTGATTAACTATGTGATGCTGAGCAAGTCACTTAATGGCTCCAACTTCCTTTATATTTTGAATGTAAAATTGTAACAACCTACTTTGTACAGTTGTGGTTATTAAATGAGATAGGCCTATGTAAATGTTAATAGCGCTGACTGTATTTTATCAAGGACTCTATAGGATTGAATAGTATCCCTCAAAAGTTTATGTTGCTACAATGTATGGTCTAAATGTTTGTGTCCCCTCTCAACCAAGTTCTTATATTGAAATCCTAACCCGCAAAGGTGAAGGTATTAAGAGGTGAGGCCTCTGGGAAGTGATTACGTCACTGGAATTAGCTCTCTTAGAGAAGAGATCCCACAGAACTGCTCACCCCCTCAGATGAGGATACAGCTAGAAGTCTGAAGCCCACAAGAAGGCTCTTACTTGACCATGCTTGCACCCTGATCTTGGACTTTCAGCCTCCAGAAATGTAAAAACAAATTTCCGTTGTGTATAACATTGTATATACAGTTTGTGGTATTGCTTTATAGCAGTTGGAACGGACAGAGACAGTGACCTTATTTGGCAATGGAGTCTTTTCAGAAGTAATTAGTGAAGTTAAGGTGAGATCATACCGGGTTAGTTTGGACCCTACACCCAGGGACTGGCATTATGGTAAGAAGGCCATGCAAAGACACAGGGAGAGACATAGGGAAAATCCACATGAAGATAGACACAGATTGGATTGATGTGTCTACAAACCGAGGAACTCAAAGAAATTCTAGCACCGACCTGAAGCTAGGAGAGAGGAAAGAAAGGAGTCTTCCCAAGGAGTTCAGAGGAAGTGGAGCCCTGTTTCAGATTTTGGGCCTTCAGAACTGTAAGAGAATCCACTTCTGTTGTTTTAAGCCATGCCCCACCCTCCTCCAAGTGTGTGGTACTTTGTTATAGGAGACCTTGATGACGGATACGTGCACTTTTTGCCTCCCACATTTTTAACCTCAGAAAGCAAGACATGTCTAGAAATAGATTGATCACATCTTACAATGGCTGTCAGCCAGGCACATCCACAACCCCCCAAGGTGCCAACATTGAACCTGGAAGAGTGGTGTCAGCAATTTTGATGAGACACTCGGGCCAGTTTTTAAAATTATGGGAAAGGAAGTATGTGGGGAAGATAGGAGAAAAGGTAAATATGACAAGTTCTGAACATTCCCAGACCTGGAGTCACAATTAGCCTTGACTCTAAATGATTGCCTGCATTAGGTGCTGAGCACCAATGAAGCTTAGTTCTCTTACGCATTCCTAAAATAGAAATGTTTTATTACTAATGCTCTTGGTTGTACCGAGGACCATCTTGGGTAGTAAAACACCAAGTCCTGAATCTTAGTCCCAAAGTGATTTGAGGAGGTGTAACCTTAACACCTTAACATGAGGAAGGTTTGGGAAGAGTGGCAAAAATTTATTTCGATTGAATTTTCATTTTAAATATGCATAGTCATGCTGTATGATCAGAATCCATTTCTGAGTAAGTCTGAAAAAGTTATCTCAATACATATGGAATAAAAATTTTAAGCAGTGAATATACTGTGCTGTGGCTTAATTGGCAGTGGTTTATTTATTTATTTTGGTAGCACAAAGGATGATTTCCCTTACAGCTGTCAGTGTCTAAGATTCAATGCTGTAGCATTATTAGTACTCTAGCTCAAATGATTCAGATATATTTGTTTAACTGTACTAAAATATACATAACATAAAGTGTTCCATCTTAATAATTTTTTTAAGATTTTATTTTTATTTATTTGAGAGAGAGAGAGAGAGAGAGAGATGAGGGAGGGAGGAGAGGGGAAGAAACAGACTCCCTGCTGAGCAGGGAGCTCGATTCGGGCTGGATCCCAGGACCCTGGGATCATGACCTGAGCCCAGGGCAGATGCTTAACTGATTGAGCCACTCAGGCACCCTCCATCTTAATCATTTTTAAGTGTACAGTTCCATGGTATTAAATGCTTTCGTAATGTGCAACCATCACCACCATCCATCTCCAGAACTCTTTTTATCTTGTGAGACTGAAACTCTATACCCATTTAACAAGTAAGTGATCCCCACTCCATCTGCCTCCCCAGCCCCTGGCAACCACAATCTTCCTTTGGGTCTCTATGATTTTGACTATTCTAAGTACCCCCTAGAAATGGATTCAAACAGCATTTGTCTTTTGTGGCTGGCTTCGTTTTCCTACAAAAATTCACTCTGACAGGTTGAATTTTAAAAAGTCACATTTTAAAAGTTCAAGAATCGAACCTCTCTCCTTAATGTAGTCTTGTGAAAAGTTTCTTTGAAAAATGGTATTGGTCGAGCAATGGTTTCAAAGGCCAAGGTTATACCTGATGCAACACAAGCCAAGAATGTCTTTCAGATAATTATTCTCCCGCACTGTCATTTTGGTAAGGGAAGCGTCAGATTCTGAATAATATTTTCTGAATGCACCCCATTAGATTGTAATGCCTCTTGTGAGCGGAGCTCAACAGGGGCCATTTGCGAATTTATTGGCAAATATTTCCCTTTACTGTATCTTTCCTTTTGTATATAAAGAAATGGGTTATAAAGACATGACTGTGAGATAAGTGGAAATGGAGATACACACACATTAGTCTGCTTTACCACTTTAAAGAAAGCATAAAATCTCAGAAATTCATTGTGTGCACATTTTCTGCATTTCAAACCCATACGTTAGTCTCATAACATTGACGAGGTAATATAAATTGTTTATGACATAGTTAAATGCAAGATGGCATATATTTAAGAAAACGGGTATTAATAATTTTTAAGACTTACCTCATTAAGCAGAAACTCTTTTCCTTCTCGCCTAGTGCAAAATTACAGAATTTTAAAGCTAGAGGGAACCTTAGATTGTCAAGCTCATAGTGTGTTTTAAGGCCTAACCTGATAGTTTGGATCTCAAACTGTTTATCTTTATTTCTTGCATTTTGTGAACTCTAAAAAGAAACAGTACTCCTGTCTATGTTACTTACCTTTATTCTCATAGTGCGTGGTACCCAAGCAGTGTTTTGTTTTGAGAAGGAGAGAGAGCAGGGGAGAGGGGCAAAGGGCAGAGGGAGAGGGAGAGAGAATCTTAAGCAGGCCAGATGCGGGGCTGGATCTCACAACCCTGAGAACAGGACCTGAGCGGAAATCAAGAGTCGGATGCTTCACCAACTGAGCCACCCGGATCAGTGATTTTTGAGTCAGCAACCTCAAGTCAAATATCTACAGCCGCAGGAGGTGACAGTATGAACACTGTCTAGGCGAAGTCAGGGGAATTCTGAAGAGTGCTTGCCTTCAGCAAAAGGGTGGAGGCCAGACTTCCGCCCCAGGTGATGGGGGAAGGGGCACTAAATCAATCCCATTCTGGCTGCTTTTTTTTTCCTTTTCAGGAGAAGTCACAAATCTAGGTCTTTAATGTGAACTCCTGCAACTGAAATTGAGAATTAATTAAATATTTTGAAACTCTATACGGGATAAGCAAAATACGTATTTAGGCCACTGTTTTTAATTTCTGCCCTTGCTATTATACCCTGAAATGCTTGCTCAGTTTCTCTCGAAATAGTAGTCAGGCTACTGACTACAGGCAGATGGGTTTGTACCAGGTACACTGATTGTGGTAAAGTTTCTCGTGATGGTTTGGAAACCCCAAAAGTATGACCAGAAATGAAAGTGTGGCAGCTAACACTTACTAGCTGAAGCAACAGGCATATGAAACAGTTTTCCTTCCTGTGCTGCCTGTGTACAGGTTATATTTCTGCTGTCCAATTATAGAGACAAAATATTACTCATCTTTAGTTGTTAATATGGAAATTGCAACATATTGAGTTATATGATTTCCATTTAATAAGTGGTTATTCTGTATCTGCCCTGAAAAGGGTACCATAATTGGATTCTAGAGATCGGGTTATGAGTAAGACATGCTTCTTCCCTTAATCTGTTCAACGTCTTCTGTGTGGCAAATATATCCCCTCATGGCTTCTTTTCTTGGACATACTTCTTTCTTACTCCTAATCACTTCCTGTCTGGCACTTACGTCATAATGATGGCAACTTGCATTTTTTGTGTAGATGCTGACATGTGTGTGTGTGCGTGTGTGTGTGTGTGTGTGCGTGTGTGTGTGTGTATGTATGCTGCCTTGAGCATTGTATGTCATCATTGCAGGCATTCTCCACAATCCTAAGAAGGTTTCTACTTTCTAATAGTGGTGCACACCATTCCCAATTCACAGATAGGGAACCTGTGGCATGAAAGTAAATAATTACCCCCAGATGTACATATTTCTGCCCAAGAATGTCTGATTCCACTGCCTGTGCTCTTCCTTATCTCCATGCTCACTGTCTACCTGCCAGGAGAAGACTGGTGTGCCATTTTGATTTATCAATACCCCCTTTCCCCAGACTTACAGAACACCGGGGCACTTCGCACTAAAACTAATGGAAAGAATCATGATTTATATGTTCTCATTCAAAGAGAGGTTTTAAGTTCCTGCAGTTAAAAACTCTAGAAAAACTTCTTGCATGGAACTTAAAAAAAAATTTACTTTGTTGATAGCATATGATAAGGGGTCTAAGAGAAGAGGCATGTCTTATAGAACTCATTACTGTTGGAGAAAGATTAAAAATTTAATTAAAATTANCGGGATAAGCAAAATACGTATTTAGGCCACTGTTTTTAATTTCTGCCCTTGCTATTATACCCTGAAATGCTTGCTCAGTTTCTCTCGAAATAGTAGTCAGGCTACTGACTACAGGCAGATGGGTTTGTACCAGGTACACTGATTGTGGTAAAGTTTCTCGTGATGGTTTGGAAACCCCAAAAGTATGACCAGAAATGAAAGTGTGGCAGCTAACACTTACTAGCTGAAGCAACAGGCATATGAAACAGTTTTCCTTCCTGTGCTGCCTGTGTACAGGTTATATTTCTGCTGTCCAATTATAGAGACAAAATATTACTCATCTTTAGTTGTTAATATGGAAATTGCAACATATTGAGTTATATGATTTCCATTTAATAAGTGGTTATTCTGTATCTGCCCTGAAAAGGGTACCATAATTGGATTCTAGAGATCGGGTTATGAGTAAGACATGCTTCTTCCCTTAATCTGTTCAACGTCTTCTGTGTGGCAAATATATCCCCTCATGGCTTCTTTTCTTGGACATACTTCTTTCTTACTCCTAATCACTTCCTGTCTGGCACTTACGTCATAATGATGGCAACTTGCATTTTTTGTGTAGATGCTGACATGTGTGTGTGTGCGTGTGTGTGTGTGTGTGTGCGTGTGTGTGTGTGTATGTATGCTGCCTTGAGCATTGTATGTCATCATTGCAGGCATTCTCCACAATCCTAAGAAGGTTTCTACTTTCTAATAGTGGTGCACACCATTCCCAATTCACAGATAGGGAACCTGTGGCATGAAAGTAAATAATTACCCCCAGATGTACATATTTCTGCCCAAGAATGTCTGATTCCACTGCCTGTGCTCTTCCTTATCTCCATGCTCACTGTCTACCTGCCAGGAGAAGACTGGTGTGCCATTTTGATTTATCAATACCCCCTTTCCCCAGACTTACAGAACACCGGGGCACTTCCCACTAAAACTAATGGAAAGAATCATGATTTATATGTTCTCATTCAAAGAGAGGTTTTAAGTTCCTGCAGTTAAAAACTCTAGAAAAACTTCTTGCATGGAACTTAAAAAAAAATTTACTTTGTTGATAGCATATGATAAGGGGTCTAAGAGAAGAGGCATGTCTTATAGAACTCATTACTGTTGGAGAAAGATTAAAAATTTAATTAAAATTAATGAAAATTTGGAAAGTCCTGAATAACAGCTACCAAGGAATTCCACTTATGTCATTTGCTGTCACTGCTACTCACTGAGTTCATCAAACAGAGTAAGGCCTTGATATTGATGTATTGACAAATCACCGGATCATTCTACTGGCATTTTTAAAAAATACGATTTTGTTTGATGTTAAGGATTATCATTATGTCGGTGGACAGGGGACCCGTCGCGTTAGTTCCTTGTTCAGTAAATGACACCATAGTTCTCTAAACCTACAAATCAGGTGACTACTTGTATTCTGAACATCTTTCCTTCACCACTCTTTCACAATTTATCAGTAAATCAGTCAATCCTATCATCTAGAACAACCCTTGAAGCACCTCATTTCTCTCCCAACTACAACACAGGTGTTCGATGAATGTTTGCTGTAATTCGTCATTACTGTTGTTATTTTTCAGTAATAACAACAATTAATTAAACTAGTTTCAGTAATAAACAACAATTAATTAAATTAGTCTCACCATTGCAATGACTTCCTAAACATTTTTAAAAAGACTTTCTTTCTTCTTTCTTTCTCTTTCTTTCTTTCTTTCTCTTGCCTTCTCTTTCTTTCTTTCTTTCTTTCTTTTTTCTTTCTTTCTTTCTTCCTTCCTTCTTTCCTTCCTTCCTTCCCTCCCTCCCTCCTTCCTTCTTTCCTTCCTTCCTCTCTGTATTTAGTTATTTATTTAGTTCCTTACTTATTTGAGAGAGAGAGAGAGCATGAGCACAAATGGGGTGTGGAGAGGCAGAGGAAGAAACAGGCTCCCTGCTGAGCAGAGAGCTGATCATGGCCTGAGCCAAAGGCCAACTGAGCCACTCAGGTGCCCCCTAAACCTTTTTTTGCGTATCAGAACTCATATCCCACTCTCCTAATTATATTTTGCCTTATAGCTGGATGGCCTTTTAAAAATGCAAATCTGATAATGCCATCTTCCCTTTTAAAACACTCATATGTTGTAGGTACCACACTATTTTTAATCTCATACCTCGCTCTCTGCACCAAGGCATGGCTGACTTACCTTTGGTTTTATGAATGAGACTTCCTTCTCTACCTCAGGGCCTTTGTACATGCTGATCTCTCTGATTTGTATGCTCAGCCCTTGTCTCTCTTCCTTTTATTTACTCTTATGCATCTTTCTTCTATCACTTCCCTTGGAAACACTGCTGAGAGATCCTGCATAAAATGCATTCCTCCCTATTATAATGCACTCTCTCAGCACCACTTATTCTCCTGTTGAAATACTGATCATTATTGTAATTTCACATGTATTTCTGTGAATCTTTGATTAATATTTCCTTCTTTCTAGACTATAAGGTCTCTGAGGAAGGGGACTATTTACATTCAATATATATCTATGGCATTAATGAATAGTGCTATTTGAAAATATCAGATTTGATAATAATGAAAAGATATTACAGGGTAATATAATCATAGAAATTATTCAAAAGAGCAAATTTTCTTCAGTCTGAAGGTTTATGGTTGTCAGGCTCTATACCTTGCAAGTACTGTTCTAATGTGTGTATTTTAAATAATGTTTGCATATTTCAGGTCTTCAGGAGAAATGGGGCCTAACTATGAAATACCCATAGGCAGAACTAACAGTGTCTATAGGGTCTGCTATTTGATTATCCTTAATCATGGTAAGAAACTAGACTAGCATTGTCCATTCAAAACAAGAGTGAATTGTGACTTATGTATCCCCAGGCAAATGAATGCATTATTCACATGTTCACAAGTTCATGTAAAGCAAAGGAAGCCTAAAGAAGATTTACATCAGGATCTACTTCCTGACTTTAAAATTTATTGTTACTTGGACTTATCTTGCAAGGGAAGTGGTGGAAACCCCATCCTCTTAGCTATTAGGACTCCATGAACAACAGATCAGAAAGCACTCTAGGGACCCATCTTTCATGGATTTGGTGGGGTGGTGGTCATGGATTTGATGATACAGTTGGTCATCTATCTTTTCAATTTTTGTAAGCAGGCATAAGAAGAGAATGTTGCCGATGGAAAAGCTTTAATCATTGCTGAGTGTTCTTGTTAAGTAAATACAGTAAGCTACGGGAGGGGATAAGCATCCTATGTTAACCTTGGCCTTTTACATGAATTGTTTTGAATCCTCTGACTCCCCAGCAGGTATATCTCTACCATGAACTTATAAACCCAATATGCATCCTTCTGCAGGGATCTTGGCCATGTTCTCTCATTCAGTGCTAAAATCTCTTAGTTATCCTGATCTTCAGGGACTAGCAGGGTGCCTGTCACAAAGAAGCCATTGGACATTTTTTGGTGGCAAGAATAAATGGATGGAGGGATGGATGGATGGATGAATGAATGAATGAGTGAGTGATGGAACTTGGCTTCATTCCTGGGAATTATATTGACTCACCACCAACTTTGAAAAAAATAATCCCAAATTTTGATACTACAGTCAGCGCTTTTCACTTGTTCTTTGCACCTCTTTTTTTCTGACCTTGATTTCCTGTTGTGTCTGCTTCTCCTTCTCTTTCATGCTCTCTCTCTCTCAAAGTTTCCCGTCCTTAAAGGTATCGGTGGACTTTATGACATCAAAACTTTATTCTGACCAACAAAATCCATCTGGCTTTCTGTATTCTACTTTTAAAAACCTTTGACATAGGTTGTATTACTAAGCATTGCCACGTAGGTTTTCCAATTTGGAAATCGGTGGAAAGGAGATAACTTTTAATTATCTTTGAACTGGGCAGCTTAACAGATAAACCTGGTACTCAGAGGCTGTAATACAGAAAATCCGTTTCTGGTTTGTTTTTGAAAAGCCGGCCATCCATTCTCTGAGCCAGTATAAAACTTCTTTTATCTGAAAGTTTCTTTTCAACTTTAGTAATGTATGAAGACTGGGCTCTTCAGAGATGGACCACAGATGGAATTTTAGGGGCTCTAAGACATTTGTGTGAATATTTGTGATAATACATTGCAGCTGTTACCTGTAACAGCAATATAATTTGTCCTTCTGAACATGGTAGTCAGAATGCTTTCACTTTCTTATAAAATAATTGTTTTAAGATTATCTCCTTAATATGACATAAAAAGCATATTTTGAATATGTTTCCTTAATAATAAATAACATAATTAATAAGTAAAGTGTTTATATTTAATTACACAATTTAATAATAAACATGAGCCTAATTTACTCAAAGTCATAGATTTACCTAAAGTCACACATTGATTAATAAGACATCAGGTCTTTCTAAACTTAAAGACTACATTACATGCCAAGGCCTCTTCTTAACCAATTTAAAGATGACATTGCTATTTGACATTTAAATTTTGAGAAATTATTTTTATTACCGGATTGTGGATAGGGTGCTTGAGACATTTCAGCAAACTTCAAATGACTTTAAGGGAAGTTTCAGGGATACCTAATATGATGTTCTCAGAATTGTGAAACTTCTTTCATAGGCATTTGATTTTGTAAATTGCTTTCATTTCATTAAGAATGCTTGTCTGGTAAATACCTACAGCTTTGCTGTGAGAAAAGCCCAGTAGGGCAGATTCCTATACCCTAAGGAGCACTCAGAACTCACTGCTGGGACGTAGAGCCCAGCACTTCTGAGTGACAGAAGTGAGCGCTCCCCTGAAATATTCACTTGGGGCACAGCCCACATGACATCTCTGGAAGAGGAAGCTATACTGATTTCTTTCTTGGGAAACGTACTGTTTGGGGGCTTTTTTTTTCCTCAAGATCAAACAGAAGAAAAATGTAGTGCCATAATTTCTTTTCACATACGCAGTAAGTTTGTCTTTTTTCCTTTTCCTTTTTTTTTCTTTTTTTTTTTGAAGATTGTATTTATTTATTTGAGAGGGAGGGAAGAGCAGAGGTGAAGAGGGAATCTCAAGCAGACTGCACTGGGCACAGAGCCCGACAAGGAGCTTGATCCCCTGACCCTGACATCAGGGTCTGAGCTGAAATCAGATGCTTAATGGACAGAGTCACCTGGGTGCCCCAGTTTTGTTTAGTTTTTTATTTTTTAGGCCTTTGTGTATGAAGCTCTCCCTTTTCAGCCCTTGCGTGCTTAATTAGAAACAAATGGAGCAGACACCTTTCTATGAGAGGTAATTTTGTGACTGCAGATACCCTCAGAGGAAATCGCTTTGCTTGGAACCTCTCTGCAGCTTCACCTACTGGTAATATCCAAAGGTCTTTAAGAGGTAACTAAGCCTCTCTCTCCACAATGGGCAATAAAACAAAAATATCCAATGAGAGAGAAAGATACTGACTCGTATGTCTATAAGACGTGCAGGGCTGGTAACAGATCTCTGGTGCAGGTTTTGACAGGGGTTTAGGAAGGAGATGGCCCTTTTGGTGCTTTAGAGCAACACCGAATGAGACTTGATGTGGTCCCATCCTCCCGGGGGGAGAGGCATGACGGGAAGGGAGCAAGGGCCCCCACCCCACTGCACAGCACACACTGGGCCAAATGAAACAGTACCTTCTTCCTCCAGCGTGATTTGCTCTCCCTGACTCCTGTCTTTGTTCATGCCTTCTCCTCAGCACCCGCTAAATTTTTACTTCTCTTTCAAATCCACCTTCTCCCTCAGAAGTTTCCCTTCAAGCTCTCCTTGAAAACTAACTTACTTTGTTTTTACATTTCTTAGGATACTTACCATTTAAGGTATTTTATTTTAGTCATTTCTTAGTGTGGTTGTTTTATTTTTCCTGGTTAGATTGTCATACCCTTGGAAAAAGGATTGTGCCTCATTTGTTCATTTATTTTTTTAATCTGACAAAATGTGTAGTTCTGTGTACTTCCTTCCACAGGCTCTCGAATTTTATTACATTTAACTGGCTCTTCCTGTTAAAGCAAACATATTAACTTTCCTGGATGCACTGAGAAAATTTTAAGATGTCTTTGATCATTATTAAGAGTCAGTTATACATTGAAATCAGGTGGCTTTGAATCCTGGTTTGATGGTATATCAAAAAATGATACCCGAACAATCTGAGCAGACTTAACTGAAGATACACTGAGAATGTAGATGTCTTTCCAGTTCTAATAAATATTTCTTTTTCAATGTCAAGGGAAATATTGGCAAAAGCCTTATTTATGATAGGTACAAACATGCACCTTAAATTTCACTTGGAATCAATTGAGATTTTCAATATTATAATTCTAATCCACTTATTCAATTCCCAATCAATTCAACACTAAGTGTCTTTGCAGAGGGCTCTGGCTTTTCGTAGCGTGCACATTCTGGGGACCTTGAATAATTTGCCAATTTTTATAATTTCTATAAATTCCATTGTAGTAAATCTAAATGCTATCAGCTAGTTTATTATGAAGAGTGGATAGGACACAATGATATTGAGCATAGCCACCATTTAGTTGTGTGGGATCATTCATTGGCTAAGTGAGCTACTGACACATAATCTTTTGGACCCCATCAAAATAGCATATTATTATGGGCCATAGTGTCTTGGGATAATTCATAGATAAATGAAATAACACTTTTTAAATTCATGGATGCCCAAAGTTTATCATTTTAGCCTATACCATGCACAGGAGATTGTGAAATGGGACCGCAGGTCATAGAAAGGTGAGTATAATACAAACTTTCTCCTGAGCACAAATAGCATTGGTTAAAACGTAGTGTGGGGAAGGTGCTCTGAGGAAAAACAGTTGCCTTTAACTGGCAATACAGTGGAAATCTTCATAAAAAAGAAAGAATTTGTGTGGGGTCATCAAGGATGGGCAGAGAATAAAATTGTGGGTCAGGAGTTCATCTAAGAGGCAGGGAAGAGCTGAGAAGGAAAATCAGGTTTGGGTGCTTTTCCAAGTCCCGTAGTGAGTTTTGCTCTGAGCCCTATCATTCTAAGTCAACTGACTTTGTAAGTCTCTCATCCTTTTCTGAGTTCAGTGTCTCCAGAAGCCCTCTCAGAATTTGTTTGAACTCCCTGCTTAATCCATGCAGCTACGAGACAATGTCTTCTCAAGGCATTTCAACCCCAAATGCATACCACTGTGGGAAGACTGATGGAATCACTCTGAGACTTCCCTGGTCTTTCTTTACTGAAGTTAGAATTTCTTAGCGCTCCTATTCCTATTGTGATACATTACACATCTATATGTATCAGTGGTTAACCTCAAGTTATTTATTTTGAAAGGGGGGTTTTAGTACATAACACCAATAAGAAAATAGTAATACAAGTTTAAATACTAATAGACTAAAAAACACTTTACTGAGCCTCCAGGACCAGGAAGACTGTAATCTGAGCCCCAAGGCTGGGGGTGGAGGGGTTGAGGGGGGACATTGCTTCTGTTCTGTTTTAAAAAACAGAACAAAACAAAACCCCACTTTATTGCGGTATGAAAGACATGTAAAAAGCTGTATATACTTAATGTATGAAACTCGATGAGTTGGGGGATGAGTATATACTAGTGAAACCATCAGCACCATGAAGGCCATAAACATATTCATCGTCTCCCCGAGTTTTCTCCCACTCCTATTATTATTATTATTATATTGTGATAAGATCACTTAAGATCTACTCGCTTAGCAAATTTTAAGTATGCAATACAGTATTGTATTTTATATAATTCATAATTATATTTTTATTTTATATTTTTATAATTATAGTTTATAGTATATTAATTAAATAAAATGTATGATGATATATAATGCATATTACATAATAGTATTTTACATGTTAGATCTTTTTCTTTTCAGCTTTAAGAGGGCTGCATTTCACAAAGCCTTAAATTATATATATTTTATGATTTTTTAAAAAGGTTTTATTTACTTATTTGTCAGAGAGAGAGAGAGAGAGAGCACAAACAGGGGGAGTGGCAGGCAGAGGGAGAAGCAGGCTCCCCGCTGAGCAAGGAGCTTGATGTAGGACTTAATCTTAGGACCCTGGGATCATGATGTGAGCCAAAGGCAGACGTTTAACAGACTGAGCCATCCAGGCATCCCAGATTATACATATTTTAATCAGGGAAAAAGTTTTGGCTGAACCCAAAATGATTGTTTTTATCATTCATTTCTATGGAATCTACAAGAAGAGAAATAAAGAATAAGCAAAAACTTTTTGTGTTTTTTTTTGAAGATTTTATTTATTGTTTATTTGAGAGAGAGAGAGAGAGAGAGAGAGAGCACAGGGGCAAGAGCAGAGGGAAAGGGAGACACAGACTCCCCACTGAGCTCAGAGCCCAAAGCAGGGCTGGATCCAGGGACCCTAAGATAATGACCTGAGTGGAAACAAGTGTCAGGTGCTTTTCAGCTGACTGAACCAGCCAGGAACCCCAAAGCAAAAACTTTTTAAAACATGTCTATACAAATTTGTTAAAAAAGGAAAAGTATGTTAACCTCTGGTAAGCCACTTTATAGTTTTGGAAAATTAAAAACATAATTTCAATATGATACCACAATACCACATCCATTTAAGATATCAGATATATTTTAAATTAATTTTTAACACTGATTTCAGTGGCTCAAGTGTTTTCTCAGCTATCTGCCATTTTGGTGTTAGATAGTACAAAAGGTTTATTTAAGGAACAGTAGAAGGGAGAGTTTAAAGGAGTGAGACTGTTTTAAACATATGATTGGGTTTCTGCCTCACCCACACACCAGCCGACCTGTGTCCACTCCCCTTCCTCTTCTGCAGGTCAGGCTCGGTGTCCTTTCTCCAGTAGGTGGACTTTGTGCACTGCCATGTTCCAGGAGTCAAGGTCATGAGACAATGCTGAAGGCTCTGGAGTGATGATTTCCCCCACAGAACAACCAAAACACAAAGTGGTAAATTCAGGTTGTGATACGAAGGAGCTCATACCTTCTGGCCGTGTTTATTTTCCATTGATGGTCTATAGTTCAGGGAGTGGTGGCTCTTCGCTGTAATTCCTACTCTGCCTGACTCCAGATTGTTCTTGGCCCCAGCTGTAGGTGTGGGTATTGTGTCAGTAAGAGTCCAGTAGGCTCTGAAGGGTGACCTGCTACTGCATAAGTGTACGTTAGCTCTCTCCAGGGAGCTGGGATCAGCATGGCCTAAGATTGTTCTCAGCATGTCAGTGCATTTATAGAGATTATGGTTATTTGTGGTTAGTCTACTTAAGTCCAAACTCAAAACATTTTCCCTTTAACTTCTGGGTCTATAATTTGAAAGCAAACTTGAGCTATATTTTTACCTTCTTCTAACAATCACTTATTGTTAAAAATATTCGAATTTACTTTCTATTTTTCCTTCAGTTATTATGGGGGAAATACAGGTTTTACATATTTAACATTACATATTTGAGACATTTTACTTTTAAATAAGGAAAATAATTTAAGAACCTGCAAAATTAGACAACATTAAGTAAGTTCTATTTTTAATTTTTATTTATTTATTTATTTATTTATTTTAAAGATTTTATTTATTCATTTGACANAAGTTCTATTTTTAATTTTTATTTATTTATTTATTTATTTATTTATTTATTTATTTTAAAGATTTTATTTGTTCATTTGACACAGAGAGAGAGATCTCAAGTAGGCAGAGAGGCAGGCAGAGAGAGAGGAGAGAGGAGGAAGCAGGCTCCCCGCTGAGCAGAGAGCCAGATGCGGGCCTTGATCCCAGGACCCCGGGATCATGACCTGAGCCGAAGGCAGCAGCTTTAACCCACTGAGCCACCCAGGTGCCCGGTTCTATTTTTTAAACTGTGTTAGTAACATGTAATGCATGCCACGGTTTAAGAGAAATTTTCAGTGAACGCTAATAAAAATTGGTTTTGCCTAAATTCTTTTTCTGGTTTACTTACAACAGAAGTAAAATCTCATATAGAAGCCATATTGACATTTCAAAGCTTCTTCATCCGTGTTATTTACACTTTTTGTTTTATTGAGTTTTATTAAAACTAATCTTTTGATCTTTTGTTTAGCATCTTATAGTTATTGGGCTGAAAAATATGTAACCTTCACATTCCATAATTAGCTGTTAACAAGATTTTGATACCCAGTGGAGCAGAGTGTACCTCTGGAAAAGAGATTTATTCAAGTTTAATGAATGATTTATAACTGCATTTCCTATTGGAAAAAGAAAGTTTTGCAACCCCCGAGCTTGGGAACATCATCTTTTTCTCATAGCTATGGTGATATTTTTAAGGAAATCGAAGAATTGCAATGAAAATACTGGAGGTTTTTGGAATATCTTCCATCTATGAATCTTGAAGGCATTACAAATATCAATTACAATTTCAGTGAATCCTTGTCAGTGTTTTTTTATTTTTCTAATCATACCAAGTTGTGTCATCTAAAGAAATCAGAATTAAACTGCTTGTTTTCTGAATTAGTAGTGGGAAAATGATATGAATAACATGAAAAATAATCATTTTAAGTTATTTATAATTTGTTTTAGAATTCACTTTGTTTTTATAGGGAAAAGTAAAGTATTTCTGATAGAAATGCAATCAGATAGCGATGACTATTATGTCACCAAATACACAAACATACTTCATTATTTATGTGGCTAGTGGAGTTACCAGATTTAGGAAAAAAATATGAGTTACGTAGATTTGAACTTTAGAAAAGTAACAAGATTTTTAGTATAGTGTGTAGTTAACTTTATATGTCCACATGTCTGGATCACGGAATGGTCAGGTATCTGGTTAAACATAATTTGTGGGTGTGTCCATGAGGGTATTTCTGGGAGAGATGATTAGCATTTGAATTGGCAGATTGAGTCAAATGGATTGACCTCCCCAGGGTGGGAGAGTATCATCCAATCTGTTGAGGGCCTCCCTGGAATAGTGAGATAGAGGAAGGAGGAATCTCTGCTTCGTTGTGTGAGGTGGGACAGGGTCTTGGTGCTCTTGGTTTTTGGGCTGACAGGTCTGGACTGGAATTGAAACCATCAGCTCTCTGGTTCTCAGGCTTTTGAACTACACCACCTGCTTTCCTGCATCTCCAGCTTGCATACGGCAGATGGTGGGATTCCTCAGCCTCCATAATTGCATGATCCGGCTCCTTATAATAAATCTCTTTATGTATCTATTATATACCTTATAATAAATCTCTCTCTGTATATATCTCTCCCTCCTATGGGTTCCTTTTCTCTGGAGAACCTTGACTAATTCACATCGATCTATGTCTCTGATATTGCACGTAGCATATTTATGCTGAAATGGTTGCTTTTTTTTTTCTCACAACTTTAAGAAGAAATGTTAATATGCCTCCATCTAATAGGTCCCCACTGATCTTCCAGATTTTCAGGAGATGCACAATGAGGAGAGAAAGGTAAGGTGAAAGATAAACATTGAAGAATGGTAAATGTCCGTAAGAACACGCACTGGGTCTTAAGGAAACTGTTCCTGACTCTCTGACCTCTTCAGAGCAAAGATCTTCATCATTCCATGCGGAAGCCAGAAATACTTCTCCCTCTTTAGCAAACTCATTAGAGATGATAGCAAGTAGCTGAAAATAAAACAAACAGAACGAGAAATCTCACTTTTCAGGTGTCTCCTCTATCCTTGTGTAATGTAATCTTCAGAGCATTAACTGACATTCTACCATAAAATCACCATAAAATTCATTTTAACTTCAACAATGACAGAATTAACCAGGAAAATTCTATTCTTGTGGCAATGCCTATTTCCAATCATAAGATTAAAAGCCAAGTCTTTGACAGATGTTAGGGAAGTTACATTATTTGGACTTAAATGATTTCATCCTAATTTCAGTTTCCAGCTGCTGGTTATAGAATCTTTACAAGATTTAGGCACCTCAGCTCATTATAGCTCTGTACACCCACGATTTCTCCATGTATTATAAATGTTGCATTAATCAGAGGCACAAAGGAGAAAAAGTGGATGTCAGTTCTGGGAAGGAGTGAGGTACTATGGGTCACTGTTAAATTTAACAACTCAATTTATTGGCAACTATTTTTAAAACACTTTCTTAACTCTCTCCATTCTTTAAATTAATTTTTAACATGCAGGCATGTTCTAACTCTCATACTTTTTTTTTTTCTCTGCAAATGTAGTGCATTTTTTTTTCCCTCACCCTTATCTGTTTGATGTTTATATTTAGTGGGTTGTATTAATGGATCAGGGCTCTGAAGACAACAGTTGCCAATCTTTTTTTCTTCTATCATAAAAACTGTGAAAGAAAAAAATACTTCAAAGTTGTTTTGTTTTTCTATGTCTATGAAATATGTTTTATCTTTCTGCTATTAGTCTAGTTCTTTTTCTAGCATTCTAAGACTTATCCATATCAATAATTTCAGTCATAGAAATCGCTTGGGCTTCTAAGGATTACATAGTTTTTTGAAAATGGGTTGGGCAATCAACTGAAAGCACATCTAAACCTAGTGATACTTGTCATTATTATTTCCTATAATAAAAGCATAGCCCCTTATTATTATTAAGAATCAATATGAATAATAATTTATATTGTCAAAAATTTTAATCTTATATATTTGGTCATGGAACTCTTTGGTCAAATGAAATGTTACAGTAGAACCTAGACAAGGAATACCTATAAAAGTGGATCCTCTCCAACTGAAGTGCCCTTCCACCTATAGTTCCTCTGTGGGAATTGCTGGGAAGATTTCAGGAATCTTCTAGAATTTCCCAAACCATGTTTTGAAGTACAGTGCCCTCATATTAGAGTAAATAAGGACATTCATAAAGCCACAATTATGAAAGGAAACAAGAAATGGGAGTTGATTTGTTCTATTTCCTAAATGATCTCTCCTATATAACATTCAAACAGACATTAGATATTTACACACTGGGTGAAACATTCCTAGAGTCCTCCGTCTCACTCCAGACACACCTCTCTTCAGGTCACTACATGGTGTTACTACAATGGCTTGAATATCTATTACAGACTGTGAGCTGGGGATGTGCTCTCTGAAGCACAGTATCTGGTCCCAGCTGCCCTAGCATGTCCTCTGGGATGGGCTGGCATAGACAATCCTGCAACTGTTGAGGGAGGCACCCAACATTTCAAGTGGCTAAGGCTCTACCTTGTCTTGAGGTGGGGACTACCGCTGCTGTACAAATTCTGCCATGCCCCAGGCTTCTTTGGTATCTTTCCCTCCAACCTGAGCTGCACATGGAGAGTCAGAGACAAGGAAGGACCTGGTGGCTGTTTTGTCTCTGCTCTAATTGATGTTTTACACAAATTGAAAGTTAAAGCATTTTCTTATAAGGTAAAGTTATGAATTGCTCCCTACCCTATTTTGCCTTCTCTTCTGTCCCAAGTTTTTCAATTTCCTTCGCTAGTGTCTTCCCCACACCTCCAAAACTAACAAACGGCACCAAGTAACTCTACTTCTTTCCTCTAATTAAAAAAATGAATTCATCCATGAGTAATTTAAACCAGAGCCTAGGCATTGTTCTCTACAACGTCTTCCTTAACAAGATATGCATTTTGGTCACTTATATTTCTAATAATATAGACTTCAAGTTTGTTTAAATTTCACATTTGGTCATGAATTTGGAACTATAAATCTCTTTCATTTAAAACTATGTAGTGGATTTTTGATAACTCATGAGTATTTTCCTGATAAGCAGCCACAACTTATGGATTCATTCTAATTACATTTTCTTCATGTACTTAGCTTCCATGCAAACTTCAAAATCTATTCTCCTGGAAAATGCTTCTGGCCTGTGTTCTTCCATCTCAACACCTCAATCTGATTTGGACCCTCTGGTTTGTTCTCAGGTGTTCTTAACCTATTAACCTGTAAGCCCTTGGAAGTCAGGGCCAGCCTCACCTGACATTTTATCCTCAGTGCTTAGTACAGGACATGGCCCATGGCAGGTATAAAATAAAAAAGTAAAAAAAAAAAAAAAAAAGAAAAAAGTCCTGTATCTGCTATGTAGGTATATTATGTCAGACATTCATGATTCACAGATAAGGATTGACATCTGCCACATAATGGAATGCCAAAACATCTAAATAAATAATTATATATTTAATATGATTTTAAAGACATAAATCAGATAGATTCATGGAGATGAAGGAAAGAAGAGAGTATTTAACTCTGATAGCACAAGAAAAACCATAGACATGAAATTTAAACTAAAACCTTGGGGTTAAAGTGTATCAAGGAGCAAGGGTTCAGGGCACCTCCTGGGTATTTGGGACATTTTCGGAATTCATCAGACCTCAGACACCTTATATTGTAAGCTACACAGTTAAAATTAAAACTTAATTTTAAGGGGGTGCCTGGGTGGCACAGTGGGTTGGGGAACTGATACTTGGTTTTGGCTCAGGTTGTGATCTCAAGGTCATGATCTCTGAAGTCTTGGGTTCAAGCCCCGTGTGGAGCTCAGAGTTCATTGTGGAGTCTGCTTGGGTTTCTCTCTCTTCCTCTCCATCTGACCCTCCCCCTTGTACTCTTTCTCTCTCTCTGTTTCTCAAATAAATAACTAAACCTTGAACACACACACACACACACACACAATTTTTAAAAAATGTATGTTATGAAAGAATTTGCACATATTGGTTATTTTTTGTAATTAAAATTTTATTAGAATCTGGCCTAGTATATGTCCAAATTAAATTATATAATTAAGTGGCTGAGTTAGGTTTATTATTTTGAGTTAAAATCAGTTCTGTATTTGTGTTCACTAATGGAAGATTCAAGAAAAATTAAAGGTTATTTTTATTTATTTTTAATTTTTAGAGAGAGCAAGCAAACATGCAAACATGTGGGGTGGGGGAGGGGCAGAGGGAGAGTGAAAGAGAGAATCTTTTTTTTTTTTTTAATTTTATTTTTATTCTTTGCCCAAGGGGTACAGGTCTGTGAATCATCAGGCTTACATCTTTCACAGCATTCACCAAAGCACAAACCCTCCCCAATGTCCATAACCCATCCACCCTATCTCTACCTTCCCACCCCCCAGTAACCCTCAGTTTGTTTTGTGAGATTAG